>OZ024892.1:8455865-8768365 GCA_964017195.1 Siderastrea radians | reverse complement strand
TTTGTACAATGGCCTACAAAAGAACTTGTTATAAACATCGTGCAACACTTCATTGTTTTTCAGATTATATAGACTCATTGGTTGGACCGCATTGTCGTCATTGTTTGTTTAATAAAGCTTTTCACTGAAACATGTTGCTTGGCTTATTTTTTGGGGGGTACTATTTTGCTAGTCAGCAAATAAAGAAGCCACATGTATCTTACACTTTAATCAAGGCCATTGAAGGTGTAACTAGAGGGCACCATTAAAAAAGCATGTAATAAGTGATGAACTAACACCTTCCAGAAGGATAGCAGCAGAACAATGTCCAGTGTCCTGTGCACAACTTGTGAATTGGAATAGAATATTTGACCGCTCTCGTTTTGTGGGTCTGAAAATTGTATACCTGGGAACATCAACCTATTTAAAGGAATAATGAATATTGATCTCAAAATAGGCAAGGAATAATGAATACTTGTGAAAAATGGGCGGGGAATAATGAATATTTAAAGTGAAAATATTCCGCTTCAACCCCCGATTCATTTGAATGGTCACAGCACAGGATTTCATCCACAGACTCAAAAGATAAAACCATCTTTAAAAATATAATATCTATATAACTGACTCTGGGAGTGAAAGGATAATCTAATCGTTGGATAATTATAATCTAATTCGTTGTCAAAGCGGTAACTTGTCGTTTCAAATGGATAGAGTATTTCTCGCGGATACAGGCTATTTGTCTCATTACTCCGTGCTGTGTTTCGCACAGAAAGCAGGGCCACCTAAGGAAAAAATACAAGCAAACTACTGGAATTAAACCAGAAGAAACAATACACAGAGATTGGTAAGAAATTTCAACCGAAAAGCGGAGTTTAATGGATAGAATTGCAGTTAAGCATTTTTGGCGTTCACCTAACCTCACTACAGGAAAAACTTCAACTCAAATAACTGCAAACCAGCAAATTTTTGTCAACAAATTTTTTAAATTTTTTTTTAAAGAACTTTACTTCATTGCCGATATTTTTCTCTCGCTTTCACTGTTAGCAAGCGATAAGCTCTACTTTAAGAGGAAAAATCCACCGTTTCATCGCACCTGAGCCACGAAATTACCTCGCGGTTGAAGACAACGGCCAGTAATTCTAACTCGAGCCCTCTGCCTAGAAAATACTCAGCGAATGAAATTTAAGGATGTATAGAGATGACCCTTCTACGGACCCCTCTACGGTTCATACCTTTTCATTATCACTCCCTTGCTTGTGTGCTACCAGTGTTTCTACGTTGCATATCTCTATTAGGCCTTTGAGAGTCTTCTGTTGCGACTTGCGTTTGACGAAGGAGAACTGAAGCTTAAACTTGTCAGTGCTGGTAGTCCTGTCGAATTACTGAAAGAAAAAGTAGATTATTAACCAAACGAAATGTTGATGTTCCTTGTTGGCAGGATTGAGGATGACTTTGAAACTAGTGTTGGTCGTTGCCATATTGTTCTCAGCCTATGCAATCGGCGGAAAACTGTCAAAGGATCAGCCTGAGGGTATTACATTCATAAATGATCCTATATGTCTAATATACTACATTGCTGAAAAAGTTTGTTTTCAAATGAAGGGCAAGCTGTACTAGAGGACAAAGGATATGGGCAATTAAAACCTTAGTAAAAAAAAATGACAGCCATAGTTTTATCGTTTGGTTAATTTTACCAAGAAATTGACAATGTCATTTGAAAAAGCATCACAAAGTATACTATCCCGGAAACTTTGGTTATTTTTAATTTGTGGATGGTACAAATTTTGAGTTTTCCCTTCGGTAAAGTGACGTTTGTCCCCTTAAACCGACATTTGCCAGCTTGTGTTCTGAAAGTCATGAATCAAACACCAAATTATACTGATATGACCCAAATCTTTCCCCAAAAGTTCAACGTGACCTAACCTTAACATCAAGTTTAAATCAGTTTCCGAGTTATGAGAATCAAGGGCATCCATTTTCGACTAAGGTATATGATGTTTCAGCTTATACTAGGGGCTCTCAATCAATCTTTGGCCTTGTAATAGTGTACTAGTGTGAGCAGAGCAATTTTATACAGGCACAGCTGAAACAGGTCACCTCCCCCCCCCGCCCACTCAATACACAAACATGGACAATGGACGATACACTTAATTCTAGCGGCAGATACCATGACATCAACTATATAATGCCGGACTCATCCTGGAAAAGCAGAAAGGGTTCAAACTGAAATGCTTGACGCTGATTACACTAATATTTTTTTTCCATTCTCTGCAGCTTTATCCAAAAGATCGGGTGAGTTACTCGTTTTTCTTTTGTCCATGCCCAGCTTGCTATTTGTATTGTTTCCATTGCCAGAAGTGTTGGGAACTCGAGGTTTCTAATTTTGTCTCACTTATCTTCCGCCTATAAACGTTTTTAGAGCGCTTTTCAAATGAGTGTCGTAAAACCAAAACCAAAGTAATTACCCCAGCCAATCACAACAAACTCAAATTACCCAATGAACCAATCAGAACTTGAAGCAAATACATGTAACCGGCGTCAAGCGCGGGAAAACGCGTGCGAGCAAGTGGCGATTGGTTTGACTTTTACTTCTGATTGGTGGAGAAAGTGGCGCGAAATTTTTCAACCAATCACAGAGCGAAGTAAAGCAAAACCAAAGCAAAACGCGAATTACTTTCGACACTCAATTGAAAACCGCTCTAGTAGCAAAAGAGAAAACAACTGTTTAAACAATTAAAACATTGGTTGGATTCAAAACGATTCCACTGCTTCTCAGCTCAGGCTAAATTTTACCCTACCGAAATATTAGCTCCTCGAACAAGCCTTTTTTTTATCCTTGATATCATGACATTTAGCATCATGCCAGCGCAGGTCATTTTGCAATAATAATCAACCAAATATTTGACTAAACATAAAGTGCAACATATTGCTGAAGCCAAATAGTAAAACGGTGCTTAATTTTACATGTTTCACGCTTTATGTTCCTGAAAACGTTATAGGTTGGTCAAGATAATGAAAAGCGCAAAATATTCGTCATCCTGAGTGGGCATTAAAAGAAAATTGGCCCGAATCGGTACTCTACAATTCCTAGAACGAAACCGGGTTTTCGTCATTTCACTATTGAAATAACAGCCATAACGAAGCAGAAGTACTTAAAAAGTGTTCGTTTAATTAACAGGTCAAATATGCGGGAATCCGCCTGTTAACGGTGTGTGCATCTGGATATATGGTTCTTGCGCTAATTTGGGCTTAGGCAAAAAGGACTGCCCTCAGTATCACTGCCCGGTCTCAACAAACAAATGCTGCTGCTAGTAAGTAGAACTAAGATTATTCTATAGTTTCCGGTCGAACACAGACTCACGATGAATTAAAGTAATGTTAATTATTTACCTTGGAGGGAATTTTTGTCTATTAGTATTTTTCTGAAAAGAAATATATATACATGTCTGTCTGTCTGTCTGTCTGTCTGTCTGTATGTCTGTCTGTCTGTCTGTCTGTCTGTCTGTCTGTATGTATGTATGTATGTATGTATGTATGTATGTATGTATGTATGTATGTATGTATGCATGTATATAATAAATATATATAATAATGTGTATATATAATAAATTTATATGTATGTATATGTATATAATAAAGCAAAATTGTGAGTGGAGGATCGTTATAGGTTCGGCTTAAGTATGGAGATTTGAAAAATAGTCTCAAAAACTCCAGTGATTTCCGTGGACATTTCTGAAGATCAGTCGAACATTTTCGATCATTTTCAAACATATCCAAAGATTACGGCAAGGAACACCCAATCAGTATTATTTAATTCCACATTCCAAATACATCTAAAGGCAGTAACGTTAATTTTATGAGTTAATTAGCCAAAGAATGAAGCCTTAAAGGCTAAGCTTTTTCTGGTATCCCTAGACTGTGAGAAGTATTTATTTTTTCTAGCTTCAAGGATAGATAGCCTGAGTAGAAGGCGAAAGAAGAATCGATCGGGAATGGCGCGATCCGACTGGGAAAAGCGGCAATCCGCGAAACGCGAGGAATAAGAGCACAAACGTGTATCCTCCTTGACGGCGGCGGCTAGCGACTTGGATGGCGCCATCGCGCCATTCCCGATTCTTCGCGCGTTCTTCCACCCTTGAAGCAAAATACGACTGCTGGCGGAGGAGCCACATTTAGCTCAGATTTTCGGAAAATGTTACCCGTAAGAGCATCCACTCTTGATGTTACATTTAACGAGTACCTGTAATATTATTCTCATGTTTTCTGTTTTTCATTTCTTATAGAAACTAAGGCAAGTAAGACGCCATTCCAAGCAGTTGCTGGTGGTGATAAGGCAGCAGGAATAAAGTAGTTAAAAAGGGGATATCAATGAGTTTTTAAAAGACTCAACGGATGAAAACGTTAAGTGATTGAAAACATGGAAACTCTTAAACTACGGGCTGTGTAAGATTAACCAAGCGGAATAGAAGGTTCAAATGAAAACTTTCTTGTTATTTGATGTGTACTTCCCCTGTAACAACGTATGAGATACAAATAATGAAACTAAAACAGAGTCAAGAGAATACAGGGTCTGGAAGGGTATTCTCGGGATCCAGGATTTGGCCAAACTATGGCGCGGGATTCGGGAAAACACGAAATATCTTGACGGGATTCGGGATTTGACTGCTACCAGGGAAGCGGGATTCGCCAAAATTTGGGCACGGGATGCGAGATTTTTTTGCTTGTCTGTCGGGTAATCGCCACGACCCAAGTAAACGTTCTAGCGGCAAAAGCGAATCAACCAGGCAATAGCAAAATATCAATGGAAAAGCCAATCTACATCTTAAATTTATTAGCTTTTGCAGAAATTAGTCTTTTTTTAAATGTATTTTTGAGAAAGAAAAAACGGGATTCGGGATAGCGATGAAAAAGTGCGGAATGCGGGATTCCTGTGAAAAAGGAGCGGGAATGCAGGATCAGAACCCTCCCTTCCAGACTCTGAGAATATAATCGATGAATGAAAAGTTGGTCTTGCAACCTTTAAAAAACAATGCACCCGATCACCCTCTCCCCCTCTATCCAACCCCCTGAAGCTCAGATTGTTGACGTTTTTTTTTGGGGGGGGGGGGTAAGGGCGGCGGAATGCCGAAAGCCTCATCAATGGCCAGACATGTTAGGTTTCTCTGCAACTTTAGAAGTTGAGTCCCAGCGACCGGAAGATTCAGAATCTCCACAGAGCAGAGTAAAATTTGCGATCGTACCTCCCCTATGTACATCGTTCTATTTCTGTAAGGAAAGTTGAGCGTACACTTCTGGCATGTGATGCCGTAGCTTCCGATTTCTTTCATCTGATCGTCCATCAGGGACTGATCGCAGGGAAAACAGAGTCCCCGTCGAGACCTCTGAGATCATCACACAATATAAGCTTCCATATGGCAAAGAATGTAGCGCATGGACTTGCCAAATGCCTCCCCGGTGGCCGCATTCACAGAGACGTCTTGCCCTGTCACTAGTTGCCGCGGAACATTTAACCCACATTTTGCAAACGAAGAATTAACAGCTTCCAAAAACTTGTCTTCGCATAGCGACCCCTTGAATAGGCTCAGTCTCCAGCCGTGAGTGTCTCGATGCGCCCGCGATTCTCGCCACATTCACGGCTGGGTGCACGGGTTTGGTTATTGTTTAGACTGACCAATCAGAGACAAGCCCCCTGAAATTTGCGGGGCAGAATGCGCGACATAATTTAGCGGGATTTCGTCTTTCTCTTGAAATTTCACACTTTTAGGAGGACGTTTCAGGCATACTTTTCGCATTTCGCTTTTTTTCAAGACGATAAAAAGAAAAACAGATAAAATTTAAGCAAATGAAGTGTGGATTGTCTGCATAATTATTAAAATTGTAATGACGTCACGGACATGCAACCAAACCCGTGCGCCCAGCCGTGAAGGTGGCGAGAATCGCGGGCGCATCGAGACACTCACGGCTGGAGACTGAGCCTACCCCTTGAAGGGCCCGCCATTAGACCAAAACAAGACCAACAAGTAAGTGCGGTTAACAAGACCGAGAGGAAGTCTCTGCCAAATTTGGAAAATATTACCAAATATGGTTTGTTCCCTCAACCTGAGGGACAAAAGCGCATGCAATCCCAGAAGGTGCTAGTCTCCTACGCAACCGTTCTCAGGGTCGTCACGCAACGTTACGTGACGACCCTAAGAACGGCTGCGTAGGCTGCGTAGGAGACTAGGAAGGTGCCGGATGCTCGCTGAACGCCGCACCACACAAGGCTTAGCCTCCTTTGTAGGGTGGGGTGCAGGTGAGGTGCGTCCTGGCAGCCGGACTAAGTGAAGCACCGAGAACCAGTGCAAAAACACTTCCAAGATCTTTTAACGCTAAGAAGCTAGTTGAAAAGCCCTCACACATCGGCGTTCTTTCGGGTGAACTTTGAGTTTCTAATATACATGTATAATCTCTTGGTTATACCCAATAGGTAAAAAAATTAAAGATAGAAAAATACGTTAAAATCATGAGAGAATGTGTTTAGTTTTTCTTTTCCTATTAATTGCATAAGTTGATATCTTTAGCTGCGATGGTCTTCACCTACCGTTCATTCGATATGATTACTTCTCAAACTTGGTTAATAATTTATAAAGCGAACAGGCTAAGCTTACTGTATAGCTTAATTCATTGACACGGAAATAAAGTTATTGTTATTATTATTATTATTATTATTATTATTATTATTATTATTATTATTATTATTATTATTATTATTTATCCCTTTCGGGGGGGGGGGGGTAATAAACACCGGAACGGAATATACTGGACCGCAATGACCAAGGGCCAGAACGTACCGGGAAGACGTGGGAATGAAACACAACAGAACGGAACGGCAGTGAACCGAACGATTCATTCCAGGGTGGTAAAGAGGTATGTTTTTTCGTCGCTGATCCCATTTTTGTACACAAATTTCTGATCCTTGATTCCAAAAGCCAGACCAATTTTCGTCGCTGATCCCACAAATATGGTACAGCCTGATCCCTTATCCCCCCCCCAAAAGTGCTGATCCCGATCCACGGCCTGTGATCCCTTATCCCAGATCCCGCCCTTCTGATTCTCGATCCCACCCCTTTTGATCCCTGATCCCACTTACCTCGTTACGACCCTGTTCATTCCCATGTTATCGTCGTTTTTTCGGTACCACTTCAGTTCATTCAGGTGTTCAGTGACGCCCAGAGTGACAAAGACTCGGTGTCACTGAAGTTAGTCACCCGACAAGCAAAGCCGAGAAGGATGAAGTCAAGGCCGGATTTGTATGAATACTGGTATGCTTTCAGTGGCTACTTATACTTATACTTGACCCAGAAGCTTCTTTTTCTATGCTGAATTTTGAAAATTATGCTACTTTTTGTTAAAGTATGTTTTAAAAAATATGCTTTAAAAAAACAAAAAAGTCTAAAATTATATATATATTGTTAATAAAGCATGATGTCTTTTTTATCTTGAGTTACACACTTGCTTTAATAAAACACAAATAACTACTACACTTCATTTCCAGACTAGAAACGGTGAGTTAAAGTGTCAAAATGTACGATGTTAGTATCACATTTGATATGTTCTGATATAGCTTAGCGCTTGTTACCTTGCAGCATCACACCCGCTTATAGGTAATCTGACATTGCACTATCCTACTGGTCATTGAACGAGGCTGAGGGTAAGCTAAAACTCCCTCTGAAGCAGCAGAAGATGGCTGAACCAGTAGGACCTTCTTGACAGTGGTATGCTCCCTCAGCTAAGGGTAGCGTGCTGTCTTGGTGACTCTTCTCTTGACTAAGTGCTTCTGTAATGGTTTGTTCTCTCAACTTCGACTTCTTGATCTTTTCTTTCCCACTGGTGTGTTTTTTGGAAGCACAATGGGATGACAAAATGCTTTCCTTTTGATGAAACAACTTCTTTGCAAGCAGTGCAAAATATCGTGTTGCCTCTAAAACTTAGATGCTGACCTGGAAACTGATTGATGTGATTATCTGATGGGACTGTTCTCACGTCAGATATCCCCCCGGTCTTGTATTTGCTTTTCGTCTGCTTCAGGCTCCGATCTCTAGCAATTTGAGTGGGTTCTGGCCTATCGGACGGCTGTTCTTCTTCTCGAATCTGTGAATTGCTCGACGCCATTTTGTTGCCTGTGAAAGCGGGAACTGGAACCGACGCAATCTTTACTTTCGGCGTGTCCAGTCCTCTAGACGACGAGCGACGCAGTATTGCAGTAACCTTCTTCCCCCTCCCCCCCTCCCCCAGACGAATGAAAATAGACAGAACATAATCAGTCTTAGAGACCGAGCAAGTCATGACTTTGGCAATGTTCCCTTCCAAAAAACTAAAAATATGCCGATTATTCTAGCAGTGCTACTTTTATAAAAAGTGCAAAAATAATGCTCGTTTTTCCAAATTATGCCAAAATTGTGCTGGAATAATCGATAAGGGCCTAGTGACTCTCGCAGCTTGACACGTTTTCGTGCTTAGAGCGATTGCAGCACGTGATGAAACGCATCAGCGAAAAGCTGTTTTCAGAGCAGAAAACCTTTAATTTTCCGAGCAGAAAACCTTTTATTTTCCGAGCAGAACTTACCTTTAATTGAAGTATCTCTTATCGATGTCATGAATAGTCCAGACGGGCATTAAAGCGAGAGGATATTTTTCTTGATCTATCTTCTTGCAGAGCTTGCGGAGGAACACGCGTTAGAACTGAACAAACCAAGATTCTGAAGACAGTTCGTCGGTCCATTTTCCAGTACTTTGGAATACTGAGAGGTAAAAACATTAATCCGTTTAATATGAATGAAAAGATAATTGAACGTTTGTCAAGTCGAGATCGTGAACCTTTTATTCTTTACACGTTTTCATTTGGCAAGAGCCCCGGGCCCAAATATGGCAATTTTTTAAATTGAATTTATTGCTATTCTTCAGAAAATTAAGTACCGCCAAGTTCCAATACCCTAGTTTCTTTCAGACTTAGTTATGTAGCAGTCTTTCATCACTATCTTCGGGTCGTAACTTTCTACGTTTCACTACTTTACTGGTAAGGTAGAAGCGGTCTAGAGACAAGTATCATTTATTGGTCAAATCTATGTTAGTAAAATATACTCTAGTGACTTTTTATTTAAAAAAAACCCACAGTTTTTGCCCTTTGCCATCTCTGAAGGTGGAACAGGTGGTTGTTTCGGATGTGTACAGTATTCCTCGCCGGGTGACTGTGATCTATATCGGTATTCATTTTCGTTCATAAAGCAAAGGTACTCAGGAGAAACTTGAAGCAAAATACCAGGTCGTTTCCCCATTTCTCGGTTTTTTCTTAAAGGGATATTTGTGTACACTAACAGGGGTTGAGCTGTTCTGATTTTGGCCGAAAACATTACTCGTATCGCGTATTGCGAATTTTGGAGCTCCCAGTGTCGGCTTTTCGAAACCTAATTTCGAACTCCAAACAACATATTAGTCCTCTTATGTAATACCGGGTACGGACTGGGAAGATTTCAAATGACACATTTTTCTCTTTGTTTGGTGTCTTTGTGCGTTTTAAAATGCGTTTCTAGAGAGATCCACAGGGGAAGGGAGACAAGTTGCTCTAGCCAGAGGGCTTTTGCTGCTTACTAGCTGCAGGTATATCTTTTGGCAAATTCAGTCAGATATGCGTTGCTGGTATCATAGGGGCTAACCACTGACCTAATAACCATTTTCCTATTTCTCTCAGAAATACTACAACCAGCGAAACACGCACGCACACAAGAGAATAACAAGCGCGGGGACTTTAGTGCGTTATGTCTTCTTTTCCTTCTAAAGCGCGGCAGGCGATTTTCTGGCGTGTTCGCTTGTTTAAAACAAAAATAAGGAGTAAGAGGAGACTCTACTAGGACCTTTCCTACCTAAATCTCGATCTAGGTAAACATACTCGCATTAACTGAGACACGCTTGCAAACTCTCGAATTCTCCTGAACTTTCTCTCGTGTTTATATCAGGTTATGTAGGCACGTGCGTTATTATTTTTTGATTTCTCAGTACAAAATATACATATATACAGCAACGGCCTGGCCGACCTAAATATCCTGAATGCAGGAAAGAATTTTTTAGACTCCTTTGTGTCATTTGTGCTAACTGCATGAGTCAGAAACATTTGACTCTAACTTGCAAAAAAACATAGGGAAAACCAAGTACAAGCAGACCTATGCACCACCATACGATCGACACGGCTTTTTGACCTTTACATGTAAAATGCATGATCATCTGCAGTTATAAATCTGTCTGTCATGACCAATGCAACTTCCTCGTTACACTGAGCTCCGTTATCCTAACACCAGCCATTATTGCTGTGTGGTCGGTCAAAAGACACCTCCGCTGATGGTGTAATGGTTCAGTCAACCAATCATTATGCTTATATCATGTCCGTTGGTGGGGAGTGCTCCGTGGCCTCCTCAGTCTCATCTCTTGTGGTCTTTCACTCCATTCGCTTTTATAATCTTTCTTTATTCAGGAAACGGTTTTATGATCAACTTACAAGTGAATTTCGGATTCCAAACTTAAGTGGATTCCGGATTCTATACCAGTGTAGATTCTGGATTCATTCCACTGGATTCCGGATTCCAAAATTTAAAATTTCGTGGATTCCGGATTCCGGATTCTGGGTTCAATCCACTGGATTCCGGATTCCAAAATTTAAAATTTCCGTGAATTCCGGATTCCGGATTCTGTTACATGGGGCGATTAAAGGGTCCCAGAACAACGCGAACGGGTTCTGATCTACTGATCAGCAACAAGCGATAAAGGAATAGGTTGATCTCGTGCTTTCAAGGGAATAAAGTGAGGCTATGTTTACACGGGACCGGTCCGGAACGGATCCGGTCCGATTTTCGGACCGGATAGGCCTTCTGTTTACACGGGACCGTTCTGGAACCGGTCCGGAACGGATCCAAAACTGGACCTGCTGTTTTGCAGGTCCAGTAGCGGATCCGCTGCGGACCGGTTCCAGAAAGGTCCCGTGTAAACACCTGGACCGGTTCCAAACAGTTCCATGTAAACAGAAGCCGATCCGGTCCGGTTCGGTTCGGAACGGTTCCGGACCGGTCCTGTGTAAACGTAGCCTGAGCGACGGTAGAATTAATTAATTTGTTTGGGAATTCAAGACGAGCAAAACAGTTATTTCAAGCGATTGCATTTTTCTGAGAAAAAGGACCAGTTGAAAGAAAGGCGAATGCGCGATGAGGCATGATGTTCAACAAACTGCCCTTACATCGATCATCAACTTATGACTCTTATAATGTAGTTTCATGACACCTTTATCTTTGAGAAGGGAAAAAAAATAGGAGACGTCTAAGTGCAGGCTAACATTCTTCGTGATCAAATATTTGAGCCAGAAGCTTCACACGACTATTCAGCCCGTATTTGCCAGCCATAAGATTGAACAGGATGTTAAGTTGCGTGAAGAAAAGCCAACTATTGTGAAACGGCAGTGTCTTGTTTATAAATTTGAATATGACCTGTTGTGATTCGGGTTACGTTGGATTCACAAGCCGGTATTTGCATCAGCGCATCGCGGAACATAAATAATCCTCTTTTCTTCCATTGGCAAACATCTTCGCGTCAAGCGTTGTTTGATTCCTAGAGATCTCAGCGAGAATTTCAGCGTGTTAAATTAAAGAAGTGTAAAAACAAGTTTGACTGTCTCATGATTCGTAACTGAAATGTTGTCATTAAGCAGGGCTTCTGATAGGTCGCGGAAAAAAGGTTTCTTTTTAACAGAGATCATCATTTGCTCTTTCAACAACAATGCACTCGAGAAATGCAGCAATGGCAAAGCTCTTTAGATCGTGGCCAGTGGCCAGTGGCCAGTTTTTTCGCAACACTAATCCAAGAACGCCCGGTAGTTTTGGGACGTTGTTTACTCGTGGCAGTAACGAAATTTCAAGATAGATCACAGGCGTCCCAAACTCACGATTCGAGAAATCGATCGAATAAATGATTTATGTAAGCGTATGAATGATTTATGTAAGCGTATGAGTGATTTATGTAAGCGTATCGAGTGGGACGTGACTACTTGAAGTGCGCGGTGTTGTGGTACAATTTATGCGGTTGGAAATTTGAGTGCTCTATAAGACTTTGTATGGAGTTTAAAATAACGTGGAATAAAAGCGCTCGACGAAATAAAATTTTACCTTCTTTTCAATAAAATAAAGAAAACGTACTCACCTTTCTTGATTTCTGTTGTCCTTTTGGGCTATTTTCATCGTTTTTTTTTGGGGGGGGGTTGAGGTTTTTGTCGTAGCCTTATGGTGCTCCGCTGACGTGCTAGCGCGCTGGCTCAGCTATTAAGAGATTTTTGCGCCCCATATTCCCATTTTTTCCCTCTTTCGTACACAGTCACAAAAATATTAATTTTTTGATGTCACGTCCCCGTTTTTCACGTCCCTACGTCCCCCCTTCCCACGTCCACGCGTTCCACGTCCCCAGATATACGCGTCCCCGCGTCCCCATCCCCATGTCCCTGTTCCACTTTTAGTCACAGCCCCCCTAGTGAAAAAGACTCGGCCGAAGCACCCTACAAGTAACGCCGAGACGGATGAAGTCAGATCAGGGTCGGAAGCTCTGCCACCCGATCTGTCAGTGAACGAAATTTCTGCACGCGGGTTTGTATGAATACTGGTATGCTTTCATTGGCTACTTATACTTGTTATTCAAAGGTAACTTTCTCGTACCCAGAGCTTCTTTAACTTTTTCTACGCGGAGTTTTGGCGAGGCACAAGGGGCCGAAATGCCTTAAGGTGGTCTTATACTCAAAAAAGGTGATGTTAGGTTGCAAAAGTCACTCTTTTTAAATGGCAAAATTGTAAACTTTAAACACTTGGGAATGCTGTCTTGAAATAATCTCACTCGATTTCCAGCATTAAAGTAGCGAGATTTAAGAAATCTAATCAGCAGTATGCGACTTTTTCCATAGCAACAGCCATAGCAACAATTGTTTACATTTATTAAATGCGCACAAACAAGCCTCAATAAGAACATTACCCCTCCCCCCCCGCCTCTCTGTTAAATGACATCTGGTACTACTGTGGAGAAACACCTGACTGAGGAGAGAGTCCTGAGGTCCGAGATTTAACCGACAAAACATGACCCAAATCTTACAGAAACGATAGTTTTTGCATCAAATTACCGTTCAGCTTGTATTTTAGTGTGGCAACTTGAATTTGACAATAGGTTTAAGATAATGAGCGACGGATAAGCTGTCTAGAATCCGTTCCCTTATCTTTAAGACTGTTTTTCTCCAATAACAGAATTTCTCGAACTGAATGAACTTTTGAGCACGATCAGTCTCCGGGGCATTGTAACCTAGTGTTCTGAAATTTTCAGCACGATTAAAGGACTTAATTTCCTAGGTCGTAAAACTAAAAAATGCTCACGATCTTGAACTGCTTCTCAGTAAGTGAATCCTTGCCCTCTTTTTTATTTCCTTCTACCTTACTTTCTGGAAAAAAAGAAAAAAAATAAATTCCAAAGAGGCCAAGCTGCTTAATTTTCGAGGTTTAGCCCCTGAAGAATTCATCTGTGGACAGATCTAAGTTGATTTCATACTTATCCAACCGTGCATTAGTTAGATATAGTGCTTACAATGAACTCCCTATTTTTTTTACTGAGAAGGCTGGATAATCATTAACTATTATGTCATGTGACCTGAAAAGACTCAGTGTGAAGTCAGGGCGTGAATCCCTATAAAATGATGGTAAAAGTCTCCCGCAAAGTTCTTTTCTAAAGTGAAATTGAAAAGCAGAGACCGATACAACGTAGAATAAGAGAATTAGTTTTGTACTATATTTCGGCTGGCCAAACCAGCCTTCTTCAGGTACAATGGAGTTTACATTGGCTATGTTTAAATTTATATGGTGATAATGGAATCTTACGTACGTAAAACTAAATACAGGAAATATGTAAACAGTGTAAAATAAAAAATTTAAAATATGCTAAGCTTAAAAATGACAATAAAATAGTAAAAGTAGAAAAACTAATAGGTTTCTTCGCGTATGTTAAGGCCATCGGGAACAAGTGTTCTGCCTTTTAAAATTAAAAAAGCTTCCCTGGCCTTACGGATTGAGTCTCGGTTGGAGAAGACTTTTTCGATGGGGATTAATTGTATGTCATTAGCAGTGTGGTTAGGCGAGGAAATGAAATGTTGTGCGGCTGTAGTGGGTTTAGATTTACTGTTAGGGTTATGGTACGGCGGTGTTCATTAAATTAGTCTTTTAAACGTCGTTTAGTTTCTCCTATGTATTGTAAATTACAGCGGTTACATTGAATCATGTAGATGAGGTTTTGAGTGTCACAGGTCACGTTAGATTGAATGTGGCGCGTTTCACCAGTAGAAAGGAAGGTATAGGTAGTTAGTCCGTCAGTAATATAAGGACAAGTAGCGCAGTTCTTTCCACAACGAAAAGAACCGGATGGAAGTTCTGGATGCGGATTAGTCAAATTAGAAGGGAGTTTGGCCTTCACTAGTAAATCGCGAAGGTTAGGGGAGCGCCTGAAAGCAACAACAGGCAACTGTTGAAAAACGGTTTTGCAGCGGTTAGAAGAGAGTAGTAAATGAAAATGTCTTTTGATAATGTTAGAGATGTGAGGAAGTGATGGATTAAAAGTAGTTATAAATGGTACACGTTTATTTTTGTTGACGTCTTTCGTTTGTAAGGCAAGTCTACGGGGGATGTCGGTCGCGCGTTGTATTTGTTTGGTGACAAGGTTACGGTTGTAACCTCGTTTGAGAAGGTACGTTGTAAGTTGGGCAGCGCGAGTATTGAACTTTTCGTCGGTAGAACAAATGCGTCGTAAACGGAGTGCTAGACTGAAAGGAATGGCTTTTTTAGTATGTGAGGGATGGCAAGAAGAGTAAAGTAAATGTTGGTGTTTGTCGGTAGGTTTGGTGTAAAGGTCAGTACTGATGTCACCGTTGTCAGTTAAAGAGACATTAACGTCAAGAAAAGGTACGTTAGTTGAAGAATGTGAGCTGGTGAATTTGATGGTGGGATGAATGCTGTTGAGATAATCGATGAAGACTTTTAGGTTAACCAGACCTTCAGTCCAGATCATAAAAATATCATCGATATATCTAAACCAAGTGTGGGGTTGGAATGGAATGGAATCACTTCCTCACATCTCTAACATTATCAAAAGACATTTTCATTTACTACTCTCTTCTAACCGCTGCAAAACCGTTTTTCAACAGTTGCCTGTTGTTGCTTTCAGGCGCTCCCCTAACCTTCGCGATTTACTAGTGAAGGCCAAACTCCCTTCTAATTTGACTAATCCGCATCCAGAACTTCCATCCGGTTCTTTTCGTTGTGGAAAGAACTGCGCTACTTGTCCTTATATTACTGACGGACTAACTACCTATACCTTCCTTTCTACTGGTGAAACGCGCCACATTCAATCTAACCTGACCTGTGACACTCAAAACCTCATCTACATGATTCAATGTAACCGCTGTAATTTACAATACATAGGAGAAACTAAACGACGTTTAAAAGACTAATTTAATGAACACCGCCGTACCATAGATAACCCTAACAGTAAATCTAAACCCACTACAGCCGCACAACATTTCATTTCCTCGCCTAACCACACTGCTAATGACATACAATTAATCCCCATCGAAAAAGTCTTCTCCAACCGAGACTCAATCCGTAAGGCCAGGGAAGCTTTTTTAATTTTAAAAGGCAGAACACTTGTTCCCGATGGCCTTAACATACGCGAAGAAACCTATTAGTTTTTCTACTTTTACTATTTTATTGTCATTTTTAAGCTTAGCATATTTTAAATTTTTTATTTTACACTGTTTACATATTTCCTGTATTTAGTTTTACGTATTTCCGGTATTTCGTAAGATTCCATTATCACCATATAAATTTAAACATAGCCAATGTAAACTCCATTGTACCTGAAGAAGGCTGGTTTGGCCAGCCGAAATATAGTACAAAACTAATTCTCTTATTCTACGTTGTATCGGTCTCTGCTTTTCAATTTCAGTTTTCTATGTGTCAAACCGATTAGATCACTCAGTTGATCCAACGTATACCGGTAGGAGATCGTAGACGGTTTGCTTGCTTGAACTTTTAATAGTCTTTTCTAAAGAAATTCACTTTTTGGGTATAAGACCACGTTATGCGCCGATCAATTCGAAAGTTCAACATCCCCCCCGGGCAACCCCCCGAGCAACCCCCCGGGCAACCCCCCGGGCATTTGAACTTTTGAAGATTGGCTTGTTCAATTGCAAATTCCCTTCCCTCCGGGCAAAAGAGCCGTTCAAATGCCCCACCAATTAGTACTGAACTACCTCTCCTCAAAGACAAATTTCTTCTTCAATCAAACACTTTACACGTCTTTCAGAGAGAGACATGCCGTAATGACACCTTCAAACTTCTTTTAAAGACCCTTTTGAAAGAGTAATTTACTAACAAAGGCGAAATTCTATCTTGTAAATCCATCAAACCCTGCAAAAACCGAAAAAACTCACGAGCGTTTTACGTCAGAACAAGAGATAAATCCGGTTCAAATTCCCCACCCTTTCAACGCAACGTTCAAATTCCCTCCTCCCCGGGCACGATGTATAGTCAAATGCCCGGGGTGTGCCCGGTGGGGGGGGATGTTGAAGTTTCGAATTGATCGGCGCATTAATTTGGGAGAAAACGGAGAGCGCAATTGCCTCTGGGTACGAGGAGAGCGGAAAAGGACTGGGTGCAAGACGACCGACGACCTTGATTTGCATATAACATTTGCATTCCGTACTTCCGTACTGCATGTATCACTCACAATCAACATGGCGGACGACTTGGAGGTTCTACGGCGGGAGATTGAACGAAAATCTTTGGAGCTTGAATCACTGAAAGCTCTATTAGCTCTCAAGGTAAGTACTGTGAAGTGATTCCTTAAAATAAAGGTGAACAAAGTAGAGTTCAATGCGTGGCATTATAATAATACGGCAAGTCCATGTGACAAATCTCTTCTTAAGATTCTTCGTGACCCCTTATGACTCAATGATGTCGTGTCGGGTCGTTTTTCCATGGTAAGACTTTTGTAAAAAAGCTTGCAAGGAAATAATTTTGCTTTAAAACAACGTACCATAAGCTTCTACTGACAGGCACTGCTCGATTTCCGCTGAAACATCATTGGGATCTCAATTCACTTGTGTCTTAAGTTGGGCCTCATGTTAAGCTTATGCCCAGGCTAAACGAATAAAGATTTCCGTCCAACATCTTGTTGGAAGAACATGTTTTTCTGTTTAGCCACCTCTCTCGACTTTCATGTAGATCAAACTTTTTCACTCAACATTTTGCGTTATGAACAAATGTTCGCCATCTCTGCCAGCAAGGCTTTTCATTTAGCTGGGGCTTTGGTGTCTAATCAGACAAAATCCAACCGAAAACCAATCAAACTCAATCCAAGGATTTGCGTTGGATTGAGTTTGGCAATCAAACGTAATTGAACAGTTAATTTTGTGTGAGTTCGATTATTGAGCCAATCAAAACCAATCTAACTAGATTAAATTCAATTAAACTGAATCTGGTGTGGATGGCATCTCTTGATTCTTGAAATGAAGAATGACATTCCTGGTGCCTGCAGAAATAATCGTAATTAAATGTCAACCATTGCGGGGAAATGACCCAAAGTAGCTTTGACAAATTTATCTGGGAGGAGATTTGGTGACTTTAGTATACCAGAGACTAGAAGATGTAGTCCGAGTCCGTTAATTGAATTTGAAAAGACTCCTGAATAATCCAGGGGAGTTACTAGGTTTGTTGTTGTCACCCCTCCCCTATCACTGTTACTGTTAAGTGTCTCACCCCCTCACGTACTCTGAGGTAAAAGAAAGTGAGGCATGACGTGTACAGTGTGATAATGGAATGTTTCTTTACAGGAAAAGGAGTGTACCAGTGTACCAAATGGGTGTCCTTTGGCATCAAACTCCTCAACGTTTGTAGCACCAGAGAAGAAAGAAAGATTGAATAACAGTGATATTTTACGCTACAGCAGGCAACTGATTTTACCAGAGATTGGGGTCAAAGGTCTGTATGAATTATTTCGAACAGAATTTTTTATAATTATAGGTAATTTTAACAATGAGATATGTTTTTCCATCCTAGATTGGAAATATTTAATTTTATCTGGTTCTGATAAGTAAATTATATGAGTTTGATTACCTCCCACAAAAGTATTCTCGGTAAGGTAGCAGTATTTTTTTAACTCTGTCTTCTCATTTCCAAACATGAGTTTGTAAATAAGTCTTTCTTAAGTGAACGGTATTAAACTTCGATTTCTTGAAGTTCTGTTTTGATTTTTATTACGTGTTGCTAGCTTTTAGCGTTTTCATCATAGAACCATAGTTTTTCTCGTTATGAAAATGGTAGTCGATGAGAATTTGTTGAATAATAAAACGATTATCCTGCTCAATCTTGCGGAATATCCCCTGATTTAGCCAACTCGGCCTACGGCCTCGTCGGCTAAGTATCAGGTGATATTCCGCGCGTTTTCGCAGGATAATTGTTAAATATTCTCCTTAGTGTTCTCCGTATATTTCTTACAGTTGTAACTAAAGAGAATTTGCACAAACATCAAGACATTTCGTGATAGGTGATCATTTCCTGTATTCTCATGACCTGTACGTTTGACCAAGTAGGGATATTGTAAGGAGAAATTAGATGCTTGTCACTATTAGGGCTTCAAGGGTTAATTTTTTGTGTTCTGTTATGTTTAGGACAGGTAAAGCTGTGCAATACTTCAGTGTTGATTGTAGGAGCAGGTGGTCTTGGGTGTCCTGTGGCTCAGTACTTATCAGCAGCTGGAGTGGGTATGACACTTATTAACAATTATATTTTTCAGAGGGCCATTAGCACCTGTGTTGGTGTGTGGTGGTGTAGTGGTAAGCGCATTGGATTTCAAATCTAAAGGTCTGAAAGTGGTTCAATGGCCATTCCCTGCCGTCGTGTTGTTTCCTTTAGCCTGTTCTAGGCTCCGAGATACCGCCCCCTTTTTTCCCCAGGCTCCTGCGCGCCTATTCTGTTCACGTTCCCCTTCTGTTCACGCCAACCCTACTATCTGAGAGCCTGGAACAGGCTATGTTTCCTTAGACAAGAAACTTTACCCCACATTGTCTCCCTCCACCGAGTTGTATAAATGCATACTGGCGACATACTGCTGGGGGGAACCCTGCCATGGACAAGCATCCCATCCAGGGGGGAGTAGCAATACTCTCAGTTGCTTCATGCTGCAGAAAGCGGGATAAGCTCTGATCGTGTGGGCCTCCTTGGCTCATGTGCGACTGTACCTTTACCATTAGCACATGTAAATGTTTTTTGATGTTTGTTTTTGTAGTAATAAGTTTGGAGTCAGTGTTTTTTCTATTTTTTTTTTGTCCAAAGACTTGTGATATGTGTTCCTTCGTCAAAACCCTTCAAATGAAAATTATGATTGTGAAGCTTTTAAGATGTTTTTTTGTAAACTTCAAATAAGGCAGAAATTTAAAACTGAGCATACTGAAGGTCCTATGAAACCACACACCTTGACTGCATAATTTTTAAATGACTATTGTATTCAAAAGGTGGAGTTTCACAGTACCCCCAGATGTTTTTGTTAGGTAAAATATTGGTTGGAGGCTTACTGGTATTTTTTTCTGAGTAATATTTAAAACTTTATACTCATGCAGGTTGCATTGGAATTGTGGACTATGATACAGTGGAGATCAGTAATCTTCATCGGCAAGTTCTTCACACAGAAAGCAGGGTGAACATCTCCAAAGCTGAGTCTATAAAAATACAGTTAAACAAGTTAGTGGCTCTGACATCTTGTTCAGTGTTTTTATTTGTTAGACCCCCTTTTGAACCAAGATAAAAAATGAAGTAGGTGAGTAATTTTCTGACAAAGATTTAGAACTGCAAAGAAGATTTAAAATTATTTAAAAAATTGAGAGTTGGTGTTTCATATCTTACAATTATTATTAATTTTCTTTTTATTGACAGTGATAATTTGCCATGCTAACAACAGTTTTACTGTACAATAGTTTTGATTGATTGCAATCTTTTTCAAATGAGAGTACAAAGAATACCTGTTTGCCATGGATGTGTTACCTTTTTATGCTTCAGTGTCTACAGATATTTAATGCTTGATTTTATAGTTATCTGTAGAGTTATTTTGAACCCCGAAGTGTACATGTATTTTCAGGCACTGTGCTATAAACTATGCCGTACCTTTCCTAGCATTTTCTAGTTTTCCTTAACTAAATCAGCATTATTTTTTCTCTTGTTAGGTTGAACTCTTCTGTGAAATGCATACCGTACTGTCTACAGCTTACAAGCAGCAATGCCTTAGAAATAATTGAAAAATATCCTTTCCTAAATACTTTTCACTGCCTTTGAACAAACAATAATCTAGCTCTGGGCCCTGAGTAATGTAAATCTTGTTAAGAGATTGAGCCCTATCCAGTATAGCTAAAAATTAAATTAATATTGTATTGTGAGTTTTCCTTAATTAGCAAACATATGATATTGTGTTAGATGCAACAGATAATGTTGCTACAAGGTAGGAATCTATCTTAGTTAGTGGTACATGTACATTTAATGATTAAATTTTATCCTATTCTTTACACATTATAGATTCAAGAGATTTAACAGTAATCTTGATGCCAGTACTATTTTTTTGAGTAGATTAAATATAACTTGAAAGTTTGAAAGGGCTGCTGTAAATACTTCTATTAATCAATTTATTTCAATTAATTAAATAATTAATTAATTATTAATTCCAACTATTGAGGTATTGAAAGTTGATTTTGTCCTGGCTGCTAGATATTTGCTGAATGATGCATGTGTCTTGGCAAAAAAGCCCTTGGTTTCTGGGAGTGCTCTGAGATTCGAGGGACAGGTATAAACACATTTTATTGCTTAGTAATATTGGCCATTTTTATTTTGGAGTCAGTAAAAGTCACCTCATACTTTAAAGTCATGTAAGATATTTGAGTCATCTGAAAAATTCTGATGAGATGTTACAGTCATCTGAGATGTTTAAGTCCTCTGAGATATTCTAAGTATCATCTGAAATCTTTGATCTGTCGCCTTTCATCATCCTTGGAGACCCTGCAGATTATTTTCGCCCCTTCCTATCCAACTTTCCCTCACCCCAATACCTGAGGATGATCTCTTCTGTCCATTTTTTTTTTTTACATTTCCTGCTGTTTGAGCTCTCGTTCCCTTGGTAACTACAAGATATGATTATATCAAATTAAAGTCAAGAAAAGCATTCACATTTTTCAGTTCTTACAATAATGGAGGGGGACAGGGGAGGGGGGGTGGGATGTGTACGGGAGGTGGGAGAAGAGGGGGCGGGAAGCGAGATTCTCAAGGTGGCAGGAAGAGGGAAATATAAGGGAAATGATGCAACATTACATAAAATTTTGCACAAAGAAGTGGTAGGCAACAAAAATAGGGCAGGGACCGGGATTAAGGGGTACGGGAAGTGGGAGGTTTAAACCCCCTGCCCCCTCCTACAATATGACATGCAGGAGTGTGACCACTTCTGCATGAATTTAAGTGCTTTTGAGGAGATATATTTTCCAACAAGAATTAAAGGATTGCTCACAATAAAGCAACTGAAGTTGACTTTTGGCCTTCAGAATTGGATGATCAATGCCAACCAATCAACTGAATTATACCCTAAAGGTTTAAATCATTCACTGTAATCATGATTTTTTCGTTTGACATTATTCGTTTGTAGCTGACAGTGTACAACTATGAAGGGGGTCCATGTTACCGCTGTTTATTTCCCAGTCCCCCTCCTCCAGAATCAGTAGGGAACTGTTCTGATACAGGAGTCCTGGGACCAGGTATGATGAAATTTGTTAATTATTTAAGAGGCGACTGTAATCAGCATCCTGGTCAAATTCCAGCCTGCATGATCAAAAATCAGTAAAAACTATCTTTTAGAATAAACAATACTGGTGGGAAAAACTTAAGACGTTCCAGTGACTATTTCGAAACAAGCAGTTGACTAAACTATTATTAATATTTCTTTAACATTTTTTAAGTCCCAGGTGTAATTGGAACATTGCAAGCTCTGGAAGCAACCAAAATTGCTGTTGGAATAAAATGTATCCTTTTACATGCTCTTACACTATGTTTATTCAGCTCTCACAGAACATTACCTGAAACATGCATGTAAAGGCAGAAGGTAGAAATTTTAGCAGGTAGAAGTAAGTGCTGAATAGTGGCTGCGAACAGATCTGCATATCAGTACGATGAAAACCTCCGTTCAGTTCTGGCGGAGTATTCAATTGAACACAGTTACTGTCGGTAGTTTCCAAGGGGTCTTGGATCCACTTGAGAAAGGTAGATAATTTGGCTCATGTTAGTTCCCAGTTTCTCCCTTAACTGTGTTGTCAGCATCATATGGTCAAAGGATGTTAATTTATGATGCACTAGATGGCAGGTTTCTCACAATTAAATTGCGACCAAGGCAGCCAAGCTGTTCTGTTTGTGGAGATGAGCCAACAGTAACCAAGCTACAAGACTACGAGCTTTTCTGTGGAGCTTCAGCAACAGATAAGGTTGGCAGTAGTCTGTGGTAAATTATCATTGTAAACTTTAAGGGGAAACAAGGCTAGTCCTTCAGAGGTTGATCACTAATTTTTGGGTGGCTAAGATGTGTGCTATGGGCTAGTCTGACTTGACAGATAATTTGACACACATCATTAAATACACCAACTGGAGGCATATGTTACCAGTTATATTGAGGCATCTTTTTGAAAGAAGTAGGCAAATAGGCAATTCAGTGTACTATAAGTTCTATTCTAAAACATTTGACAAAATAATGTGATGTTTCATTTTTAAATGTAATTTACATCCAAAAATGGTATATTATCTTATCCTATTTTTTTACTGAAAACATTTTTTTTTCAAAAAACAAAACAAAACAAAAAAAAATCTGAAAATTCTGTCCTTCTTGCAGACTCCATCTTTAAAAATTCTTCACAAACAACAAAGAATTTCTGTTCAGGTGAGTAATTTTGTTTTGTTTTGATGTTGAACTTTTTTTATCAGCCCCAGCAGGATCAGTGCCCTGTGGTTTTCTTCACTGCTGTTTCACTTTCACTTCAAGAAATGACAGTAGAGGTCTGGGCTGGCCTTTATCCTGTAACCATCAGATCCAAACCCTTTTGTAATCTTGCTTATAATTATAATTTCTCTTTGCTATAATTAGGAATATAAGCAGGTTATTGACCAGCGTGATCCTCATATTCTTCTCGATGTGAGAGAACCTGTGGAGTTAGAGATTTGTTGTCTCCCTGCCTCGCTAAGTATCCTTTGCATAATTATATTGATTTAGTCTTTTTAAGAGGACCACAGGTTTTTCAGCTTTGCCGTTGTGTATTTCCCTTGCTCATTATTTAAAGTTCTTCAAAACTTTTTAATGCTTTATTTACAATTACATACGATACCAAGTAAGCAGACAAAAATAGAAATAAACAAAAACGTTACAGACAGGTCGTAATCTATCGTAATTAAAACTAACAATAACAAAACCAAAAACAAAGAAAGTACATATTAAGTACATAGACGTATACTTAGGTTATCGGCCATATGAAAGGGATGGCTCTACTGGTTCCTCTGGTTGTTACGATTCTCTTTTGTTCAGTTCTCATGCAATTGTGGGGACGTGCTTTCCATTCAACCAAAAATTCTGGAATTTCCAGGTTAGTTGCCCACAAGGGTAAGGGATAAAATTAAACCAGGAAACCCCAAATGTTGTGTCACAACAGGATAGCTGTTGCCTATGAGAGATTCTTTAAATAGTATTGTTTGACTGAAAATTCAAACAGAATTTCATAAATGGGTAGTGGCATAGAAGGATTTGATTGAGTGCATGTTCCACTTAGCTCCATTTGTTACTTGATTAAAATTAATAATAATTCAATTATTTAGTTTATAATTTATAATAACATCTCCCTGATCAGGTTATAAATAAAGGCAATTTATAGTTTTTTCCTTAATCAACACAAACTTTCCAAGATATTCCTTTAAGAATTCTTCATTCTCCTGAGCAACAAGAAACACTTAAAGAAGCAGTATCTCATCTAGCACAGATAGAAAATAATTTGGCAACAGTTTATGGTGAGTTCTGATGATGTGGCTGGTGTTATTAATGGACCCATGCAAGACATAAAGCTGAAAATATTGTTACAGATAATTTTATTAAGACGGAATCCATTAGGAAATTGAGTAATTTTAATTTTCAGTGGACAAAAACCTTGTACCAGAATAATTTAAAACATATCGCATTCTTTTTTACATTTTCTGAGACCTATGGATGTAATTTGTTATCTGTAATAACCCCAAAGACAATTTCTTATGGGAGCCCAAGAAAATAAATTTCAAATTTCACAAAATGAAATCTTACGCATAAAAATTTACCTATTTTACCTGTGTTTACACAATTCCTGTGAAATTTGAAATTTAATTTAACGGGCTCCCATAAGAAATTGTCTTTGGTGTTATTACAGATAACTTACTACGTCTATAGCTCTTAAAAAGTGTAAAAAAGAATGCGATATACTTTAAATTATTCTGGTACAAGATTTTTTCCACTGATTACTCGATTTCCTGATGGATTCCGTCTTAATGCTTCACTTCTCTAAGGTTGCTCCAATGCTTCCTCATTGCTTTCAATAAGCACCGATGGCCGACGAAAAGCGTCGGCTATTTCGTTTAGAGAAATTGGCTACTTTTCCCCTAAATTGAAGTAATTACAGGAAGTTTCTTTCAAAGCCCTCGTTGACATAGTCGGTTACTCTTCTCAAACCGGCTGCCTACTTCAAATTTTATTGAAACCCCTGCTTCCTAAATTAACATGAATTTTTTTAGGTATTTCAAGTTACAAATTTCATGGATCAGAAATTTCCGATCGAAGGGTATGCCCAGCCTGGTACTCAGCATTTTCCTCCCGCTCACTTGACTCGACTTGGTGCGAAACGCCTTGACATCACATGCCATTCGTTACGTCGTGAAATTTCACACCAAGTCAAGTGAGCAAGAAGAGAATGCCTGGGTACTAGGCTGGGGTATTTCTGTTGGAGCCTGGGTGCCCTGTGGGTGCCCTGTGAGTGTTCAATTCTCTGATGTGTGATTGTGTTTTGTTGCAGTGTATGTACTGTGCAAGCAAGGCAATGATTCTCAGAAAGCTGTTCAGTTATTAAGGGAGCAATTTTGTACTAAAGAGCTGCTGAGCTGTGAAAATACAGCACTCCAAACAGACAGCAAGCAGGTCATACCAGCTGAAAGAACTTGTGACATTGTATTTAAAGACATTGTTGGTGGGCTTTATGCTTGGGCAAAGCACATTGATACAGATTTTCCTGTTTATTAGTGAAGTTTAGAGATCCGCTGTTACTCATAAAGCATAGCTGGTCTAAAATATTACACTTGTGGAAAGTGTACCTCACGTCTCGCTGTTACTGTATCTTTCAGTGACATAAACTCTGAACTTCAAAACTATAGATGAATGGTTGCGTTCTTAAGGAAACTGCCAAGTCAATCAAAATTCATAGAATCGGGTGTCAAAATACAGGCATGATTTATGCTGCAACACTTTTGGCCCAAAAAACTGGGCCAACCAGGAGCTGACAATTCGTAGTGTGTAAACACACACATGATTCATGCTCTGATAACATCGGGCCAACATATTGGGCTAACAAATCGTAGCATGTAAGCCGGCCATTACTTTCCTGAAATGACTCTCCCATCAGAATTCAAAGACAGCAACCAAGAAACCAACTAGATGGTTGATTTCCACCAACTACATGCAAATTAATTAAAAGCTGTCACACCTTCGTGGTTGACACAGCAATGCAGTCACCATGGATAGGTAAACATTGAATTTCACAATAAAATTTAAAGTATTTATTATAAGAAAATTAGTTACTGACTGTTAAATAAATTACAAGTTTTAAAGTAAAATGTCTCTTCTGATCACTTCGTGACCTTGTAATACTATGTACATGACTTTGATGACAAATACTTTTGCTGTTCAGTAAAGGTGAATAGTGAAATATTGCAAAAAATCTGTTGGGAATGTACAGGTGATGACCATTTCTGTTTCACTCTTTAAGCTGTATATCAACATGCATTTTCTTCTCATTGTTCTCCATGAATTTCTTACAGTAATGTTTGGGAGAATTTGATTTAACACCAACTAAAGACATTTCCTTGTTGATCACATCACTTATTCTCATGGCGGGTCTACTTGATCAAGAAGTGATACAGTAGAAGTTAAGTGAATGTTAGTACTGAGGCTTAAAGGATCAAGGCACTGTTACAGTTTGTACATGGTGAAATTTTTCTTCAACCTACAAATCAATAATAAAAAGAGCATTGCGAGCCAAGTTAAAGGTTGAAGAGAACTCTACTTTTTAGGCAACTTGGAACATAACACTTTCTTGTAACACTAAATCTTGCTGAGAGTTGCAAGAAAAGTGGAATAGTTGTGTGTTTTAGAACATCGCAAGATAACTTGCAGGATGTAACATAAGTACATTTTGCAACTTGTCCTGCAATACTCTTGTCACTGATGCAATGCAAATTGCAAAGAAAAATGTCCCACGTAAAAGGACCCTTAATGAAGTTGTATGTGCTTAATAAAGGTAGACTTTATAGTCCTTTTAGGACATAAACTTCCAGAACTTAAACAAATGTCAGATACAGATTTTCTTGATACAGGTTTGATTTTGTGACAATGAGGGAAAAAGTCAAACTTCCACACATCACGAGAGGAGTGAGATACACAAACTCCTACACATTGTTTATCTTACATTAAAGAGATGTACAAAAACTATATGAAATGCTTTCCTTAAGAATCCAGTTCAAACACAACACATTTGGATTTCTCAAATGGTATAGCACTGATGAGGTAGTGGCTATTATGCTATTACATGCATTGGAGTTTTAAATAAATATAGCATGGGTAAAACAGCCTATTGCCGCAGTCCTGCTTATAAGTTATATGCTTACAATATGACATCAAGTCATCAGTTGATTTTATCTTTCTGTTTATCTCAACACTATGTTTTACAAGGTCTTGTTATTACTAAAAACATAACTAAGCTACTGTTATTGCACTGTACATGCTTGAGAGCCATCTCCCATGTGACCTGATGCCTTTGCAAAGCATATCGCTTGCATCCATTCCTGTTGATCTTGTTCAGTGTCCGCACAAAAGAAGTAAACTCGTTTAGCTCCTCTTGGCTTTATCCTGAAAGCAAATTGTTTTTTGTCTATGTTGCAGTCGGACATTTCACATCCCTCTAGTAATACTACTTTGTGTTGCTCCTGTTGACAACAAAAAAATACTTGTAAAAAAACTTAAGTTTACGTGAGAATGTAAAAAATATGAACTTAACCCTTTAAGCCCTAATATTAACATCCATATTCTCCTCACTGTTCTCCATATACTTTTTATGCTACTAGTTGGGAGAATTTGATTAAACATCAACACATATCACGTCTGAAGCTCATTTCCTGTATTCTCATGACCTATAGGGTGTGTTCTTTTGGGACTATTCCACATTAGGAATACTCGGAATAGACGGTATTTGTGTTCTTTTGGGAGCTATTCCGTTTTCGGAATGAACGGAATATTCCGTTCATTCTGCTCCTGATAGCAGAATGAACAGAATGAAAGGAATACGGTTTACTTGGAATAGACAGAATACGTGTTCTTTTGGGAAATTATTGGCAGGAAATCCGACGCGGCCGCCCACGCGTGTGCAGACATAGTGGTTCTCAGGTCACCTCCGCCATGGGTATTCCGTTTCCAGAATTGGCGTTCTTTTCGAAATTGAACTTCCGTGTGTTCTGTTATTCCTAAACCGGAATAAGAATAACCAGAATAGTCCCAAAAGAATGCACCCATATATTTGATCAACTTGTGGTACTGTAAGGAGAATTGCGATGCTCGTCACTCCTGGGGTTTAAAGGGTTAATACTGACTGTGGGGGGGTAGGGCCAGTTGGGAAATATTTGAAGGAGCATAGTCACGCTGTTTTAGTTCACTTTAAAAATCAAAAAGTCCTCACATCAATAAATGCCCACAAATAATGGTCTATTTTTGTTACTAAAGACTATATTACTTCACTGAAACTATTTTTTGTTGTCTGTTGCTATGGATGGCACGGATGGAAATAGATTGCAACTTGAAAAAATTAGGCTAAACTTTCCAAAATCTTTAAGCTTGTTGATTAAATTGATATTAAATGGTCATGGTTTGTTTTCTCTTAATGAAATTAAGTTAATGTGTTCCTTTAAATGTTCAAACACAATGTTGGGCATGGCTAAAGTTAGCTACCAATAATTTTAGCACAATTTCATGACTATGCCTCTTTGACTTCAGGTCATGTTGGGCGAGGAAAGCATGCCAAGACCTAGAGCCAAAATTATTCAGTGGAACCTCTCTCTCCTCCACAGAGGCCTCTTACAGTTGCGCCTCGACTGCACACTTGGGAAAAAGTGCCCGGGGAACGCCGTTTTCTCTTTCCAGCACTCCCATTTCCCTCCATTTTGTTTCGCTGGTGTTTACTAATAGGAGCCTTTGCGGAGGAGAGAGGTGGAACCTTGATTTAATGAACCTCTTTATAACAAAGTCCTCAGTATAACAAACCATATTCTTCAGCCCAGTAATAGTGAAATGTACGGAAAAGAACCCCTATTTAACGAACCAGTTTCCCCAGTCCCACAAGTGGCACTTTGTTAAATGGAGGTTTGACTGTACCAGTATTTTCTGATTAGGCCTCACCCAAGTATGTTGGTAAGATAAAGTTGTACACGAGCCAAGGAGGCCCACACGGCCCAAGCTTATCCCTGAGAGTATTACTTCTCCCCCCCTGGAAGGGATGTTAGTCCATCGCAGGGTTACCCTGATACACCTGGGTGTAGGGAGACAATGTGGGTAAAGTTTCTTGTCTAAGGAAACAACATAATGCATGAAGCAACTGAGAGTATTACTTCTCCCCCCCTGGAAGGGATGTTAGTCCATCACGGGGTTACCCCCAGCAGTGTGTCACTGGTACCCATTGATACACCTGGGTGTAGGGAGACAATGTGGGTAATGTTTCTTGTCTAAGGAAACAACATAATGCCAGGGACCAGAGTCGAACCACCCACCTTCAGACCTGCAGTCCAATGTGCTAACCACTACCCCACCATGGCCCCCTTCTATACCTGCCAACTTTTTGTGATTCATAGGCGTGACATTTTTATCCTGAGGGCGTCAAGATTTTTCGTAGGGGACCGATAATATCCGAAGATGTCTGACGATTTCCGAAGTTGTCCGAAGATTTCCAAAGACGTTCCGAAGACGTTCCGACTTATGGCCAGTAAATCGAGACTTTGACCATTTAAGATTACACAAACCATGTCTCCAGTGACTTTCCCTACTAAAACCCGAGATTTTGCGAAAGTATCATCAATATTTTCTCGCATTGGTTCGAGTTTATTTAAATATTTTATAATTTTTTTCAAAATGAGTTGGTTAAGGCTGTAATGGCTCAAACGTTTCCACCAGGCATGAGAAATGGGAACGCAGGCGTGAGTAGGCGTGAGATCGCAGTTTTCGATCCGCAGGCGTGACAATCACGCCTTAGGCGTGACACTTGGCAGGTATACCCTTCACACAAGTATCTACCAGTAGGTTTATAACCAATATGTCACCTTTAGTTTTAATTATTATGTTGAAAACAATAATACTGTTTAATAAAGGGAAAACACAACATATCAACAATCCAAAATTAACCAAAGTTATAATTTTTCTTCGAGAAAAATACATAGACCTGTAGCAGAACTAAGGTATCTGAATTCTAAAGCACCCTGCAGTTATTTGACGTACAAAGGTTATCTTGAGCTTGTCTGATCTCATAATCCTTTCTCGCATTTTACTTGTACAAATTTAAGCTTTATATGATATCGTTTTAATCCGGTCGCATAAGTGGTAGATGAGGTTTCCGCTGTTTACAAATCAAAAGCAGTCAGTTCAACCTTGAGCTTATAAACTTTGATTTAGGACATCTTTAGTTAGTAAGCTTAAGTTTACAAAAAATGTAGTTTGGCTTACCTCGGCTGAAATTCCATACGACAGTTCATTTTTCTTGAGACAGCACCAACGCTTATCCCATCGTTTAGAAAGACGGCTCCTTTTCGACAGCCACCCTTGTTTGTTGATCGTATCACTAACAGAACTGCCTTCTTCACTCAGTTTATCAACATTTTGTCCGCTTTCCGCCATCTTTGTTTGACAAGTGCGCTTAGCATTGTGGGATGTCTTACCTAAATGGCGGGCAAACTTTGATTTCATTTGTGCGGGAACTTTTTTAGTTTTATGTCTTTTTTTGAGCTTGCATATCTGAATGAACAAACGAAAACACAGTTTCGACGGCTTAAGTATTCATGGCCACAAGTTGAAGGTTTATTTTAAAGGAGACGGCCTTCTTTCCTCGTCGTTTGTGATAGAACGCTCAGACAATTCGTCGTGGCTGCTCGTGTTGTTCGTACCCTGCTTTCTTGCAGTCGTTGTCGCTCTTCATGAGGTAACACTAACATGATGTTTTGATTACGTTTTTTGTGCATGCTAATGGGGGCAATTGCTTCTCTTGTTTTTTTAAACTGCTTATGGTTGTTATGTATAATTTTTAATATTGAGCTGTTATTAGAAGTATTTAAGCTTTATCTTCACGTAGCTTGCATGAATTATAGAATATCTGTTTTGTATTAAGTTTAAAGTTCTAGAAAAATCCAATTAACTGGCATCATTCTTGCTGCCTGACGTTGTCTCCAGCAAATCGTCTAGAAGGGGAATTGATGTGTTTTAATTGTGATCTGGTTGACGTTGATGGTGATAATGATGATGATGACGATGATGTCGATGATAACAATGGCAACGATGATGATCATTTAACGAGCATTACACTAAGTAGCACATAACACTGACAACCATGTGGCCCTCAAACTTATCAATCTGTAAAAATATCAAATGATTATGATGATGATGATGATGATGATGATGATGATGATGATGATGATGATGATGATGATGATCATGAAGGCAATTAGTGGCAGTTGGGGGATATGAGAGGGGCATGGTAGATGTGGAGCCTTGCTATTTGCATCCAGGAATTTGAATGACTGCACACTACAGCACATGCATGTGCGTTCCCATCCCTAGTTGAAAATGCTAATTAGAATCTTGTTTTCTTGAGTAAAGCTTGATGTGATAACGATTTATATTGTTTGCCTTGTAGGACCTTCTATCCTTAACAACAACCAACTGTCTTGTTTGGGCTGCTGTACTGTTTACAGCTGTTGGCCTTAAATTGTGTTACTTTAATGTTCTTAGAGGTGAGCTGGATGTTTAAGCTTTATAGCTTCACTTTAAACTTCTCTTTCAAGTGAACTAAAATGGAAATTGTTCACTTGAGTGCCTCCTGTGAAATTTAAAGAATCAATTAAATTCAACCAGTAAAAGAACATAAATTTATTAGTTTTAAATTAATTTAGGATGGTGCTCCTTAAATGCACTTTGGTTCTGCACATCTAGGGTCTGGTATGAGAATATTCGGATTTCTTAAGGAATTTGCCTACTAATACAGCAGTAGTTTTGCATGGCGGATCTAACAAGTGGTTACAGTATGAGCATCCAAAAAGAAAATTGGGGGTCACCAAGCATTTTTCAGAAATAAGGGGGCTTAAAGTTGGAAAGAAAATACCATACCTTCTTTGTATTTTTAAGACTTTTTAGAATTATGGTTGCTTAATTATCTCTGAAAAATGTGTGGTTACCCACATTTTTTTCTTGTTAGACTCCAGTAGGTCTTGCTAAGATCTGATTTTTCCCTATACATCATAACCTTTGCAAAAATACCTCTGTATTGGGAGGTAGACTGCGAGTAGTCTCTAATTTTGGCAATGGGGATTGTGGGAAATACACACGTGTGCACACGAAATTTTGAGGAGACACGACGCGAGGGGAGCGCCAAAAATTAGAGACTACAGACTAAGCCAGGGAGTTTGAATTAAGCGAATCAATTCCATGCGCAAAACTCTGATTGGCTCTTTCTTGGATTACCCGTCAACAATCTGGCAACGGTACACAAGCTGCTGTGAACACTCGTGATGACATCATCTCCGTTTCAGTTTACTGAGAATAGATGGCAGACAGATTACAGGCTTGTCTGGACAAATAGCGAGGGTTGTTTAAAAGGTGTAGCGGAAGAAAAGTTCAAAATTACATTCGGTTTGGCTGAAGGTTGTTTGTCCAAGTCATTCCAAGAGCTGTTAAAATCACAGTCTACTCATTTACTGTAAGGTGAGATCTCTTTTAAATTTTTTAAAACATTGATGTGTGACCGGTCGACCGGAGCAAAGTATGTCTGCATGGAAGAATGAAATAAAACTTTCAGTGAAAGTTGAAGGAGGTTTTTTGGGCTTAACCTCAGTGTAAGAACCTGTGAAACTCACGGATCACGTAAAATAAAGGGAACAAAACATTTTAGACAATAGTGTATAGCACAACAATAGCTAACAAACAAAGAAAATCTTGTCAGGTTCTTACACCGAGGTAAACCCGTTTTTTGTGCCTCTAGCCATCAAGATTTTTTCGATGTGAGCTTAGAAAGTGGCCAAAAACAACCTCCTCTGGGGAAGCTCATTATTATGCCCGGTGCAAATTAGATGCAACGTACAGAAAAAGAGTCAACTGGAAGTGTATGTTTTTTAAACTGAAACTTCCCAGCTCGCTCAGAAACTTCCTAGCCCAGCTCATTGGAGTCAAGATGATGACGTCCACTCGGGTTGTCGAAACGTCAATCAGTCACTCCATGTCACCACAAGCAGTCCTTCTCAGGACTACACTCACCCGGACGATCATAATTTAGTATATGAAAGGGTCACAAAATCAGCGGCAAAGAGACAGAAATGGTGGCTAAAGCAAAGTATGTCAAGGGGTGCTACAGTTAGGCAGAAATGACTATGCAACTGAATCAGAATAACTGAAAACCCGGGGAAAATGTGGCAATTATAGGAAATTCTATTTTTTGGCTTATCCTTGAGGTATAAGAAAGGGGTGCAAAATTTTGCTCTAGGTATAAGATAGGGGTACCATTTGGGTAAAAATTAGTGCATTATTATTAAAAGGTAAGGGTTTAAACCTCGGGGTAGAGCCTCCCGGTATAAAACTTTTAATATTGAGTAGCCCCCCCCCCCCCCTGGGTTTGATCACCACAGCACTTGAGGTGGCACCCCCTTTCCTTATAAGTGGGGTTATCTCATAACCTGTGCACACAAAAACTGAAGACTGAGAATTTACATTTAATACTTTATACTAGCAACAGTAACATGAATCTCTGGAGTACCATCTATTTGGCTTTGCTAGGACTCTTTGCACCCCGTGTACATGTAGGTAGGTAAAGTCATACAGGAGACAAGGAGGCCCAGCCGGCCAGAGCTTTTCCAGAGTTTTTGTAGCATGAAGCAACTGAAAGTATTGCTACTCCCTCTCCACCTCCTGAATAGGATGCTAGTCCATCACTAACAGGGTTACCCCCAGCAGTATGTCACCGGTACCCATTTATACACCTGGGTGGAGAGAGACAATGTGGGGTAAAGTTTCTTGTCTAAGGAAACAACACAGTGGCAGGGACTGGGTCTCGAACCACCAACCTTCAGATCTGAAGTTTAAGGTGATTCCATCGAAAAAGAAGTTGTAATGAGAATTTGTTGAAACTTTGCACAGTTACTAATTACGGGGCTGTAGTATATAGGTACTTTGCTATCTTTAGACAGCAATATTAAAAAACCTATCCTTGTACTAGAAACACCCATTACTTCAACAAAGTTATAACTAGCAATGAAATATAAGCATTATTCTTATGATAGAAGTACAATATTACAGTAAAACGTCTTAAAATTGCCGTAACAATGAAACTAATTTGAAATAATGGGCAAATCGAGCGTCCGCACGGTTCCAGTGAAACGCCTAAAATCTGGCTGTAGTAGTGAATCAACCGGAATATTTCAAAATTGAATAACGAAAAGTTCTTCAAATTTGAATATGTCATGTAAAGTCGTATTTTCCTTAAATAAATGGAATAAAAAAGTGGGGTCACCAAGTTAGTTTAGGAGAAAACGACCATTTATTTCTCTGAACAGCTCAGCTTCCATAGAAAACCTATCAAGTTCCGAACGCGTGCGTGCTCGTGCGCGTGCTAATCACGCAAAAAATGATGCGCAGAAAGGATGCGCAATGCAATTGAATGGAACCACCTTAATGCGCTAATCACTACACCACCGCGCCCCCACAATGTACACAGCTAGAAATTATGCTCACAGCACAGCAAATTTCTACCTTGTCCTTCTCATTAGCTGTTGTGTGCAACTTATTCCACAGAAACTGTGTTAATTGTTAAGGATCTTGGAATTCAGTTCACCAGATCTGGACCATTTGGATTACAGACAAGTCACTTCATTGAACAGCACAGAATTGTTGACGTACTTATCAATGAAGTCATCACCATGGTATTTAAGTGACAGATTGTTTTTGTTTCATTAAATAATTTTAAGTATATTAATGACATTCATACAATTATAGCATTTCTGACCATGTTTTGACCCTTCAGTGGCATACAGTAGTATAGTAGTTTGCCCTAGAGGGTATTTTGCCTCTATTGTGTAAGGGTTAATAGTACGTCTAATAAATTTATTAATACAACTTAACCACTGTCATTTTTATGAAAACAAAGATAACTGATGGGCTTGTAGTATTTGCTTTACGTTACCTCGACTTGGACATACAGACTGGTTAGGTTATCGTGTGAAATAGATTTTTATGGGATTATCCCAAGCTACATGGTTTGATAGTCACGTAAATACAGTTTCTTACTTACTTACTTACTCTACCTACTTACTTTAAAGGCTTATTACAAAGAATTAGGTTAAGCACCCAATTTCTTATTTTAATTCAAACAGAGAACAGAAGAAGCCAATTTTTCTTAAGTTCTCAATTTTCTCTAATTCACAGCACCAAGTGGTGTTTTATTTGACATTGTTGATCACTGATGGACCAGGCAATAGCACATGGGGAAAAAATCAGCAACTTCTCCCACTTTTCACAGTAAGACTATCAATGATGTTGTTTGTGACTTGTCACCCAAATAGCCTTTTCACTTGACCCTGGTGTTTTATGAGCACAGGAAACCCACCCTAGGTCTACCCTGTTAATAGTGGAGGGGAATGGGGGTAGGGAATTGAACCTGGGAGGATGAGAGGATGGGAAGTGGATGGAAGGGAGGAGAAGGAGAAGAGGTAGCGTGAAGATAGGGGATAATTTCACAAAATTGCAAAATAAGTCATAGTCGACTCCTCTCCCCCCCCCCCCCCCTAGCAACATGGCCAATATTTTTCTTGCCCTTTGGAAACTCTATTGGTGGCTGTATTTTAAGGTGGTGACCCTGGGTTCAACCCTACTCTGGCCACTAGCTGGACTTGTTTCTTGGTAGATCCAAGTTGGCCATTCTTGTACATGTAGATGGCCAACCGATGTGCCTCTGGCTAGTGGGGATTCTTAAATGTCATGTTCAGCATGTTATTTCTTTCAAGATTTGTTTCATTTACATGGCACCACAAGCCTATGGCTTAATTAACACATAGCATGTACAAACAAAGGTTATTATTAATAACTAAACTACTTATTTTTTTCCACTGAACACTTTCAATTAATTTAACTGAACTTTATTTCAGTCATCAACACCACGACTAAAAACCATCAAGCCAATCTATCATGGCATGCAGCAGATACTTGGGACAACAAAAAATTGGTAGTATGGGTAGCAGAAATGGTGTCTATAATAACCTTTACTAGACAAATGTTTTAGACATTATAGTCAGGGATTCAAGCAATGGAGAGACTGTCAATGTGAAAGTTAGACAAGCAAAATGGCCTGGCAAATGCCACAATAAAATGTTGCTGGCACATGGTGATGTGATTGTTTCCAATTTTCAACAAGAGTAAAGAGCCTGCCAGCTAAAAGCTAAGGACGTTTTTATACTCAAAGTGCCACGAGTGTGAGACAAGGAAAAATTCTGAGTCCCCTAAGCCCCATGTGATGATTAAAAAAGATGGTTAATTTTTTTTAGCTCAGTAAAGAAAAATATAATATAGAATGATGGAATATTTAGTATGTCTAACAGTAATTGAACCCTAGACCTCCCGTACACAGGTGTGATGCTCTACCCACCGAACTACTTGTAGACTCACAGGAAGCTACATTTTGGTCTTACTAATTTACTAGGTTGTGTAGTTTCGTTGTGACATGTGTCTTGCATACTGCTAAAGGATCAGCAATGTGAAAAATGCCATGTGTGATGATAGATAAAGAAAGATGGCAAGTTAATAAGACAACCAAGGCATAACAGATTACAGTTTGAAAATGTGACTAGTAATGCAGAACCTCATACCAAGTGGGGAACAGTGCGATTATAATTTATATGGAGCAAAGTCTAATTGATAACTGAAAATCAAGTTAACTTCAGCTTGTCTTGAGTTTGAAACAAGTAATAATACTTTCTCCTTTACCTTTTGTACTAACAAGACAGTTTTTAAACCTTAGATAACTAACTTAATTTTGCTAACTCAAACATTCTAATGTTATAAACTTGTTTTCATTTTCCTTAGTTGGCAATTTGAGGTATCGAAACTAAATTGTAAATGTTATGATGGTGTCTGAGACTAACTGTGTTTGTAGATACAGCTCTAGACATACAGGCAGACAGACAGTAGTTAGACAATAAAAACTTTTAATTTGACATGTGGTGTTTCCTCTCAGGTGAAATATCACTAACAGGGCTTAAATTATAATTATGTATTATGTTTATTTAAAATGTTATTAGTACAATGTTACAGTATTGGATAAATATATAGCTACAACTTAAGTTAACCGTATAGAAATAAATACAAGTTTACCAGTAACTAATAACCCTTTAAGCCCTGATATAAACATATTCTCCTTATATACTGTAAGTCATACATTTCTTATTGAACTAGTAAGGAGAACGTGTCGTAATATCGACATTTTATCCTTGGTGATCACTTTCTTTGTTCTCATCACTTCATTGTTTGAACCAGTAGTGATAATGTAAAGAGAAATTTCATTTTCGTCACTGTTAGAGCTTAAAGGGTTAATCTTAAAAGCTAATTAAAACGGTTGTAAGAAAGGTGTCCTCTAATCAGACCACATTTATTGAAGACTTATTAGTCTGAGGTTTGTCAAAGTTCTAATACAATAAAATTTTTGAACCCACTTCAATGCATGGGTTATGGGCTTTGGTCTTAAATGTCATTCCACTTTTAAATATTATTTTAGTGGTGTTGTAACTTATCATCGCCACTGTTATATAAATACATTTGTCAAACATTACTAGTAGTTTTTACAGTAACCTACAGTTAAAAACCAGTTTTAATTACTTAGCAAGTTACTGCAGCTTGTTTCATAAAAAAGACAAGACGGAATTGTACAGTAACTACAACATAAGCCTTCAATTAACATATGGTTGGACACAAATATTTTGAAAATTGTTGAAACTGTAGTTTGGTTTTTTTTATGTAAGTAATGCCTTACAATGTAGAAGCTTAAAAAGTTTTATTCAAAAATTTTTTAGCCAGCTTTCTAATAGCCCAGTTGTTTTACTGTGTCACTCATTACTCATCACAGACTGTTGTACACCATAACAATAAAAACACAATTTAAACTCAACCGGCAGTTACAATGGAAACACTCTGAGCAAAAACATCCTACATGTAACTGAGTTTTCAGGCCAAAAATAGAAAATTCTGGTTTCAGGTAGGGGAACGTTAGATGGTCAGAGATTGTGCAATAGGTATTAGTAAGGTACTATTCATTTTATATTAAAATATGTCAAAAATTTCTGTTATGATAACTACAAGTTAGAATGATAATGTGATCACTGTCGATCCTTTCGACGTAGCTCTTTCACCATTTCCTGGAAATTGAACTCCTCTTTGTCATGATATTCAAATGGTTTAATCCCTTTGAACTCTGTCTTGAGCAGTTGGTTTGAACTGGCATAAATCATCTTGTCCCAAACGCTGATGTCATCAGGGCACCTATAAAAATCAACACTGTTTTTAATATCAAATTTTATTATGTGTATTCTCCTCATTGTTCTCTTTATATTTCTTATGGTACTTGTTGGGAGAATTTGTTTGAACATCAGGACATTGTATGTTTGGTGTTTATTTACTTAATCCTCAGGATTTGTTTGTTTGACCAGGTAGTGATATGCAAGGAAACGTTGATTGCTGGTCGCTACTGCATAAGTAGTTGTTCCTTGTGGTGGTATTTGTGAGGCTGTACAAGGTGGTTCCATGTTTTGAGTCTGAGGATGAAATCCTAAAGTTTGACCATTCAAATGAAAGCTATTGAGCAATACTTTCCTGTGGTGCTGTTTATTATGCTGTGCAAGGTGGTTCTAACTTTTGAGACTGTGGGTGAAATCCTAAAGTATGACCATTCAAATGAAAGCTACTGAGCAGTACTTTCCTGTGGTGCTGCTTATTATGCTGTACAAGGTGGTTCCAACTTTTGAGTCTGAGGATGAAATCCTAAAGTTTGACCATTCAATTGAAAGCTACTGAGCAGTACTTTCCTGTGGTGCTGTTTGTTATGCTGTACAAGGTGGTTCCAACTTTTGAGTCTGAGGATGAAATCCTAAAGTTTGACCATTCAAATGAAAGCTACTGAGCAATACTTTCCTGTGGTGCTGTTTATTATGCTGTACAAGGTGGTTCCAACTTTTGAGTCTGAGGATGAAATCCTAAAGTGTGACCATTCAAATGAAAGCTACTGAGCAGTACTTTCCTGTCAGTGGTGCTGTTTATTATACTGTACAAGGTGGTTCCAAATTTTGAGTCTGTGGATGAAATCCTAAAGTGTGGCCTACGAGCAGTACTTTCCTGTGGTGCTGTTTATTATGCTGTACAACATGGTGAAAGCTACTGAGCAGTACTTTCTTGTGCTTATTTGTTACGCTGTACAAGGTGGTTTCAACTTTTGAGTCTGAGGATCCGATTGAGATGAATCCTTAAGTGTGACCATAAAAATGACAGCTAATAAATGGAACATTCCCCATGTGCTGTTTAAGTCATTGAAAGAGAAGTACAATGTACTAATTAAAATCCATCTTGCACCAACTCTCAGTTAAATTAATTACAAAACAACTTGCTTACCAGTAAATGTATCCAACCACATCTTTCATAAATCCAGTTTTGCGTTCAAACCTGACATCAAAGAGTATGTAACGAGCTTCATGAAGACTGAGAATGTCCTTCCTCATTTCATTGAAAACTTTCTCATTTGTTTCTTGGCTGTAGTCTGGAAGTGGGTTCGAGGTTTTTTCTAAGACAATCTCTTTTCTGTCATTTATCTTCATGATCGCATATGCATGCTTCTGCTTGATCTTGATAGCAGAGAGGATGGCTTTGCATTCATCAGTGATGGGAAACTGCAATGGAGAACAATAAGATGAATGCAGTGAATTTTAAAAAACTAAATGGCCCGGCCCCTAAAATTAAAATAATGTAAATGTTAAATCACCGAGTGTCAGAGATTTAGCACCCACAAGTGCACTGCTAATTACGAAAAATGTATAACAAGGAATGTTTTATCACAAGCTGAACATAAACTTTATTTTGTGTAAGAATCCTAAAATGTAACTACACTGCCAGGAATTTACAGGCCCGGCCAAAACACAGTAATATTATATTGCTTGGAACAAAATTGAAACCATATTTTAATGTAACATATTAACTTTATGTATAAATCCATCACTTTGACACTTACCATTGTGTTAGTTGATTGTGAATTCTGCAAAAAAGGAAATGAGTTTTAAATACAGTTGATAAGTAATAATATAACAAACTATCATTAAAATTATTACAGTTACATGTAGTGCCAAGCACAAAGTGAGCCCTCGTAAAATTAATTTGAATAGCTTGCATTTGAGATTGACTGTCCTGAGTCAAATTTGAATATTGTTTACTGGTAAGTTAAAAGCTTCCAAAAACCCACTCTAGTTCACTCATGGCCTAAATGAGTTGGCTTCCCGCAAGCTGTCTTTGAAATCTAATTGCACAGTCAGTTTCACGAATGTATATGCATATCAATGAATGGCTCAGTAACATGAAAACTATAGTAGCTTCAGTGAAACCTGTATCTCCACCTTTACTTACGGACATACACTTGGTATGCTTTATCACAAACCTTGTCCAACTGGCTGTTCTGGGTAGAATATCTACTACATTACCTGGAAAACACACTTTGAAACAGATTTGCACTGCCATGTTGACTTAAAAATACCTTCTGGAAACACTTGAAGTGTCCATTTAATGCAGGTATCTCATATCAAAATGGCTTGATTATGTCGTTCGCATCCACTTAATAGATCAGAGGTGTCTGCTGAATACATGCAGGTTTGACTTTAAGTAAACATGGGAAGAAAATTTTTATTAAACTGGTGTCCACTAAAATATGTTTTTCCTTAAATATACAGGTTTCACTGTAACTATAGTTTAATTGTTCAGTGGTGGATGAAGTGATTACATCATTCAATACTCATGCAGATAGATAAGTTCTTTAGGGATGGGGGGTACTTTTTGTCAAAGGAATTTAGGTCTGCATGTGGGCCAAAAGATTCCCCCCCCCTCTCTTGCTCTTAAATCCCCCAGGCCCCCATCTTACATAAAGTTATGCATCTGTTACATAGATACTAAATTATTTGCAGAGGAGCTAGCGATCAAAGTACAACTATGCAAGAAATATTAGTTTGCATTCTAGGAGCAAAAACTAGATGGGAAGATATATTAAAAAGAGAAATAAATATACTGAGCCCTACCAGTAATTTGTTTCTTCCAGGTCTTCAAGGTGTAATCTTAAGACTTACTCTGTGCTAATGACATTGTGAAGTTGCAGTTTTGTATTTATATGTTCTTAGTGTGACATAATGTTACTATTTTTAACATCGCACAGTAATAGATGTTTTTATGTGGCCGCTCTGCTTAATTGCACTTTCCATAACTTGACATCAATGACTCTGCGCAAGCTTATAGTGAACCCATATAAGGAAATATGACTAAACATGGTCGCTTTTGCTAATATGTTTGGAAAATGTCATTAACAGAAACTGCACTTTCTAATTGGTTGTCGAAACAATGTTATTAGGGTTACAATTAATAAAAGTAAAGTTTCTACAGGACAACACACACAGAGCAAAAATTACTCTTACAAATTATGACAGAAGTCTTATGTTAAGAAATAAGTTAACATCTGACAACTCTTTTTCATTTAGTAAATCTGAGTTAGCATTAAACACGTAGCAGGAAACTAACTAATTGAAACATTTAAGTACATAGGAAACACAGTCTAACTGATTTACGTTGACTCTATTATTAAAGTTAATCACTTTATGTGTTTAAACTTGAGGCAGTTTAGCTTTATTTTCTCCTTATATGGTTTTCTGTTATAACTGCATTTAAAATCAACAGTTGCTAAAGAATTCGTCAAATCTAAATATATTCAGTAAATGCTAGACAGCAGGTAAATATATAATTAAAAGTTGCGATTTTACACGTATAACTTCCATACTATGATATACATTTAATAGCAAGCTTAAAAAAGGTATCAGTAGTACTTGTCTGTCTCATCGGTTATGAACGCATGCAGTGATAAACAAAAGCAGCAAAAGTTCTGCAACAGTTCATGACAGCAAGGTAATAAGCTTGTTCGTGATAGAAAATGTATATGCACACTTATAAAAACCCCAATCCCCGTCTAGATTGTTACCAAACTGCAGTTTTTCGGGACACAAGAACATGTAAACTTTTTGTCTAGTTATTTATCATGAGTTTTATGACAAATAAAGGTTACCCACGTAAAATCATCCAGTTGTTTTAAAATCGAACGTCAGGAAACAAGATGTTGTAAGCGCCATTTTTTGTCGTGCTGTATACATTACCATATAAGGAAACGATGTTTCCCCTGTTCGTCACGACATGCGTGCAATTAAAACTGCATGATATCTAATCACAGGTACCCCAAGCTCTATGGGAGATATATAGACCGTGTGACCTTTTTCTGCGTTGTGTGAGTGTCGTAATAGGAGCGTAACGGCGGCCTTTGCGTAACAGCGAAATTATAAGGATTTGTTTGGGAAAGAAATCTGTCTGTTGTTCTTTCTCCTGTGGTTTTTGGAGCGATTTAGCGCGATTCTAGTGAGTTTTAGTTCTACTGCCTTTCTCTTTATATATCCTTATATATCCTTATCCTTTAGGCAGTGGAACTAAAACTCACTGGAATCGCGCTAAATCGCTCCAAAAACCACACATAGGAGAAAGAACAACAGACAGAGGACTTCAGGTAGGGTTTTTTAAAATTAAAAACACGTTCGCATTTTAAAATACAAGTCGGAATCGTTTTTTCCCATACAAATCCTTGATTAGGTATTTAAATTCGTCCTAAAACTAGGCGTTTTTTTTTTTTTCAGTTACCGTGATCAGTCAGGCGTTGTAGAGCGACACGTATTTACACTTTTCTGGTCGTCAATACTCTTCTCTAACTCCTCATCTGCCATTTTATTTTATTCTTTTGTTTGGAGTTTTATTTTCTGAATCTTGGAAGTCCAAGTTAAGAAAGAAATTTGGAAAATCCGGCTCCATTTTGAAACCAAAAAAGTCTCAGCGCTGTCCGTAAAGTTCACGCGAGCGCCCGCCAGTGTAGCCGCTTCCAATTTTGGCGCGAATTTGTTTTCCCCTCTCTTACCGTTAAACAAATTACTTTCTTGTTAACAAATGTAATAGTTTTACGTTTCGTTGTATTTCTGTTGTAATTTTTGCCTCTAAAGTCTGCAAAAAAAATGCGAGTTTCACAAACTGTCCATGATATCGTAGGATATCAGGTCAGTGACTTGATATCGTAGAAAATCATGACAGTAAACAAGGCTTCTGATTGGCTAATTCACAATTTGGGTACGGTAAAGACCTTAATTGAAACAGAAGGACAGACTTGTTTCTCCGTGTTTGCCAAACTATGAGTGTTGTACTTGAACTTGACTTAATTTGGCCTCTTGGAGTTTCCTGCGGGTTCCCCACTCGGTGGTTGTAGCGCCTCGAAGATTGCTTTCACCAGTGTAAATCTAGAAAATCTTTAGCGGCGATCACTGCCTCGAGTTCCAAATTTTCGTGTATTAATTGGCTCATGGCTGTTTACACACCAACTGCGATAAACCGCGCGGTGAAGCACTCTAAAACATTGCACCTCAAAGGCATGCGTACAATAGCGAAAATATCGTAAACAAAAGAGCAACGTGATTTCAAGGTGAGAACTAAAAAATTAAAATGCAAAAATACAATCTGCACGCAAAAACGAAATTCTTCGTGGGTGTGACCATGTTCTAAGACGGTTAGACAATGAACGCTCGTGTCCTATGGGATATAGCGTCCCTCGCAAGATAGAATGCCACTCGGCCTGCGGCCTCGTGGCATTCTATCTTTGCTCCGGACACTATATCCCATAGAACACTTGCGTTCATTGTCTAACCCTTACATAAAAGCAGAGTAACAACCTCAGAATATAATTATAAACTCCCGGTACACGAAAAAATAACCCCATTTTCGTGTTCAATAGAAATCCACAAGGTATGTCACGCAACACAATTGAAAGTCCTCTTCAGGACGAGCAGGCCAGATCGCATTATTTTTCAACAATCGCGTCCGAAAATGGTACATTGCTCTTCAGAAATTACGGAGTTACTTCATTTTCCCCCTTATTAGATATCATGCAGTTTTAATTGCACGCATGTCGTGACGAACAGGTGAAACATCGTTTCCTTATATGGTAATGTATACAGCACGACAAAAAATGGCGCTTACAACATCTTGTTTCCTGACGTTCGATTTTAAAACAACTGGATGATTTTACGTGGGTAGCCTTTATTTGTCATAGAACTCATGATAAATAACTAGACATATAGTTTACATGTTCTTGTGTCCCGAAAAACTGCAGTTTGGTAACAATCTAGACGGGGATTGGGGTTTTTATAAGTGTGCATATACATTTTCTATCCACGAATAAGCTTATTACCTTGCTGTCATGAACTGTTGCAGAACTTTTGCTGCTTTTGTTTATCACTGCATGCGTTCATAACCGATGAGACAGACAAGTACTACTGATACCTTTTTGAAGCTTACTATTAAATGTATATTATAGTATGGAAGTTATACGTGTAAAATCGCAACTTTTAATTACATATTTACCTGCTGTCTAGCATTTACTAAATATATTTAAATTTGACGAATTCTTTAGCAACTGTTGATTTTAAATGCAGTTATAACAGAAAACCATATAAGGAGAAAATAAAGCTAAACTGCCTCAAGTTTAAACACATAAAGTGATTAATTTTAATAAGTGTCAACGTAAATCAGTTAGACTGTGTTTCCTATGTACTTAAATGTTTCAATTAGTTAGTTTCCTGCTATGTGTTTAATGCTAACTCAGATTTACTAAATGAAAAAGAGTTGTCAGATGTTAACTTATTTCTTAACATAAAACTTCTGTCATAATTTGTAAGAGTAATTTTTGCTCTGTGTGTGTTGTCCTGTAGAAACTTTACTTTTATTAATTGTAACCCTAATAACATTGTTTCGAAACCAGTTAGAAAGTGCAGTTTCTGTTAATGACATTTTCCAAACATTAGCAAAAGCGACCATGTTTAGTCATATTTCCTTATATGGATTCACTATAAGCTTGCGCAGAGTCATTGATGTCAAGTTATGGAAAGCGCAATTAAGCAGAGCGGCCACATAAAAATATCTATTACTGTGCGATGTTAAAAATAGTAACATTATGTCACACTAAGAACAAATAAATACAAAACTGCAACTTCATAATGTCATTAGCACAGAGTTAAAGTCTTAAGATTACACCTTGAAGACCTGGAAGAAACAAATTACTGGTAGGGCTCAGTATATTTATTTCTCTTTTTAATATATCTTCCCATATAGTTCTTTCTCCTAGAATGCAAACTAATATTTCTTGCATAGTTGTACTTTGATCGCTAGCTCCTCTGCAAATAAATTAGTATCTATGTAACAGATGCATAACTTTATGTAAGATGGGGGCCTGGGGGAATTAAGAGTGAGGGGGGGGGAATCTTTTGGCCCACATGCAGACCTAAATTCCTTTGACAAAAAGTACCCCCCCATCCCTAAAGAACTTATGTATCTGCATGAGTATTGAATGATGTATTCACTTCATCCACCACTGAACAATTAAACTATAGTTACAGTGAAACCTGTATATTTAAGGAAAAAACATAGTGGACACCAGCTTAATAAAATTTTCTTCCCATGTTTACTTCAAGTCAAACCTGTATTCAGCAGACACCTCTGATCTATTAAGCGGATGCGAACGACATAATCAAGCCATTTTGATACGAGATACCTGCATTAAATGGACACTTCAAGTGTTTCCAGAAGGTATTTTTAAGACATCATGGCAGTGCAAATCTGTTTCTAAGTGACTGTGTTTTCCAGGTAATGTATTAAATATTCTACCCAGAACAGCCAGTTGCGCAAGGTTTGGGATAAAGCATATCAAGTATATGCGCATACAGCTGTAAGTAAAGGTGGAGATATAGGTTTCACTGAAGCTACTATAGTTTTTATGTTACTGAGTCATTCATTGATATGCATATACATTCGTGAAATTGACTGTCCTGCGATCAGATTTCAAAGACAGCTTGCGGGAAGCCAACTCATTTAGGCCATGAGTGAACTAGAGTGGGTTTTTGGAAGCTTTTAACTTACCAGTAAATAATATTCAAATTTGACTCAGGACAGTCAATCTCTATGCAAGTTATGCAAATTAATTTTACAAGGGCTCACTTTGGGCTTGGCACTACATGTAGCTGTAATAATTTAACGATAGCTTGTTATATTATTGCTTATCAAACTCATTTTCCTTTTTTTCAGAATTCACAATCAACTAACACAATGGTAAGTGTCAAAGTGATGGATTTATACATAAAGTTAATGTTACATTAAAAATATGGTTTCAATTTTGTTCCAAGCAATATAATATTACTGTGTTTTGGCCGGGCCTGTAAATTCCTGGCATTGTAGTTACATTTTAGGATTCTTACACAAAATAAAGCTCATGTTCAGCTTGTGATAAAACATTCCTTGTTATACATTTTTCATAATTAGCAGTGCACTTGTGGGCGCTAAATCTCTGACACTCGGTGATTTAATATTTACATTTAATTTAAGGGGCCAGGCCATTTAGTTTTTTAAAATTCACTGCATTCATGTTATTGTTCTCCATTGCAGTTTCCCATGACTGATGAATGCAAAGCCATCCTCTCTGCTATCAAGATCAAGCAGAAGCATGCATATGTGATCATGAAGATAAAAGACAGAAAAGAGATTGTCTTAGAAAAAACCTCGAACCCACTTCCAGACTACAGCCAAGAAACAAATGAGAAAGTTTTCAATGAAATGAGGAAGGACATTCTCAATCTCCATGAAGCTCGTTACATACTCTTTGATGTCAGGTTTGAACGCAAAACTGGATTTATGAAAGATGTGGTTGGATACATTTACTGGTAAGCAAGTTGTTTTGTAATTAATTTAACTGAGAGTTGGTGCAAGATGGATTGAGTACTTCTCTTTCAATGACTTAAACAGCACATGGGGAATGTTCCACTTATTAGCTGTCATTTTTATGGTCACACTTAAGGATTCATCTCAATTGGATCCTCAGACTCAAAAGTTGAAACCACCTTGTACAGCGTAACAAATAAGAAAGTACTGCTCCGTAGCTTTCACCATGTTGCAGGAAAGTACTGCTCAGTAGGCCACACTTTAGGATTTCATCCACAGACTCAAAAGTTGGAACCACCTTGTACCGGGTACAGTATAATAAACTGAGCACCACTGATAGCCTGCGTAGCAAGCGTTTCTGTAGGGCTTTCCGCCCGTTGGAGGCACTTTTCGCTTTTTGGCTGCGCAAAAATTGGGGCGAGCGCAACACTGATGGAAGCAGCGGGGAGGGGGAGGGGAGGCGAGAAAAGGAAACGCTTGCCCGCAAACCCCATGATTTTGAAAAACGCCCCTTTGACACTTTCGCAGTTGGATAAATTCACAGTGTGACAGCTGGTGAATAAAGTATTTTACAAATAACAGATCACCAGAGGATACAAATTTACTTCCATCAAAATCAAAACAAACTCTAAACGATCGCTTCAGGATGTGTCGTAATTTCACAGTTAAATTTGAAACTTTATCTCAGCCTGGAAAATCGGGTTTAGTTTCTTCGAAAACCGTTTCAAAGCGTCGCAAAGAAAGGACCCTTATGGAACATTCCCGCTGATCTTTGCAGAGCGGTTGGAGTGAAAGTTGTTCAAAACTTGGAGCTATTTCCGGACCGTATGCCTGTGTAATTCTTGTGTTCGAAAAATTCGAAATTTAGGGGCATTATTCGAAGTTATTCGGAGTGCAATAGGTAGCGAGTCTGCTGTTTCCCAAACTCCGTCAAAACAGTCTATCCACTTGTGTATTAAAACGGCTGCTCCAAACTCTATCAGGCAACAGTCCTTGTCGCAAGAATGTTCGTGTAGATTCCTCCGTGTCGGAAAAAGCTTACCGCAAGTCTTTGAGATCTGCCGTCGGATCAGGACAAAAATGATCTTGAGAGGAACTTCAGGTAAAAATAGTGATAGTGAGAAGAAATCCCCAATATCGAGAACCAGTTTGTTGTGTTCATGTGGGTCACGCTCGAATAAACATACCTGATTTGATTGACGGATTTATCACTTGGCATTCAACACTACCATGCCGCGCCAATCAGGAAACTCCGTTCGTGGACAAACGGGTATTTCAAAATCGTGGGGTTTGTGGGCAAGCGTTTCCTTCTCTCTTTTCCCCTCCCCCTCCACGCACTTTTTTACGCCCACCCCAATTTTCCTGCGGCCAGAAAAGCGAAAAGTGCATCGAACGTGCGGAAAGCCTTACCGCTTGCTACGCAGGCTACACCACTGACAGGAAAGTACTGCTCAGTAGCTTTCATTTGAATGGTCAAACTTTAGGATTTCATCCTCAGACTCAAAAGATGGAACCACCTTGTACAGCCTCACAAATACCACCACAAGGAACAACTACTTATGCAGTAGCGACTAGCAACCAACGTTTCCTTGCATATCACTACCTGGTCAAACAAACAAATCCTGAGGATTAAGTAAATAAACACCAAAGATACAATGTCCTGATGTTCAAACAAATTCTCCCAACAAGTACCATAAGAAATATAAAGAGAACAATGAGGAGAATACACATAATAAAATTTGATATTAAAACCAGTGTTGATTTTTATAGGTGCCCTGATGACATCAGTGTTTGGGACAAGATGATTTATGCCAGTTCAAACCAACTGCTCAAGACAGAGTTCAAAGGGATTAAACAATTTGAATATCATGACAAAGAGGAGTTCAATTTCCAGGAAATGGTGAAAGAGCTACGTAGAAAGGATCGACAGTGATCACATTATCATTCTAACTTGTAATTATCATAACAGAAATTTTTGACATATTTTAATATAAAATGAATTAAGTACCTTACTAATACCTATTGCACCAGAATTTTCTATTTTTGGCCTGAAAACTCAGTTAGGATGTTTTTGCCAAGAGTGTTTCCATTGTAATTGCCAGCTGAGTTTAAATGTGTTTTTATTGTTATTGTGTACAACAGTCTGTGATGAGTAATGAGTGACACAGTAAAACAACTGGGCTATTAGAAAGCTGGCTAAAATTTTTTTGAATAAAACTTTTTAAGCTTCTATATTGTAAGGCACTAATTACAAAAAAAAACTAGGCTACAGTTTCAACCATTTTCAAAATAATTGTGTCCAACCGTATGTTAATTGAAGGCTTATGTTGCAGTTACTGTACAATTCCATCTTGTCTTTTTTATGAAACAAGCTGCAGTAACTTGATAAGTAGTTAAAACTGGTTTTTAACTGTAGGTTACTGTAAAAACAACTAGTAATGTTTGACAAATGTATTTATATAACAGTGGCGATGATAAGTTACAACACCACTAAAATAATATTTAAAAGTGGAATGACATTTAAGACCAAAGCCCATAACCCATGCATTGAAGTGGGTTCAAAAATTTTATTGTATTAGAACTTTGACAAACCTCAGACTAATAAGTCTTCAATAAATGTGGTCTGATTAGATGACACCTTTGTAATACAACAATTTTAATTTAAGCTTTTAAGATTAACTCTTTAAGCTCTAACAGTGACGAAAATGAAATTTCTCTTTACATTATCACTACTTGTTCAAACAATGAAGTGATGAGAACAAAGAAAGTGATCACCAAGGATAAAATGTCGATATTACGACACGTTCTCCTTACTAGTTCGATAAGAAATGTACGACTTACAGTATATAAGGAGAATATGTTTATATCAGGGCTTAAAGGGTTATTAGTTACTGGTAAACTTGTATTTATTTCTATACGGTTAACTTAAGTTGTAGCTATATATTTATCCAATACTGTAAAATTGTACTAATAATATTTTAAATAAACATAATACATAATTATAATTTAAGCCCTGTTAGTGATATTTCACCTGAGAGGAAACACCACATGTCAAATTAAAAGTTTTTATTGTCTAACTACTGTCTGTCTGCCTGTATGTCTAGAGCTGTATCTACAAACACAGCTAGTCTCAGACACCATCATAACATTTACAATTTAGTTTCGATACCTCAAATTGCCAACTAAGGAAAATGAAAACAAGTTTATAATATTAGAATGCTTGAGTTTGCAAAATTAAGTTAGTTATCTAAGGTTTGAAAACTGTCTTGTTAGTACAAAAGTTAAAGGAGAAACTATTATTACTTGTTTCAAACTCAAGACAAGCTGAAGTTAAATTGATTTTCAGTTATCAATTAGACTTTGCTCCATATAAATTACAAGAAAGCCCATTGGGCATTTTAACCGGCCATTCTGATCCTCCCCACTCCTAGGTTTCACAAATGTTAGCGCGATCCTCTATTTATACGAACCGGCGTGACAAAAAGTGTGATTGAGTGACACAATATTTTGACTATAACGTTACTGGATGACGTAATGTTTAAACTCTGATGACTCAGCTTATCTTTCTTATCGCTTTTATTTGTGCTGAAAAACGCAAATTCACTCAAACGTTGAATGTCGATATAAATTCGTCCACAACTGAGAATGCTCACACCGGGACGACGAAGTATTTACTGTTGTGCCTAGACCTTAAATACAAACAGTGAACATAGCAGTAGAATCAAAATATAACGCTTGATAAACACGAGCTCGAGCAGATCATCAGAGTATGGGGCTCATCAAGGCATATCTCATGACGTGATGTTTAAATCCGGTTTGGTAACCCGGGAATCCCCTTGCAAAAGTAAACAAGCGAGCGGGGACGAAAGTCGCCCACGTCTTTGAAAGCTAAAGCGCCTGTCGAGCCGCAATCGATTTCGTGCTCACTCGCTTGTTTTTCTTTTCCTTCACTGTCTCTGAACGGAAAGAGAGACAGCTCGTAGCCTTTAGCGAACACCACACGCAAACTACACAAATCCGTCGATAATATTCAGATATTTTCGTTCTTTCAATGCAAAAAGACTCGTAACACCTGCCTTATTAATTGATCTCCTTATTAATGACGATTCCTTCGCATCAACTTCTCGCCTCAAATAAACACTCATCTCTCTCCGTTCACAAGAACTATCATGTACTGATAGTGCAATCAACTAATATTGCATCATCATACTAGTACCAATTCCTTCTCTTCCTGGCCCATGCCGGCAAAACGCAACTGTCCTTTTTGTCCGCTGTGAAATACAAGTTAGCCAATCAGAAACCTTACAATCCACTTCGGAAACCACCCCCCCCCCCAAAAAAAAACAACCCCAAGGGAAACCGCCTCTCACGCAGCACAATTTTACACCGCTCCTATACAAAACGCAACTTTCAAAGCAAATCACATTCACAGAAGCGTGATATGCTCCCGACATTCACAAATCCTTCTGACTCCCACATTTTTACACCCCTCAAAATGTCGATCGCAATAAAAAAAAACTCCTGCGCTAAAAAAATTTCCACCATAACCACTAACTAGATCAGACAACACAGCCAATTTCGCATTCAATCCTATTAGCTCCTTTACTCAATTGCGCATGCGTTATACAAGACAAATACAAAAAACCCCAAACTTAACAACCCTTCGCCGTTCATATCTTAAATACTGTAAATTAAAAGACAAAAACATAGGAAGGTAACATTCAGAAGACTAATATGCGCATGCGTCTTATATAAGACAGTACCGCTCTTGAGTACCCGTACCACAAGTGATCACTAGTGATATGTGTATCCCCTCCAATATGGCCGCCAGTGATATATGTATCCCCTACCCCCCTCCCCTCCCCACAAGTGCCTGTTTTGTTTTTGTTATTTTTTTCACAGAATACTTGTATCGTTCCCTGTCGACTGAAAGAAACAACGGGCACGGGATTTTTGAGCCAAGAGAATATAGGTATGATAATCCGCACAACAGCAACGAACCGACCTCACAACAGAAATCACAAAGCTGTTTGCGCGGACCGCAATGCGGGCAACATTCGCATCCCCCCCCCCAATCCGTCATCCATTTGTCTCTATCTGACGCAGTTGTTACTAGTTGTGTGAAATGATTGCAATTGCAGCACTTTTCTTTAGCAGGAGAACGCAAGCGTGGCTAAACAGACAGAAATCGAGGGGATACATATATCACTGCTCTGGTTCAGTGATACGTGTATCCCACCATGCGCACCACAATAAGCCTCAACATACGCATCCGTTTGTCTCTATCTCTGACGCAGGTTGTGTTACTAGTTGTGTCAAATGATTGCAATTGCAGCAATTTTCTTTAGCAGGAGAACGTAGATTCTTTCACAAAGTACTGGTTACAGTGTTGAAGAACTCAAAACAAAACAATCTCTTGCTCTCCTCTCGAGCCGCCATTTTATTCATGTTTTGCACGTTTGAAGGCCGGGATACTCAGCTACAGTGTTTTGTGTATCCCTACCCGGGATACACATACACTAGTGATATGTGTACGGGGATACACATACCACGGGGATACACATATCACTGTGACAGCGGCACGAAATTTTGTGGACGTGAGCCGTTATTTTGGTCGATTTAAGTTAAATATATTTTTAAAGAAATAGACTGCTCGTAGTCTAAAGAAATACATTATGCCGCTTGGTATGCTGGAAAACCTTAGAATCTCGAAGAGAAATGTGCATGATTCTGTATGATCTTTATTTAGAACATGGTCACACCCACTCAGCCAATCAGTGTCCAGCATTTCGATGCTCTATATTCCATAAACTGTCTTAAATTGTGTAAAGTGGCGGGGGGCTTTGAAGCACAGGGAAATTGCGGGGTAAAACTACAGAGAATTTCTGCATTCATTAGTGGTTCTATATAGAGCATACTAATGAGGCATTGTTTTCCTTTGTTTGGAAGCCTCATTAGTATGCTCTATATAGAGCATACTAATGACTAAGTAGAAACTACTAATGAATGCACAAATTCTCTGTGAATATTTATAACTAAATCGATAAAATTAACAGCTTCAACGGCTAGAAACAGTCATTATTTTTTGCGTTTTAACAAAAAAAAAGCAATCTTACGGTATAATAATTATACCTAATCGTACCTTTTTGGCACGCTTCGGCAGCATATCAGGCGAGTTTGGTCGAGCCATGGTTCGTATTTTGGCGAGACGCAGTCGAGCCAAAATACCCATGGTGAGACCAAACGAGCCTGATATGCTGCCGAAGCGTACCAAAAAGGTACGATTAGGTATAAGAACAGTTCGTATTTCATCAGGAGCCATAATTATGGCTCCTGATTTCATGTAAAATAATGGTTTTTCTTACGATTTGCTTTTTGCTATGTTTGCCTTTTGCTTTTTGTTTTTTGTGTACGGGGATACACATATCACGGGGATACACGTATCACTGTGACACCTGTCCGGGATTTTACAGTGCAATTGCGTGACCTACTTGCTCGCTTGAATTACGTGAACTCGCGTAACCAATTTAACACGTCGGTCGTTCTCACTGAGGTTCCTAGTGATGCGTCACGGAATGCTTCTCTAAGGAGAAATCGGGCTAAGGTCTCGAGGACACGAAATTGTGATTTCCTTACCAGCAATGAAAGTGGAAAGTTGAGGACAAGAAACTTTCGAAATTCATCCGACGAGAAACTTGTCTGGGATTTAATAGTTTCGAAAGTTGTCTCATGTTGAGAATAACGGGCAAAAGAATCTTCATAATGTTACCTTATTATAGGAAACTTAACGCTCCATGAAATTAACGCGAATTGAAAAAATTCGCGTTAATTTAAGTCGTGTTAATTTTTGTGAACGTTAATTTCCACGTTGTTAATTAAGTGAAGCGTTAATTTCCGCGACCTTTATTTCCTTCATTTTAATCCCATATTCTGGATACAGTTGAGACATATTCTTGACACCCACAAAACAATAGCTTTCCTGCATTGAGGCAGAATTTAACGCACATTGTCTGTAAAGCAGGGCTTCTGAAATTTCGCGCGGTCGCGGAGCCGCGAAATTCAGGTATATCCGCAAAATACCCATGGTGAGACCAAACGAGCCTGATATGCTGCCGAAGCGTACCAAAAAGGTACGATTAGGTATAAGAACAGTTCGTATTTCATCAGGAGCCATAATTATGGCTCCTGATTTCATGTAAAATAATGGTTTTTCTTACGATTTGCTTTTTGCTATGTTTGCCTTTTGCTTTTTGTTTTTTGTGTACGGGGATACACATATCACGGGGATACACGTATCACTGTGACACCTGTCCGGGATTTTACAGTGCAATTGCGTGACCTACTTGCTCGCTTGAATTACGTGAACTCGCGTGACCAATTTAACACGTCGGTCGTTCTCACTGAGGTTCCTAGTGATGCGTCACGGAATGCTTCTCTAAGGAGAAATCGGGCTAAGGTCTCGAGGACACGAAATTGTGATTTCCTTACCAGCAATGAAAGTGGAAAGTTGAGGACAAGAAACTTTCGAAATTCATCCGACGAGAAACTTGTCTGGGATTTAATAGTTTCGAAAGTTGTCTCATGTTGAGAATAACGGGCAAAAGAATCTTCATAATGTTACCTTATTATAGGAAACTTAACGCTCCATGAAATTAACGCGAATTGAAAAAATTCGCGTTAATTTAAGTCGTGTTAATTTTTGTGAACGTTAATTTCCACGTTGTTAATTAAGTGAAGCGTTAATTTCCGCGACCTTTATTTCCTTCATTTTAATCCCATATTCTGGATACAGTTGAGACATATTCTTGACACCCACAAAACAATAGCTTTCCTGCATTGAGGCAGAATTTAACGCACATTGTCTGTAAAGCAGGGCTTCTGAAATTTCGCGCGGTCGCGGAGCCGCGAAATTCAGGTATATCCGCGAAATCCCGCGAAATTGACAAAAACACGTGAAATACCGCGAAATTCGCTAGAAATTCTACCAAACACATGTCGGTACAACATATTTGAAACTTATCTTGGCTATTGGAGCTGTTTACTTGCCGTAAACTTGCAAATTTATCTTGAAATTTCGTCACTGCCACGAGTAAACATCGTACCAAAACTACCAGGCGTTCTTAGATTAATGTTGCGAAAACCTGGGGACTGGTAAAATAAAAGAGAAGACTTTTCGTTGACACTATACGGAGTGTGAAAGGAAACTGCTGTCTGTAGTAATGCAGGCACACGTTTAATCGTACACGAATGGTCACACGAATGAAGACACAAGAATGTTTTGACTTCACAGATGGATTTAAACCTTTGATCTAGAACAATCTTGCCTTGTAAACTGCAAAGCAACACAAGAGAGCGATGAGGGGAAAGAAGTTTATTGCGTTGCTGTTTTCGGCTCTAAATCGCAGCTGAAAAAGGAGGTTAACCGGCCAAGCGTTTCGGTAAAGCTTTATATGTTTTTCTTGTCGCTCGAAACAAGTACAGTTGCCTTCAGAACTGTGTTGGATGAACTTTTGTGTTTCTTTCTTGCCCTGAATTTGACATCCTTCCAATATTTTTGTCAGGAATCTTTCTTTTTTGCTTTCTTGTTTGCTTTTCAACGAAAATTTGGCCCGAAAATTCCCGCGAAAATCCCGCGAAATCGGCCGTTTTCTCCGCGAATTTGTCTCTTCAAATCCCGTGAAATTTCACTTTTTTTCCCGCGAATTATCAGAAGCCCTGGTAAAGAAATTGCCTCACACACCTAAAGGGCTGTTTTGTTCGTGATTTTTATATTCAATTAGAAATAAATTTGTTCCAGTTGTGACCACAACGTGTTTCTTTGTGTAAATCGCGTTAATTTCCCTTATTTTGAAATTTTACCCCCTCTTTCGCGTTAATTTCCTTTATTGGGGAGTAATGCATCAGTCATTTGAAACCCCCGGACCCCTCCTCGGGCATGACCGGGGCATTCACTTTTTATGCAAATGAAAGCCAGTGAACTCCCCGTTCCCCGGGGCAAAAGTAAATGCCTGAACTCCCCCGCCCCCATATGTCCAATATACAGGGTACTCCCTTTTAAATGTCAAGTTGTAACAAGGGATGACAAATATGATGATGGCCGTAAAATGAAAACGTTGATTTCGGAGCAGCTATGGCAACATTTGAAACCCCTTGATGGACAAGAAAAGATGACTACTTCAACACTATCTTCTATTTTACATCTTGATGTCACAAAATGCAAGATCACAACAAATTACAACTCATGTTTTAGCAAAACAGTCTTCTGAAGTTAGAATAACTCAAGATTAACAAATGTATTTCTTGTCAAAAATATAGTAGGTCATAGATAAGCAATCCGCAATTAGACATTAATCTAAACAGCACAAAAGAATGTGTAACCTAATCATTAATATTAACATAAAAGCTTAATTCGTTCATCAATAGGATTAGGTCAAGTCAGTGAGTTTAAATGTATAATATTTTAATATCTATACAATATCATTGAAAATAATTAAATATGCTCACCTTTCCTTACTGGACTTAAGAAATCTTCAGCTCGACAACCTTTTTTAAACCGGAAAGACGTAAAGACACTTTAAAAAGAATTTTAATTTGCAAATTTGTGTCACTTTGGTTTGCAATTCACTTTTATCGATCAATCAAAGAAGTGATGATAATGTCTGCAAAATTACTATGCGGCAGGAAAATGAAAACCGCTGACCATGGAGTGACCGCCCCGCTTATTCCCCGGTCTGGGAGGCGAAGGCCGTGATTTCTAGCGTATTCCCCGTCTACCGGGGGACGAAAATGGCGTGAATATGAAGTGAAAGTCCCCGCAATACCCCGGTCATGCCCGAGAGGGGGGGGGGGGCAGGGGTTTCAAATGACTGGTGCATAATCTTCTCTTCAATTCGCGTTAAAATAAGTCGCGTTAATTTCAAATACCTTAATTAACACAAGCGTTAATTTCCTATAATAAGGTTATCTCTAGGACGTTAACATTTATTTATTATCCAACTGTATTAGTTATTGTACAGAAAGCGTGCGAAACGAGTACAAATATCCCACGATATTGTACAGTTGGTTATAATATTGTACTGTACCGTGCGCGCGCTCATCCTGTTACTCTTGTAGTTTTCTTTCAAGTTACTGAAAAAGGTTGAAAAAGGTTAAGTTGGATAATAAATCTCTCATTAGATGTTTCGGTGAGAAGTATCCCCGTATATTTTTACTCGTTGTTTGTATTTTGACTCTCCCTGCGGGCTGACATCGTCAAAATACAGCACAACTCGTAAAAATACACGGCGATACTTCACACCTAATATATACTGAACTGTTTCCTTTGTAATGCAAAGTACTGTTCATAATTTTAATTTGTACTACTTAATTAAAGCGTGGCCTGGGCAGTGTTATACCGGAAATGGAAACAACAATTGAAAGTGATCACGAGAACGTCACGAGATAAACCAGGCGGTTGAACCGAGGTGTGATACACAAACCTATTTAATTTTCAGTAGGTTACTTTCCTTTCTGATCGTTTCCTACATTCGTTGGATGAAGCATGTCGACGCTGATTTTTTCTTGCCTTGTCTTCCTTATCTCCGTTCTTCGCGCTTCGTGCTTACAAACTGAGATATTTTACAAGATCCGTGAGCTGGCACACAGACATCAGTATTCGCTTCACGCAAGGCATGACCCAATCGAGGAACACACGATCATTCAACCGCTGGACCACTTCGAAGCTACACAAAAACAAGCCACGTTTAAGCAGCGTTATTGGGTGAATGATAATTACTGGAAGAAAGCTAACGGACCGGTTTTCTTGTACATCGGAGGAGAATTTGAAATTTCTGGGGGATATATCGACTTTGGTATGTGTTTACTTCCTTCGTTTCTGATTATAAATTAGGCTCGATTTCCACCGCTTTCTCTTGGGGGAGGAGCGCGGGCTCATTTCCCGAACCAGCCTAATAGCCCTTTTCACAGTTACCTTTTCTCATTTGCATTACAATGCTTTTGAACGTGGATGCGAGGCAATTTCGGGCAATTTTGCAGTTTCTGCCCGAAATTGCCTCACATCCATGTTCAAATACTTTACTAGAAATACGTGACTCGCAGAACCTCGCGAAGCTCGGGCACGGGTGCACCACAAAATTGATTGATGGGGGTCGGGAGAGGATAGAATTTCGGTTTAACTGGAGGTGTGGATGGGTGGCCACAATGGTCCCGAATTGTGAGTTAGATCAACATTCTGGTTCCCAGTCGTTTCCATGTAACTTGCATCCAATCCTCTGTCATGTATAAGAAAATACGTTCACCCCCCACCCCACCCCCCCCCCACTTCTCTTCATTCTGACAAAAGGTAAATTGCTCTCTAGAGAGGATGTATATAGTATTGGTGTGGACCTGTTGTCGGGGCCAATGTGTGGTGTTTCTGTTTATTTTGGTTGGGTGAGAGTATAGGTTTATCACAAATGCAGTTCAAATTCCAACTTGGAACTTGTTATCTCCAACATTTACCCAGCCATTTCCTTTAGATTCTGTTGTACAGCTTTTGTTCTATTTACTGGGTATTGACAAGTGTCAATAGCTAACACAATTCATTATTTCCCTTGAATGGTTGAGATACTGTAGCAGGAGTCTACTACTGCTGAAGAGTGATGCGGTGTATTAAAAAAAATTATCCATTTTTACCCAAAAATTGAAATGAGAATAATACAGAATAATGGCAAGCAAAGCACAGAGTTTCATATTGATGAGGTAGCATGTTTATTCATTCCCCCCAACACACTATAAAAATTGGATTAGATAATTGTCACAATAAAATAATAAGTTAACCCTTGAATCCCCAGTTACCAGCGTCTCCCTACAATGGCAATGCTTTAATTAGGTCATCAGAATTAAGGAATTGATCACCAAACATGAATAGTGTTAATTTCAGTAGAAAGAAGTTCTCTGCACTAGTACTACAAGAAATGTATAAAGACCAGCAAGGAGAATTTGCAGGCTTACATTAGGGCTTAGGGAGGTCAGTTGGTATGGAAAGCAAGAGTAGCTAATTAAGGGAAAGGGTGAATGTAGATTATAGCATGTGAAACCTTCAGAAGTAAGTAAACTTTCACATAGACAGATCATGCTGAAGGTGATCAGGATCTCAATTCCCCTGATTTTGGTGCTTGCTTGTGCACTGCGAGGAGACCTGTGATGCTGGTCACTGTATGTAGCATGAAATTATTGTCAATAATTAATGTTAAGCAAATTTTTGTTTCACATCAAATACATGCATGTATGTACCTATACCCGCTACACATTTTAAAGTGGTAATTGCTAGGCAGAGCAGTACTTGTAAGTGCATTTCCAAACCAAATTGTGAACAGAAATTGTCCTTTCTGATCCATCTGAATATTACTTTTAAACTATTAATAGGGTCAATATCCATAACGGAAAACATAAACTTTTATAAATTCTTACTGATTCAATATGAATTATTTCTTTCAAATATTTTTCGGGAACGTCCTAAACTTAGAATTTAAATTCTTTTTACTGCTCATACACAAATATGCAAATTGTTGTGGGAACTGAAACCTATTTTGTGAAATAATTTCATTTCTCTTGTGTAATCTGTAATTTTGATCATACTTGGAAAAGTAATTACATGTTGATAATAATTACTAGTACATCAAGAGTAAAGATAATGGTAGAGAGAGGAAATAATTTTGAGCCAACCTGTTCAGTCACCCTCCGTTGGAAAGGTAAATTTCTAGCAAAAGTATTTTGATGATCGTGCATTTTTTGTCGCCTCTCGTTGCTTCTATAACAAAATCCTTTTGTCGAAGCACTTCTAGTCGATGTCGCCGGTCCTGATCGGTTTCAGGAAACATTTTCTGGAAGAGTTTGTAGCCGCTGAGTTCATTGTCATTATTCAGTTGGTGTGGCTGAGTTATAATTTCGAAGACCTTGTATCGATTCTGGCGTTGTTGGGGAATCTCGTTTTGTGGCAGCGCTGTGCTATCAAGCTAAATTTAAGCTACGTTGTGTATGTTCCAAGATTTCTCGCCTGTAATATTCCAGTCTCCTGTTTGTGTCCTGCTGACGGCTTTAGTCTTGCTAGGCTATTACCGGTAAACGATGTTCTCCTACCCGTGCTTTCTTGTCGTCGACTCTTTCGCCTTCGTTGCTCGCGCTGAATTTCAAGTCGGTGTTCACGCTCAGTTTCAGTTGTAAATCTACCCCGGAATGGATTTTGAGCCACTTGTTAAACCAGGGGTTGCTGTCTAATTACTTGTTCACAGACGATGAATAAAAATATCAGCACGTAAATGTACATAGCGAAGCAGGCAATAAGGATAAAACCACAATTCCACAGTCTATTAAAACTGATGATGGGGAAACTATTATTGATCAACCAACCATCGCTCAGAGATTTAATGAGTTTTTTACTGGTGCCGTGTCTCGACTCCTAGAAACTGCTGGCCCATTAATGAATGTCAGACAGTTCTCAAGTAAAAAATTTACTAGTGAGCGTTTTATCCTGCAACCGATCTCTGAAAAGTTTATTCTGAAACAACTTAGAGACTTGAAAGTGAAAAAAGCTACCGGATTAGATGGAATTCCTGCACGTTTTTTGAAGGACAGTGCTGCAGTTATAGCTCCTACAGTTACATTTCTTGTGAACTTGTCACTGAGTACTGGATCTGTTCCCGACGAATGGAAAAAGGCCCGTGTTGTTCCTCCATATAAGTCTGGTGGTCGTGAAAACATGGACAACTATAGACCAATCTCCATTCTACCAGTATTATCAAAAATTCTGGAGAAGGCAGTAAACTCCCAACTACAGCAGTATCTAAAGACATTTGATATTCTGAGTCCAACTCAATCAGGTTTTAGACAACACCATTCAACGGAAAGTGCGGTAATTTACTTTACCGATGAGATCAGAAGACATGCGGATGCTGGAAGATTAACTGGTGCCTTATTTGTAGATCTTAAGAAGGCCTTTGATACCGTGCCCCATAAAGTGGAGCGATTTGGCTTTGTGGACAACTCGATTGCCTGGTTTACAAACTACCTGTCTAATAGATCTCAAGTTGTATCATTGGGGAGTAATTTGTCGGCTCCTATGCCAGTGGAAAATGGAGTACCACAGGGAAGCATTTTGGGGCCGGTGTTGTTTACATTGTATATTAATGATCTACCATCATGCATTAATTTCTCCAATGTTATCATGTATGCCGATGATACAGTTATATTTTTTTCCTCTGCACAGTTGATGGAAGTGGAGTTAAAGTTAAATATGGAACTCACAAGTCTATCAGAGTGGCTCTGTGGAAACAAACTTCTTTTGAATTTGAAAAAGACCGAATTTGCGGTTTTTGGTACACAACAGAGACTATGTCGTCAGGGCATCGATGGGATTGATATCACCTTGGGAGGAGAATCTGTGAAGCATTGTGATTCCTTTAAATATCTGGGCGTTATATTGGACAGTAACATTTCTATGAATCAGCATATCGATTATGTAAAGAAGAAAGTTTCTAAGATGCTGGGGATTTTCTCAAGAGCACGACCATCTTTAACAATTGAATCAGCAAACAGATTGTTTAAATCGATGATTCTTCCTATTTTGGATTATTGTGGTGCTGTTTTCCATGGATGTGGTAAAGGGAATGAAGAAGTTCTGGAACGCCTACAAAGGCGTGGTACGCGCACTGGTAGAATAGTTTTGAATACTGCCCATTTGTCCACGGAACAGATGGTTACAAGTCTTGGCTGGGACACTCTTACGAGAAGAAGAGAAAATCACATTGTTAACTTGGTTGAAAAGTGCCTCAAGGGAACGGCCCCAAGTTATTTCTCGGAATATTTTCAACTAAAAAGACATAATATTCATGATTATGACATTAGGAATAAGAACAAATTAGTTATTGAAAGGGTTAAACTAGAATCGACCAAAAGAGCATTTTTTTATAAAGGGGCCGATATTTTTAATAATTGTATATGAACCTAGTTTTAGTCTTTTTATCGCTTTTTATATGTCTTTTCTTAGATTTCTTATATAGCTTTTTAACTGTTTTTCATATTTTATTTTATTAACTATTCATTTATTTATTTTTAACGCAGGACCCATGTTGATAGCAGTTTTTATAACTGAAATGGTCATCCTGCATAAATATGTTTATTTATTATTATTATTATTATTATGAAGAAACTCAGAAGCACGCCGAAGAAACATGAGAGTGCGCAACTGTCAGTGGTCATGATTTGGTTTTGTTGCTAGGCAACTGTGCGGACACCATCGAAATATATATCGGCAGATCGAGATTTGACCGCCCTTAGCAATCCTCGCGCGATCCCCACGCGACAAATTTATAAACCTCGCTAAGCTCGGAGGGCCTTCGGCCCTCCTCGCTTCGCGAGGAATAATGCAAATGAGAAAAGTTAACTGTGAAAAGGGCTATTATAAATTCAAGATTGTTTTCTTGTCGGAGGGGAGGGGTGTCAGAGTCAACTGATTTGCACCCCTTCGTGTCCCCCTCAGTAACGGATATGGTGATGAAGTAGCCGAGAAGGTTGTACGTCGCATTCTTTTATGGTCGGCTTTTACGAACTCCCAACGTGTGCATATCAGTGACGTCTTCATCTGTATTCGATCACTTGGTATCAAAGAAACGGTAACACTACTGGTAGTCAAATGTTGTGATTTCGCAAACGCTTAATGGCCAATTCATCTGGTGTAAATCATTCCCCCCAAGGGAGGGGAGGGGAGGGGGCTCAAGTATTTTAGTTGCCGGGGAATTGAGAACGAATAAGGCCGAATAATAACTGTCGGTAATTCTAAATAGTAGACCAACTAAATCCTAAGTAGTAGACCAACCTTGTTCCCAGGATCTCTTTTCTTCCTTTCCCTTCTCTCTCGCTACAAGGGAAGGGAAGAAGAGAGACCCTGGGAACGAGGTTGACAGTACACCACAAGTAAATCCAATGCCCAGATTGTAACCCCTTTATTCTCCGAATACAACTCTTTTTTTTGTAACAGCCCCTCAAGAAAATCCTAGCCACTTAACCTTGCTCTTTCTTCCCCCAAAGAAAAGAAAAGAAAAAAAATCGGGAGAAAATTTCGAACCCAAATAACTAGTTTCGAACCCCCAAAAAACATGTCTTCTGGGTAGTCCCCTAGGGGACTCTTTTTCTTCGTCAAAGTTCCCTTCGTTGGTTTCATACTTTGATCCATTTGAACCTGCATGTCCTACACGGTTAACTTGCTTTAAGTGGTCAGTTTATGGTAGATTATTAAGTATGATTGGCAAGAAGGTAGTAAGAAAGCCGCTAAAATCTTTTCCTCGGAAAAGCCTGTCCAAAGATACAGTGGACTCGCCTTGGCCTTCTTTATGTTACGATCGATCATTTTCTTGAGTAACAACCCTTTAATCAGTCCACACCGTTACAAACGTAGTCGAACCTTGGTGCAAAAAGTGCCCTCTTTCGAGAGTGCTTTGCAATGATTATTTTCGGCTCCTGAGACGATTTACCACATGTGTGATGGCTGTAATCACACAACGGTGCTTCGCGGTGCACAGTTGCTACACGCGCAAAGTTTTTGTACTTTTTGACAACTTTTTGATGGCTTCTAAAACTGCCTAACTAAAATTATGTCAAGTTTCACCTTTCCTTAACCTCGTTCCCAAGGCATGAGAGGGAAAAGCCCTGGGAACGAGGTTGGACGGCCTCTCTGGCTCCGCTTTGTTTGGTCACAAGAAACCGAAGCCAGCAAAAAGTTGTCAAAAGGATCTCAAAAATTTTAAAACTAAACCAAAGTTTTGTTCAAGTGAACGATATGGCACGAAACACTTTAATGATTATACGTTAAAAATACGGGAGTTGTCCCTAAGCGGAGGCTCAACGGTACGGCCAACGCCCATATACGGTAACTTAAGGGTCGAGTAACCATATTTTCATTGTAAATTAACCCCACACTACGGCCGCGAAAATACATTTCTTTGTGTTTCATGTACAATATAGTCTAAGAAGAACGAATTTTAATTTAACTCCTGTTGTCCTTTCGGGTAAGATAACATAAGCACAGACGTTGTTGAGCGCGCATGAGTCAGGCATTGTAACCGGAAGTTGACTGTTCCCCCATCAACCCACTTGGGCGCTGTCAGGTCCATCACGGCAAGCCAACGGACACCAAAACAAGAGTTTTCTGGGCCCAGGGGCGGGGGAGAACACTTGACTGCGCCTGGGACTTTTTTTGTGGTCGGATGATCCACCGAAAATTGACGTCACATCCGGTCCGAAAACGGCCTACTTCTAACGCGGGCGAGAAAATCAAAATTGACGGCAACAGTTTCGTTCAGTTAGTGAGTAAAATGCCCATATTTTTTCATCGGCGATAAATTTTCCAGTTATTTTTTCGTGACAATGAAATGAAATATGTACTCTTTCCTTCCATGTGATTAGTGAAGAGATTATTCTAAATAAAGGTTTATAAACTGCGTTGTTTTCGAGCGTTCTTTTGTAAGGAAAATGGCGGCTTTGTCTCCCTCGAATTTCACAGGATTCGGAAAATCAGTTAAAATGATGACTTCAAGGTGAGTAATTCTTTATTTAAATAGCCTATGTTGTAGAATAAGACTCCTTTTAACAAAAAATCGCAAAGACGGCGTTTCTAACAAGTGGGAACCCCATTAACACTCTTTGCTTTTTAGAGAGACTGTTCACAACACAGAATCTGAAACAATACTCCTTGTGGTGCTTTGTCGCTGTTGTCCGCCAAGACTTCCCTTTATCTGTTTTCTTTTCTTTTTTTCTATATTATTAAATTCTCAATATATAATTGATCTACATCACAAGTGACCACATCGTAAGACAAACAATAACGCTTTATTATTATTGTCCTATTAAGTATTTTTATACATTTTGATTACTTAATTGTGCACACTACTAGTAACAGCTTAGTTATTTCATAATTAAACTGCTACATAAAAGCTGTCTTTAATTAAAGCCAGATGCTGACTGAAGTCAATATGTCAGCTTATTCATCGCACAGTCCTTATTTGTAATCATCCACTGATACTGTGGTTGTGGACAGAAGACTTACAAATCAAGGAATCAACCAGTAACCTTCAGTATACAACAAGGTCAAGTTCAAGCAACCCATCCTGATCATAAGGGTCGTGAATATTTTTTACCAACAGATTTGCCTGACAGATAATCAAGACTAACAATTAAGTGTAGCCCCAACCTACTGTATACATAACTGTACTGGGAATTACAAACTGGTTTCTGTATGTCATTTATGGTCACCTACACATAATGGATGATGAGCAATATCTTTCCCTACACTTTGGATACTGGTTACATGAATGATGTGTAGTTCCAGAAAATATCTTTTCTCCCTCCACAGAAGGTTTTTCTGTTTTGCCCCCCCCCCCCCCCAAGAGATTTCAGCTTAGCTTCATACTTTGCTTCTAAAATTTTGCCTTTTGAGAGCCCCTTTCCCCTAGGAATTTCCAATGACCTTCCATGTTGTGGGCAAGGTTTTAGCCAGAAGGGCGTCCAGGCGTCCTATGGACGCCCACTTTTTGGAAAATGTAAATAAAATTCACTTAATCTTTCAACTAATTTACAAGAAACATGCTCCTTGGATGGCCAACTTTCAATTTCTGGCTAAAAGCCTGGTGGTGGGTATGGATTTTTTTTCTGGAACTACACAATAACTATGACACAACACCAGATGAGTACTGTTGCTGGTTAACAAATGTTTGAGACTACACATCTGTTGAGTAGAACACAGGAAAAGAGACTGACAAATTTTCAACATCATCATGCATCCGTGGTTATTATTATGGGATGACTGTTGACAGTATCTCATCATACCGTACAAGTTGTTACGGTAGCACAACACTGTTTCTGTTGCTGAGTAACAAATTTTATGGACAGCAACTGATATACAGGTATTCATGTGCTACATGTCACTACTACTATAATGATGGCTAACAATGTTAACAAACACAGTTCAAAAGAATTACATAGATCTGGGCTCAGAAACCAACATCTCTTCCTCCGTTGTATGCTGCAGGTCATGTTTCCTTACATGTCAGACCCAGCCACTTTATTGAAAGGAAACCAATAAATCTTTGTGTCCAGCATGCTAATCAAAGGGAAAAATCCTGTCTGCAACCAAAGTACTCATCTCAGCGACAAACCTTTGCAGGCTCAGGAATCTCACAAGAATAGTCCCAAACTATGTGTTGAAAGCAACTTTAGGAGACTTCACAGCCATCTAGATCAAAAATGAAACAGTTAAAAAACAAATATTGCTCATTTTCTATTCATTACAAGAACTGCTAGATATTATATCTACATTATTAATCATTTAGCAAATACAAGTAAATGTATGTGATAGTACATGATAATGTACATGATATTAACTTAGTTACATACTTGGGCTCACTCAATTTTGTTTTTGTTATATGTTTTTATTCATGAATCTGAACATGCAACTATGTAACTGTATGCAAATAAGCTAAAGATTTGATACTAATTACATGAATGCTATAGATTTTATTAACCCCTTTACTCTGGGAGTCAATTATGGAGACATGTGATGTAGTGCTAACTTTTGAGTCTGTGGATGAAATCCTACGGTGTGACCATTCAAATGAAATCTCTTTGGCAGTACTTTCGCAGGGTACTGTTTGTTTGGGGGGATTTGAAATAAAAAAATGAAATTTAGCATATTCTTGAATTTTAAATTTTGGCCACTACTAGGGGTGAAAGGGTTAAGTAAATGTCTGATAGTACATGACAAATATCTACCTGACATTAAAATAGTTACATACTTGGACTTTTGGTTACTCAATTTTATTTTTGTTATACATTTGTATTCACAAATCTGAACGTGTATGTACCTATACGTAAGATTAATAAGCTAAAGATTTAATACTAATTACATGAATGCAATAGATTTACCTAAAGTTAAGGGTTGGTATGTTTTCTACATGAAGAGACTTGGTAGAAGTCACTGTGTTGTAAAAAAATCAAATAACTACAGCAAGCAAAGTGCAGACAATGTGTAGCCTCAGGTGTAAAAATTCATTAAAAATAATAATTTTTTTAAAGAGCAAAAATGGATAGGTCTTAAAATTGGGACTACCAATAGCTGAAAGACAATATTTATGTCCTAGTGTAACAAGACCTTTAGGACAGAATGTCACATGACAAAGTTGACACCAAAGAATATGAAATTCATGACAGCTAGGGTGCACATAGAATGCTTTATACTTGAATGAGCAGCTACAATTGTCCATGTAGATCACATGTGGATGACAAATACCACTGTCTATCCTTGCAGTTGAAAGTACATGTACAAACGTAGTAACCAATGCCAATAAAGACATTGTACAGTACCATTCAAAAGTAAGCTGACAGTTTGTTGTGAGTCTCAATTCTTGACTAGCTACTCATTACTCAATTCCTGCATGAATTAAGTACCGAAAATTAGAATCGAGACTAACACAACACTATTCCAATTCGCACAAATCCAAAATCGAGTTTGAGTTAATTACGTATAGAGCTGAAACGTTTTGAAATGTGGGGAAACATAATCTTTTTTGGTTTTGGTTTTGTTTGTTTTGATGTTTTATTGAGACACGAGGCAAATACCCAAAACTGAACAAAGGCTGTTCCGGTTGGGTGATTTGTGCAGGAATCAAGTATTGTGAATCAAAAATCAATTATCGAGTCTCGATTCTCAATACTTGATTCATGTGAGGATCAAGTATTGAGTGTCAACTTACTTTTGAATGGTGCTGTATAATTTGTAGAAAAGTGACCAACATGTTGATGCCTTTGTATTTAACTACAAAAACATCAACATCACAAGCAATGTAACACTGGAATTAATTAAAAATTCCAAACAAGCCTGATCAATAAAGGACTATTTCCTTTTCTTGTAGTAATATAAAGGGAATACATGTATATTAAAAGGGCAAGGTAGCTAGATAATCCCACAATTATGTCGACAATTTGTATTGGTAATCCCAATCTTAAACATATAGTGGAATCCCGATTTTTTGAACCTCCTGGGGAAAAGGGAATCGGTTTGAATTATCTGGGGGTTTGAAAAATCGGGGTAAAATTACAGTGTTTGACTGGGAAAGGGAAGCCAGTTTTCAGAAACCGAGAGCTTGAGAAATCAGGATTCTACTTTATGTTATTACAACGCTGGTTTGTTCGTCTCACCATCCCTACTTCCCCTCCCCCCCCCCCCCTCCCCCCAACCTAGGAATCGCTCAATCAGATAAAATTCATTCATTAATTATGCAGTTCTCTTTATTCAGACTTCTTTTAAAACAACGAAACACAAAAAATACATTCCCATAGAAAAACAAATTGTGTCTACCCATCATCGTAAAACGGAAACTTCGAAAACACAAGACTACTAACCTCGAGTCTGCTTGAGTACACAGATGTCTGCCACATCAGGAGTGCTTCTAAACATGTCCGCGGTTGGTTTCGATACTGCTTCCAGCACTTTTCTGCGAGTGTTAATTACCTTCCCAGTGTTAACACAACATACTGTGACAACCGACGTTTTCTTCATTGTATTATACTCGGGATAGACTATTTTAATTGACGATTCCTTTGAATCAAGGGTCACGAGAGGCAAAGGTTTGAGCGGCTCCGTTAGAGACGATATCAGGTATCACTGTGCAGAGTAGTACTAGTTTCGAGAGAGTAGGGCTTCCAGCACTTTACGTCGAGTGTTAATTACCTTCCCGATGTTAACAATTCAAACTGTTACTGCTGGCGTTTTCTTCATTATATTTCACGCATCATAGGCTATTTAAATTGACAATTACACTGAATCAGGAGTCACGAGAAGCAAAAGTTTGATCCGCACATGTATTGAAAATTGCGACACACTCGCCATGACATTGCACGAAGCTGCCTGGAAAATGCCATCAAAACTGTACTAAACATTTCTGTTTTGCCAATATATCGGCTAAAATAGATAATCCAGTAACTTTGTAACATCTCTGGTATTCAAGATAAGCAATTGCGTGTCAGTGGTGGTCACAAGAAAGAAGAAACCATAAACTCCCGAGCGTCCATCTTGCAACTCACTGAGCGAGCTGCTCGCCGATTTTTGAAACCGGATGTGACGTCAATTTTCGGTGGATCATCAGGTCACGAAAATTGGCGAAGTTTGCTTCCCCCCCCTGTCTGGGCCATAGAGGTATGGAGAAAAAACAAGCCAACAGAGAAAACATTCAACTTCCGACTGTCTTCTCAAGAACGTCTGTACCTCCTTTTATTACTGCGCACACGTTCTGCGCATCTCGGAAAGGTCCGAAAAAAATCCAAAGGTATTTTTGCGCGGCTTATGACTCTGCGGGAAAAATAGAGCTTAGCGAGGGTCGTTGGAATCCAAAAATAAAACTGGGGTTATTTCTCCCGGACTCCCGGCCCCCTTCCACGACAGACACCGAGACCCATTGAGGCTGTAATTGACGTCCACCAAAGCTCATCCTGAGGTGAACGAAAAGAAATGCCCTGGAGCACGTGGAAATTGCTTAATTTAACCGCTGGTAAAATCAGTCTGCAACGCAGGCTAGTGGAGTGTAGTGTCAGGAGCCTGGTAGTGTGAATGAACAGACCGCTGTAATGTGAGTTGTTGACATGTTTCAGGGCATATCGTTAAACTAGCAGAACAGTACGGTGGCTTGATCTTTGGAGTGGAACATCGCTTCTATGGCTTAAGCACATTTGAAAAGTGTTTAGAGAATGACAACTTGCGTTTCCTTTCGAGCCAACAAGCGTAAGTATCTAACAGTGTTCGCCACTTTGAAAACTAGAAGGAAAAAAAGTTAGTGGCTTGGATTTTCAGTGTAGCGATTTATCGCTTATTTGATATCAGGGAACTTAAGCAAACATGACGGCGACGGCTGAAGAAAACGTCACAAGACAAAAGGTTTAATTAGCAAAACAATGACTCTGCACGTGCAATACAGATTTTGGGACGTCTCTTTGCCGTCCTCTGCAAAACAACAACGTGAAATGACCAAATTCAACACCCGACAGTGAATTTTCTTTTTTCTACCTGAACTGTAACGCCGTCCTTACCGAGTCAGCTGGACGAGTTGAAACTATCGCGAAGAAGTTTTTAATATTTGGAAGTCATTTTTAAAGTGACGTTTTCCTTGGCGTTGCCGTCGTGGTTGCTTAACCTCCCTAATTGCCTGAGGTTGACTCTTATAAAGATTTTGCAAACAGTTCTTGCCACGAGGTAAGTTATTCTCGTTTCAACTGGTAGAGAGAGAAAAACAAAAGGATGTTCCGTAGAAACTGTCGTGCAACGTGGGGGAGAGGGGATGGGTAAACCCTTACTTTTAGTATCAACTAAGTCGGTGTAAGGTAAATTGGGTGCCCTAAAGAGATTCAAAATACACCTTTGCAAACGTTAGTGAATCACGAATAAGCGAATCACGAGACGGCTAAACGGGCTAACGCTCGACAAGTCGGCTTTTGATTTCCGTGATTCTTTTTAGAAAGACCTGGATATAGAACGCTTTGCTGTAAACAGGAGCAATTTCCGTGCAAGCCAATCGGTATGACGTGCCGATTTATCAATTTCTAGATTGGCCGACCTGGCGGAATTCTGTGTTTTTGCTCGGAAAGCGTACAACCTGACAAATGAGAATAAGTGGATTGCATATGGCGGCTCGTACCCAGGATCACTCGCTGCGTGGTTCAGACTCAAGGTGAGTCCAGCATCTACACAGGCTAACCATCTTCAGTTTGCATGGTGGGCTGTGGTTTCGAACAAGGTATCTCTACAGAAACAGTCCCTTTAGAAAAGTGTAGTTTGATACCAGAGGATGGTAAGTCTGTGATACCACTGAAAAACCTTCCATTCCGAAAAACCCGCATTCTCGTGAGCCTTAACACAGAACAAAGGCAGATTAACGGAGAGAACAAATATATCATGTCAAAAATGCTCGAGTTGTTTCATTTCATTTACTAATCAGATTAAAAAAAACTTATCCTTATCTTTGGAAAGGTCAGTTTTAACAGGACGTTTGAAATCTTAGAATCAGCCTACAGAAAGGGGTGGGTGGGGGAACAAGGAGTCAAACCTCCCGCTTCCCGTACCGTTCAATCTCGCGGGTCTGCCCCATTTTTGTTGGCGTCTACCCTTTTTGCGCTTTTTCGATTGCTAACTATTACGCAATGTTGCATAATTTTTCCCTGTCTCTTTTCTCCCGGGTTGGTCGCCCCCCCCCCCCCCCAAAAAAAGAAAAAACTTGGCCTTGCAAAACATTTAGGTGAAGACATCTATATTAACCTTCGTCGTGCATTTGTAATAGCAAGGTGTTATAGGCAGAAGTTGGGGTTTTCTTTTACTAACGCTACTTATTTCTACTTATTTTCTTTCAGTATCCCCACTTGGTATCCGGAGCGGTTGCCTCTTCAGCTCCAGTTCAGGCCAAAACAGATTTCCAAGGATATCACAATGTAGGCTATAAAATCCTTTTTCACTAGACAAGGAGCAGTCTCTCATTTTTCCCACAGAAGCAAACGCTCGTGCGCGCGAAATGGCTGACGGACTGGCCTGGAGAAACAAAGACAAAGAACACAAACAATGCACCTAGCCCTAAAAACAAAAGAAGTTCAGATTAAGTCGTGCAGGTCAACCGCTGAAACTAGTGGAACTGGTCTAGTTTACTTAACTTGTATGAATATTGCGTATAAACGTAGCAACTACGGAGTACATAGAGAGAAATGATTTGAGAAATGCATGTGACTTTCCTGCAGTACTCTGGTCCCCAATAATACCCCCTCAGCTAGCCTTCGCGTGGTAGCTGGTCTGGAGGGTTCTACTGCGCATGCTTATTTGCTGTATTTCTTCAGTCTTAAATTGAATAACTTTTCAGTTGCACATTCCTCTTGTGAAAGCATTAAACGTACCTCAAGTTGTTTTTCTCGTAGGTGGTCGCCAGTAGTTTTGCGTCGTTGCTGGTTGGCGGATCTGTGAAAGTATGATTTGTTCTTCAGTTGTATATAACAGTTGGTTTGAGAAAGACCTTTTTAGGTTTTTTAGCTAAACGTGACCGATCTCAAGATTGTATTACTTTTAAAAGACGCTTTGGCAAATAATGCAGCCATTTTTCTTTCTACGTCGTAAAACGTAGGTTATCCTACACAATAGGACACTTGCATGATGGCGTCACTTGACTACAATTACCAGAATCCTTCAGTTTGTTCTTTTCTTTTGCAAATTAGTGTTATTGTTGTTTAAACCTCACCGGGATTACAATTTTAAAAACAAAGGAAAAGCGAAATGAATTCTGGTAGTTGTAGTCAATTGACACCATCGTGGAAGTGTGCTATTATTACAGAAGACACGCTCTCTCTCTAAAAACGCCTTAAATTCCGCTCGAATGGTATGTTAAACCGTGCTACTCACTTGTACGCTTAAAGTCTCTTCTGTTTATGTAACGATAGCTCGACTTCCACGACCAGCAATCATTTGCGTGCGCTAATATCTATTTTTCACTTATTTCCACAGTGCCGTGACAATATTAACGAAGCTTTTAATTACGTCGACCAGTTGATTGCAAAGAAGCAATTTAAGACATTGGAACACGACTTTTCGTCTTGCGGTGATATTTCACATCCAGATGACACCTGGCTTTTCACGAAGAATCTTGGGAATTTTTTTGACGGGACTGTTCAGTACAATGAACAAACTGGAGGAATCGATATCGCGTTGGTGTGTCAATACATGAACGTGCCATCTCAGACTCCTTATAAAAATCTCGTTCGACTTATTCAGGTAAAGAAAAATGTTCAATTACGTTAGTCCTATAGCGCGTGCTAATGGTGGTGATTGTCTTATTGATGGGGGTAGTAGTGATGTTGTTGTTGATGGTGTTGATGATAATGATGATGATGGTGATGATGATGATGATGATGATGATGACGATAATGATGTTGGTGATAGTGATGATGATGATGATGATGATGATGATGATGATGATGATGATGAGACATTGGTGGTGATGGTAGTGGACGTTGTTGGTGATAACGACGACGGCGATCATGGCTTAGATGATGATAATGATGATGATGGTGATGATGATGATGATGATGATGATGATGATGATAATGATGTTGGTGATAGTGATGATGATGATGATGATGATGATGAGACATTGGTGGTGATGGTAGTGGACGTTGTTGGTGATGACGACGACGTCGATCATGGCTTAGATGATGATAATGATGATGATGATGATGATGATGATGATGATGATGATGATGATGATGATGATGATGATGATGATGATGAGGAAGAGGAGGAGGAGGAGGAGGAGGAGGAGGATGGTAATGATGATAATGCTGGTGATGATGATTATGAATTGTGGTGAATGATATGACATTCGTAAGTATTTTTATACGGTAGGATATTCATTTTTAGGTTTAGAAAATTTTGACGGCCGGTATGTTATCTTGTATTTTTTATCTTCTAGCGGTACCTCACTGAGATGAAGCTTCCATGTATCAACAACAACTACACAAGCTTCTTGGAAATATTAAGCAACACCACACAAGATCCAAAAGGCGCTGCCATGATGCGCCAGTGGACATATCAGACATGCACACAGTTTGGATACTGTAGGTTGAGTTTTCTCGTTAAAATTTCCTATGTTAATTCAGGAAGCCCAGATTACCTAAATTACGTATTATTATGAGAAATAAATAAGAAATAAGGAAATAAAACAATTCGAATTTCTCGTGCTTTCCATGTTTTGAGTGTTCCCAAGTGCCCGTTGTGTCATAGAGGGTTGAATAGCTGCCTTATAAATTACATTTTTCTCTTCTCAGATCAAACGTGTGAACACAATTCCAGCTGTGTTTTCTCCACTCGATTGCCTGATCTTAAACATGATCTGGACATGTGCTCTAATGTCTTCAAAATTCCTCCTGAAGACGTTTACCAGCAAGTTGCATTTACAAATGCGTACTACGGAGGAGACAGGCCAAAAGGCTCAAGAACTGTTTTTGTCAACGGTGAGGAGTGCAAAGTTGGGGAATCTCGTTTTGGAGTATGACGCCGATTTATTTTCGCCCCTAAGAGGCGTACACGTGTACACAAGTAAAAACAAGTGAAGAAGTTTACGTACTCTGAGAATGAAGCATTTTTTCTGAAGACGAATTTATGTGACGAGAGCTATCAGAGAGACTACAATTTTTCTCTTCCTTTTTCCAATTATCTCTGCAGGATCTATAGACCCTTGGCATGCATTAAGTGTCCTCAAGAACCAAACGTTTTCTGAAGTGGCCATTTTTATCCCTGGTACCTCGCATTGTGCCAACATGGGTTCCGAGTCACCCGATGATCCGCCGGCCTTACGCCAAGCAAGACAGGTGCGTTTAGTGGAGGGGACAGGGGGGCGGGAGACCGGGGAAAAGGGGGCCGGAGGTGTATGGGAGGCGGGACTGAGAAGATGGGGCGGGAAGCGGGATTCCCAAGGTGGCGGAAAGCGAGAGAAATTAAAATTACGCAACGTTACGGAATATTTCGCAAACGAAAAAATGCAAAGAGGCGGAAGCCAACAAATACAGGGCGGGAACCGGGATTAAAGGGTATGGGAAGCGGGAGGTTTAAACCTCCCTGCCCCCCCGCGTTTAGTTAGTGCAGTTTCAGAACTGAGCTAACGTCGCATCTGACCAAACTCAAATAACGAAGTAAGCCAATCACAACTCAAAGCAAAAACGTGCAATTGGTGACAAGCGCGGGAAAACATGTAACCGATGCCAAGAGTAGGAGAACATGTAACCACTAGAAAGCGCGGGAAAACATGTGACCGATGCCAAGAGTGGGATAACATGTAACCACTAGAAAGCGCGGGAAACTTGTGACCGATGTCAAAAGCGGGAAAATTATGAGTCCAGTTCTAAGTGCGGGAAGACATGTGGCCGGTACGAAAAGGCAGGTAAACAGGTAACTAGTGCCAAACGAGGGAAAGCATGCAGCCGGTGCTAAAGGCGGGAAAAGATGCATCCGGAGCCAAGCGCGGGAAAAGATGCATTTGATGCCAAGTGTGGAAAAAAAATACCAGTGCGGCACGCGGTAAAACATGTAGCCAATGCCAAGTGAAGTGAAGCATGCAATCGGTGCTAAAAGCTGGAAAAGATGCAGTCATTTTCCAAGCACGGGTAAACATGTAACCGTTTAACGACAGTTTGAGCTCCCATTTCTTTGTTTAAGCCCTGTGTCCAATTCTCAAACCATTTTCCATTCATTTCTTTTTGTGTTTTCGTTGTAGGAGGTTGCGCGCCTCGTAGGCAAGTGGCTAAAGGCCCGCTGACCGACCTGGTACAAAGATATCTCGAATGCCCTTGGGATGGCAGTTTTAACCACAGACACTCTAAGCTCTTGTCATGAGCATTTCCAAGGAAGGGTTCGAGATGGAGACCATTTTTGTGCGATAATTTTCCTAATTTCTCTAAGGGTTAAAACGTAAAACTGTAACTTTTTAATATTACCTGTTAAACTACCCACAAGTTTTGCTATCACTGATGTATATCAAAGTGCCAAAGTTTGCACTATAGGACTACGGGGTTTGTTGAAAGCATTATTATGAGCGTAGTATCCTAGGCAACTGTTATCTGGGTCGATCATCACGCAATGCCGTTCCACACGAGATATTAAGGATCGCGTGACGCGTGTTCAAGCGCGCGAGAAAAGCCTCTGTCACGCAGGGTACGTGCTGCAGAAACGCGACTGAAACTCAAGCTTTCACGTTTTCCTTATTTTTTTCGAGTTATGGAGACGTCTTATATCACCCTGTGTAAGTGACACTTACATGACACTTACATGAGGGGTTATAAAGGGAAGAATCCCAAGCAGGAAACAAAACAAAAAATGGGACTTGTGAAAACAGAGCTATTCAGGGTTTCAAAAGCAATGTTGGTAGTGGTTTAAAAGCGATTTAAAGTATAGTTAACTGTTTACAAAGAAATACAATAAACTTTTTGAAGCATCGATCGAGACTTCTTAGAACGGGAATCTGTTGTTAATTCAAAACCATAGACGTGGGTGATAGTTTCCCGATTTTTCGAGTGTTTCTATCAATTCTGCATAAACTCACGAGAAATTTTGTCTTTAGTTTAGAAAAAGGTCCTTTAAGAAGACTGTGCGAAGGCGCGGGCTGCGCCATGGAAAATCGCCGCGCTTGTGGCGAGCTCAAAACACGCGCGTTCCGTGTCCACGCGGTAGTTCACTTTTGCACGCGTTTTATGTTCTTCTCGTCCGATCGATTATCCCTGAGCAGAAGGTAGGATCTTACAGGGGCTTAGGGCTCCAGGGCTCCAGGGCTCCGGGCTAAAAACTACAGAGCTCCAGGACTCCACAGAAAAAAATTTGGAGCTCTAGGGCTCTATGCTCTTCTCTAGGGCGTCATTTTGCTTGAATCATAAGTTTTGTCTTGACCTCAAGTAAAAAAGGCTTCAAGTCGCGGCTACGCGAACGTTTTTCTGCTTGCGACGGCGATGCGATTTTTTTAAAAAAATTGTCGCGTCGCCAGCGCGCAGTGGTGGCTACACTTGGCGACAAAGTCTGTGATTTTGTCGCAAGATATTCAACTCATTGAAATTCTCGCGATTTTTTTCTGCCAGTTTTTCAGCTGTCGCATCACCTGGGCGAGGGTGGCTACACATGCGATTTTTGCCGCGCGCTGGCGAAAAGCATAAAATTGCTCGTGTGGCCGCGGCCTCAGGCTGCCGGCTCCACGGCAAAAATTTTGTGGCCACAGGGCACCTCCACCCCACCTTTCCCTTTGAGACCCTGAGAAGGAGAGTCTGCTAGTATTCTACCGTGAAAAGAACAGCCGACTTTTTCGGACAGCGTTTTCTTTTCGCCCTGTTGTCTATCGGGCTGTATCAGAACATATCCTTGTGTGTTATTGGGCAACATCTTCGCCCAAAATAGAGTCTAGGGGCTCGTTCTTCGAAGCCCGGAAATCCGTTATTTTTGTGATAATTATGAGTGTGAACTCGCCGAGGTGTTCCGCAAAATTATAAGAATTTTAAAATTTACCTTTCGAAATCAATGAAAATTGAACCTCTGTTGTGGAATATTGTGCACGTAAAATAGTTTTCGGACCCGGTTTATTTATCGGGAGTTTCGAGAAACTGGACCAAGGCTTGGTTAAAAAACCGAAAACATCCGGGGGCCAGGGTGTGGAGGTCGATCACAAGGCGGAAGTCGATGCTCTTCAAAGATCACAGATTAAGAAGGCAATGAGCTGCATGAAAAAAAAAATCGAAAAAAAAAGGAAAATAATAACAATTACAATTGGTGTAAGACGAGGCTGAGCGTCTTTCCAGGAAACCTCGTGACGATTGCACAATGCACTCTCTAAGTTCTCCAGGTCATGTTCAAAGCTCGTGACTATTGCTCAATCCCTTAAACTCAAATATCCGGGAAGCTTAGGGGAACCTTCCGCAATACTGTATAGCGATTACCTACTTTTGGTTAAAGGGGGGTCATCCTACGCATGTACTTGTGTTTTGATGTAGTGTCACTGTCCCATCTGAAAGCTACACACTCCTTAAGGAGTTAATTACAAAACCTCATTCCATGGGGAGCAGGGATGGCGCAGTGATGAGAGGACTCGCCTCCCACCAATGTGGCCCGGGTTCGACTCCCGGTCCCGGTGTCATATGTGGGTTGAGTTTGTTGTTGGTTCTCGTCCTTGTTCAGGTTTTTCTCCGGGTACTCCGGTTTTCCCCTCTCCTCAAAAACCAACATCTCCAAATTCCAATTCGATCTTCCGTCTCCCCGATTAGTCGTGCACTTGTGCACGGCTATAAGATTGAGACTATAATAAAGTTATTTGATTTGACTTGACCTCATTTTTCCGTACGTACGCGTCAAGCGTGACCTGTTTTCTTTTTTAAACTATCTTGTGATATCAAAAGGTATTAAACAACCGAGAATGTTCTTGCAATCGTTTTTGAAACAGGAATTAGAAACAAATGGGTTTGGAAATCTCACCGCAATTCCACTGTAAGTCTTTTCCGTGACACTTGAGCTAAAGATACGAATGGAGACTTTTCTCTGAATGTCGGAGTTCTGGTTCCAAGAAACCACTCAAGTAATGCTAAGGAAATTCCGGAGAAAAAACCTGAAAACGTGAAAAATCCCCGTGACCCAGCCCCCTTAACATAATGAAATGGTTGCAAACAACGAATTGCGCTGCATTTTTTCGAGATGGCCAAGAATTTAAACTGATTTTAAGCCATTTGCAATAAAGCAGCTTTTAATGGATTACAAATTTGGCTCTAAAGTAATTACAAGGAGAAACAACTCGTTCAGCGACATGCACATGAATTAAACTAGAGAGCTCTAATTTATAATATCCTATTCCTCTGCTATCGGTCTTCTTTGCACCTTCTGAACTTCAGTTCTCTGAGTTCTCGTTGTTTTCACCACGAGTGAAGTTTAGCGTCTCAGTTCTTGTTCCCATTTCAAGATATGATATTTGCTAATAAAATAACTACCGGACCGTTTATTGTTGCGCCATGTCGTCACAATCGAATGATATTTATTAGATCCCTTTGAGGAATTATTCGAATTACTGCTGCCAAGGAAAATCGGTCTTCACTTACAAACCGAGAGTTTGTTGTTGTAGTAGAATGTTGTACCCATAGCTTTCGTCAATTCCACACACTGCTGGTCAGCGGGAAGCTGCCATTCTTGCACACAGTTGCCCACTATAGTACAACATTTGTGTCTACGACCTTCATTGATGAACTGCTGCGCTGCTCTGTACGGATGAGGTTCTTTCCTAGGTTCTCCATGTTTTGTGCAGTTACTGGGCTCACAATTTTGTCTCTTAGAGAACTGGTTACCCATAATTGTATCCTCCATAGAGCGAGTTGAAGATCCAGTAGCTTGAAAACATGGAAAAGTTTAATTTAAAGTATCAGGGTAAAAATTATTGATAAAGACAGCAGTGACTTGAAACCAAAGCGGCGCCTGACTTACCTCTAAAGTCTGAGTGACAAAGAGGGACTTATTTGCCTAGCTTTGATTTTGACCTTATATATATGCACGGTGACGTAATTGAATACTTGAATTATTGACCGCTCTTGAAAAGGAGTTTGGTTGACGTTCCCGGAAAGCCCGGAAACAAAAACAAAACAGGAACTAGGGTCCGCCAGGGGTTTTGGTAAACGGTAAACAGGAAGTTTTAAATCGGGCAATACTATACAGTTTTTTGGCCCAAAAATGTAAGTATTTGGCATTTAAGCAAGAATACAATACTTATACCTAATCGTACCTTTTTGGTACGCTTCGGCGGCATATCAGGCGAGTTTGGTCGAGCCATGGTTCGTATTTTGGCGAGACACAGTCGAGCCAAAATACCCATGGTGAGACCAAACGAGCTTGATATGCTGCCGAAGCGTACCAAAAAAGGTGCGATTAGGTATTTACCGTACCCAAATTCGTCCTAAAACCTGGCGTTTTTTTTTCAGTTACCGTGATCAGTCAGGCGTTGTAGAGCGACGTGTATTTACACTTTTCTGGTCGTCAATACTCTTCTCTAACTCCTCATCTGCCATTTTATTTAATTCTTTTGTTTGGAGTTTTATTTCCTGAATCTTGGAAGTCCAAGTTAAGAAAGAAATTTGGAAAATCCGGCTCCATTTTGAAACGAAAAAAGTTTCAGTGCTGTCCGTAAAGTTCACGCGAGCGCCCGCCAGTGCAGCCGCTTCCAATTTTGGCGCGAAATTGTATTTTTTTCCCCTCTCTTACCGTTAAACAAATTACTTTCTCGTTTCACAAATGTAATAGTTTTACGTTTCGTTGTATTTCTGTTGTAATTTTTGCCGCTAAAGTCTGCCAAAAAAATGCGAGTTTCACAAACTGTCCATGATATCGTAGGATATCAGGTCAGTGACTTGATATCGTAGAAAGTCATGACAGTAAACAAGGCTTCTGATTGGCTAATTCACAATTTGGGTACGGTTATAAGGGATATACCTCACTGTAAAAACCGGTAAAACTCACGACAAGTAAGACAAAGAAAACAAATCATTTTAAACAATTCGAGAAAACAATAGCTCACAACAAAACAATAGCTTACAAACAAAGAGAACGTCAGATTTCTACACCGAGGGATACCCATACTATGTTCTTGTCTATTAATTTTGAGGAACATTTTGGGGGTCTGTATAGGATTATTTATTTTTAAAGGTAAATTGGTGTACTGGCTACTACCCCTCGTCCCTCCCCCCAGCTGACTATGACAAAAATCTTACTTCGTGGCCATCTTTCTGGGATAAAAAGCTAATTTGCGTTGGAATAGTCGGAATTGACCCAATCAACTGTACATGTACAGTAATTTATCGTATTTATACTATATGTTTTTGTAGAAGAGAGGGAAGGTAAACAGTGATTCATGTTCGTGACATGAAGAAAAAGTGGATATAAAGTGATACATATATTCTAAAGCCGTGAATTTCCCCCCGGGGGGGGGGACTCCCATATCAAAGTGACGGGGATGCTCGTCGTCTCACTTAGGGTTGTAAATTGCAGATTTTGGTCTCTCTTAGGGTCTTTAGGAAGGAAAGCCAATATTTTTACCCATTCAGGTATCGCTTAGGGTGTGCGTAAGGAAATATCTATATGAAAAAACCAAACGACGTCAATCTTTAGCGTCAATCTTTAGCGCATTTAAAATCACTCAGAAGCTCTTATTTGGTTGTCTGTTTTAGCATGGTCTCGTTTAGGGGTCAAATAACGCCTGAACCACGCCCAGATTGGTCTCCTTTAGGGTTTAATTCTAATTTTCCGACGAGCATCCCCGTCATTTTCATATGGGAGTCCCCCCACCCCGGGAGAATTTCCATGGGAAGCTTAGGAACACATTTTTGAGAATAAAGAATCTCTCTCGCAACATAGAGTCAATTGTTTTGATTTTGAAATTTAAATTTGAAAATCTTAACAATTTTTATGCAACACATTGCCACTTTCGCCGTTTATAATTCGCACCAATCGATTAAAACTGAACACATTTAAAAATGCTTACCCGGCCTGGTAAGGTATAGTCGTTGCGTGCGGAAGACCACTGATAACGCTGCGGCTAGGTAAGGTACGGATATAAATAGTTTCGAGAAACGGGCTATCGATGAATGACCTCTCCAGATATACTGACAGATGTTATACCCCCCCCCCAGCGAAAAACAGCGACCCCCCTCAGCAAAGGGTTCCCTTTTTTTCGTAGCTCCTATTTTTGCTCATTCGCCAGCTTTGCTTATGCCTAGCACGGGTCCTTTTTCAGCTGAATCTGGCACTCATCGTGTTTTACCATTTCTGGTATTTGTTAGGAAGTTAGTCACGTGATCACTACCGTGCAAAGTGCGCTGGTGCCTACTCGCGTGATGTTAGGAACACCTAGGAGATTAAAGGAGCTGCGTCACGGATATCGCATCTTGAAAAAACTGGCAAGTTTTTTCAAGTTTGTCATTCGTAATCCATCTTAATCTCCCTTAGTCGTAACCATCCTTGTTTAGTTTTGGTTTATTCTTACTTCTTTGGTGTTTTTCTACCTTGGGAAACTATTATTGTGAGGTTTCCCTCAATGCGAAAATAATTTTGTCAGATCAGAAATGTTAATGAAAATACCGTGACACAGTTCCTTTAACTTTTAAGTTCATATCATTTTAAACCACGACCACGTTTGAAAAAAATATTTATTCACGTTTGGAAAAAAAACATCTTTATTTGAAAGGGGTATAACTTAGAAACTAAGACAAGTAACATCAACAATCTTACAACTTGGTCTATAAAATGTATCAAAATTCTTGTCGATTATCCAGATCTGTCACTTTTTTAAATTAAAATTATTCCTAGCGGTCGATAGCATTACTTGTAGCCAAGAGGCCAATGTCACATTTGCTAGTTACAACTTCCAGTAAGGCAATTGCAACAAATCGCCTTCAAATCGTAATGTTTCAGTTTGTTATTGTAGTAGAACGTTGTACTACTTTTGGCAGCCTTCTGCAAGATAACCTTGGGTTCATCTGGAGGAAGTTGCCATTGTTGCACTGATTTATCGATTTCAATAGTACAGCAGTTTCGCTCAGGGTTCTTATTTATGTACTGCTGGGCTGCTCCGTACGGGTCTTTCAACTTTCTCTGATACGCAAGCTTGTTGCAGTTTCTGGGCTCGTAACCTCGTTTTTTAGAAAACTGGCTGCCCATAGCTTCAAATTATCTGTCCACCTAAGGCTCAAAACCTGAAAAATAATAATAATTTTGGAAATTATTTGTCAAAGAATCGGCTGGATAAAAATATAAGTGGATGTAGAAAAGGAGACAGGGGCACAAAATCAAAACAAAATACTTAAAATATCGTTTTCCGCTTTCTGGGATTGTATTAGGGCTTTTCAAAGGGTTATTTGTGTAAGCTAATAAGTTTGATCTGTTCGGATTTAGCTAGCTAAAAATATTCGCTGCGGAAATTGTTAGGGAACGTAACTCTGCAGGCTGCTATTTGCGTTCCGAAAATGCTAGTTGACCTGGTCCTTCCGAAAACAAGACTAATAAATTACAAAGAAAGCTCTAGCTTTTCTTCAATATCGCAGGCGATTTAGGCCTTCCGAACAAACATTCCGCCGAAGCGACAACCGTTGGGTGCCTCTGAGAAGAGCTATATACTAATTGCTCCCTAGTCACGCAGGCACCCAAAAGATGTCTTCACTTACCTCTAGTTGCCTGAGGACTTACTGATTTTCCAAGATGCAAAATTGGGCTTGAAAGGAGGCGACCGATTCAACTGTAGTGCTGAAATGATTGCCAGGTGACACCTTGACTGACCCGGAAAGCCCGAAAATTCCTGACTTTCTGCGAGAGAGCGGATGTGTGTTTTCCACGAAAGCTTGGCATAATTGACACTCACGCGTCCATAATAAGCATAGGCGTGAGTCGCCTTTCATGGAAGAGAATTCTGCTTGCAGGGCGGTTGCAAGGTAATCACGCACTTGTCAGGTTATGAATTTGGCTTCAGTCACATTCTTCTTTCTCTGTATTTATTTTTATCCCCATAATTTTCAACATTTTGGACTCGTTGTTTTAACTAGGGTCGAAGTTACAAGACTTGAGACAGGACAGATCATTCATCGAGCTCAGCTGCCCTTTGGCGTCAGGCCAGGACCAAATTTTAGGCGAGGTTCGTTAATTACCAACATTTCTCTGAGTTTGTTTACTACTAGAAGTGTAATCACCAATAACCAGGCTGCTACCAATAGTTATACTCAAACAGTCCACTCCTTCGCCTGATAAAACCAACAGTAATCGGTCGAGAAGTCGAGATCCACACCAAAGAGCCGTACCGTATCGTGTGACAAACAATTGAGAAAGGTATCATTTTCACCACGACTGAACAACCACATCTTTTTATATGACACTATGCGAGGACTATGATTCAGTTCTCTTGAGCAGAATTTCAAATCCTCCTTTTCATTCATCATTATATCTCGGTACTTAAATTTTTTATACTGTTGACAGACTTTTGAGTCTATCTTTTGAACTCCTTTGTCGGGGTTGGAAAGGCACCCTATAAATAGATCACAATTTGAATTACTTTTCTTGGCATCACAGGATGGCTTGTTGTATTCGCTGTAACGAGTCTGTGGAGCTGGGTAAGTGAAGTCTCGTTTCACACTTTCATATTCAGGGTACCTCCCCACACTGAGTGGGCCTTTCCAGTCCAGCAGGGGCGGTCTTAGAAGCGCTCAAGGCGCTCAAGGCCATAGGGGAAGGTCGTTTTTAGGGGCTGTCCCCCCGGGGGGAGGGGGGCATGGCGTACTCAGGTGCGCAGCCCCTGACCCTGTGACAAAACAAATCGGTGGTTTTGCTACCCTGCTTATGGCAGAACGTAGATTTCTCTCTTTAGTCATAACTTCTCTAAGACATTTAACCCGAACTCACACCCTGTTTTAGACTAGAATGCCCTCTTACCATTAACTCCCGTGCGGCCCAAAACCGCCCGTAAAGGATCATAGTCCTTATTCAGTTTGTAACGTCATCACTTTGAGTGACAGCAGGTGTTGTTGATAACCGATTGATGCACCTGGCTCACTTCTAACAAAAAGTGTCTATAAGAAAAGAATGTGAAAGGAGATCCCCTCGGAAAAGTTGAGAAAACTTGCTGATATCTCCTGCCAATAATACATCAAAAGAATGTTTGTAATAAGACATGGGGCAAACAATGAAATTGAGACCAGAATTACACGAAGAAAAAGGAAAACAGTTTCCTTGTGAAATTGACGGAAAACTTGGCCTTGGCACTGGTTGACACTTCTAGTTGAAAATTTCCTTTTTCCTGAAAGTTTGGATGATTGATTTTCTATGTGTGTTGTAGATATGCGCGAGGAAATCGATATGGGATCACCAAGTGGAAGCTTTCAAAAAGGTCAGTGTTTTTCTCAAACCTAAGCTGTGTATTTTCTCTTGCTTAATAAGCCTAATACACAAGAGAGCCGTAAAAATAAAACTGTTTTATTCTGTTAAAAATATGACAGACGAACAAGGAATCAAAGAAAAGAAATTTGAACAGTGCTTGATGGAGACGATAAGTAGTGGAAACTTTGAAGACATTGAAAAGGAAATCACACCAAGGGCTCTCCAAAAATGCGAATCCAATTCCTTGCTGATGGCGATGAGGGTAAGTATTTTCTAAGTTATAATGGGTTATAGATGCAATTACAGTAAAGACCCGCATATAAGAACCAAATTTTTAAGAACCTGTTAGGCTAAGATTTCTATTTAGACCCCTTTACATAACCCGTTTTAGCCTAAAACCGGAAACAGGTTCTTATTTTATAGAATTCTTAAATCGAATGAAACAAACTCTAATGGGCAATAAAAATGAGCCAAATCCCTTGCAATGTCATTTCAGATACATATATGTAGATACCATACACAGCTGTAACTGCACAAATAGTTGCCTCTTTTCAGTGAGAAAATAACAACTAAGTCTTGAGTTTCATAAAGTTTTCACACTGTATTGGACTATCATGATTCCAATAAGAACCTGTTTAAGAACCTAAATAGCCTAATTTCCAAGTAAACAACAATTATATAAGAACCTTTTGAGGCTAACTTGGAAAAATGCAGATTCTTATATGCGGGTTTCTACTGTATTTCACGAGTAAACTATAATGACTCAGTAAATTTACAGCACAAAGCATCTGCCTCGTCCCCTGACGCCGGTTTAGCGCGGGCAAACAGGGAGTGCAGGGCGTCGTGGGAAGGGTGCAAAAACTGCAGTACACCTATCCCACAACGCCACGCGCACCATCATATAACAAGGAGGGACGTCTGGGGACGAGGCAGACAAAGCATCAGGAAGGGGAAAAGTGTAACATGTTTTAACTAATTCGCGGATCACTTTCGCGGAAATTGATTATCCAATCAAGGAAATTAAGCTTTCTGGAAACCACTGAATGGATCTCAGGTTTGCCTTGTGGGAAGGGGAGTTCCAAAAAAGAGGATCTGTTCGTCGAAGACGTCAGATCTTCTTACGGTAAAATTTCCATCTCATGAAAATGCGGTAGGATAAACCGTCGTGCAAAAGTAGCTTTTGGTTCAATACATGGACTGACCTCGCAGTTATGCACTTTGTTAAAGCAGTTGCGAAAAGAAACTCTGAAATAAAATCAGGCTCGAACGCGATTCGAACCCGTGACCCTGAGATAACCGGTGCAGTTCTTAACTACTGAATTATCAAGCCAACGTAACTGCGAGGGTCTCTTGTGTATTTTATCTTTCATTCGCAGTTAACGTATATGATATTTTATATGTTCCATTTTCAACAGCAGTTGACTAAGAAAAAAATCTAGGAAGCGTGCAATAGCCAACTGACTTTTTTCAGTTTTTTTTAACGTATAGTTGTCTGCAAGCTTTCACCGCGCACTTTGACAGGTGCTTGCAGAAAAAAGTTTTCCCAAAAAAATAATAATGATAAATGAATAAAATAAAATACAATAAACGGTGGTAGGCTACAGCTACACCCTTCTGATTGCAGCAGGAAATTATTTTGTCTCGTACCTTACGTGAACAATGCATACACATTTTTTCAAAATTGAATTTCAAAGGACATTATTTGACATAGGATTCTCGTTCTCATGGTTCTTTACCGTCAAAAAGCACTGCATTTCTTCCCATATACCCACCGTTTTCAATTTGGCGAATTTTAATGCAAAAAGGCAATTGTGTTTTCTGCTCGGCTTATAGGTAAGCTTCAAGCTTCATGAACGGGCGGACAGAATTGGACCCGATGTAGCAAGGTTTAGGCAGTTGGCAAACTCGGTAGAAGAATTCACCTACTGTTTGCTTGATCCGCTAAAATCTGATGAAGGATGGTGTGAACAGTTTGGAGATTATAGCCTTGATAACATCATGGACGACGCCATTGAGTTAGAGCAAAAGAAGGTAAACAAAAAGAGAAAATTGGCCTTCTTTCTTTGTTCTCCAAATGTTAATAATGGTATTCATAGAGCGCCAATGCACTGGTTGTACCTAGCACTTTACAATACCACTAGATGGCTAACAATTTTCTTAAAAAAAAGTATTTTATACTGCATGGAATTCCACAAAGTAATCGTTCTAAAAATCAATGACTCAGGTCTATTTATACTTTGAAACTTGAAAAGCTAGACTAGATAGGTACAGTTTTGGAGAAGGGGGGGGGGGGGGGGAGGTGGGGAGTCTGCATAGCCATTATCCCATTAATTTTTTTGCCTAAATATCCCGTATCTCTTTAATCGTAGATCATTGTATCCCAAATCTGATGCTCGATTTCCCATATTCTCTCAATATCCCGTACGCCTGTAATAATCTCCTTTAATATCCTGTAACATCTTGCCCGAATATCCCGTACTCCGTTAGCGTAAATGGGGCCTCTTTTCCTTAAAACACATTAATATTGTATAGCCAAAGCTAAATTCATGTATAAGGTTGTTTCATAGTCTTAAATAATTCAAATTTTAATCTGAGAGCTAGAACGAAGTAGATCGTAGTAGATCGTTGATCGTAATGTCCGGTACAGTTAGCTGACTCCAGATAAAGAATTTCAAATTTTGTGCCAATAGGAAGACGGTTATTCTTCCGTTTCCGGCAAAAATACAGGGCCGGTTGTTTAAACGAAGTTTCGACGTTGAACAAAACCGCAGTCCAAACCAATTTTAACATGGCCAATCTTGGCCTCATATCTAAACGTTGTTTATTGTCATGATTGTAAACAGTGTCAAGACGGCATATAGTACGGACTACAATAAAGATTTTTCTACTAACAAATGACACACTTGGAAGTCTAGTGACTTTCTTAACCCTTTAAGAACCCCAATAGTGTCAAGCATCTAATTTCTCCTTACAACATCACTACTTGATCAAACATACAGGTGACGAGAATGAAGGAAATGGTCACCAATGATCAACTGTCTTGATTTTTAATCAAATTGTCCCAACTAGTAACATAAAAAAATGTATGGAGAATAGTGAGGAGAATATGGATGTTGATATTGGAGCTTAAAGGTTTGAGCGGCGGTCTAAGTTAACCCTCATTTGAATACCCGCCCCATAATGTTTCAAGCTGAATCATTTTACTTTATCCTTAATTCTTTTGCAGTTCTTTACCCACCCAGCCGTCCATAGTGAAATGAGCCGCAAATGGGGTGGCCGTGAATTTATGGAGTCAGAGTGGAATCCTTGGCAACAACTGTTGTTCAGTATCTGGTGTCTCTTTGATTTGCTGTTTTCTCCAATCCTGCTTGCTGTGTTTTCGCTACTGAAAAATAAATGGAAAGGTACTGGTGTTGCGAGCTTTAATACCTAGAGGAAAAATACAAGTCGGGGCACCCAGCGAAAAACTTTTAGCAAAATACTTGAAACATCATTTTTTGCTCTCTTAGATTGTTTCAGAGCTTTTTGAAGGCATATTTGTGTAAGCTATAAATGCAGACTGATCTGTTCGGCGGCGTTTTTAGCTGAAAATTTAGACCGCAGGAAATATTAGGAAACAGAATCCTATCCGTCGAATATCCGAGCAGCTGATGAATCTCCGAAAATGCTAAATGACCTTATTTTGCACTCTATACGACATTTTTTGTCCCTCCGAAAACAATAGGAACTAAAACGTTCTCTTGATACGAAAGTCCGAGGTGATGTTTCGCCAAAGAAATCTCTAGCTTTCACTGTAGTGAAATCCAAACATCTCAGGCGATTTTAGGCCTTCCGAACAGATATTCCCCGAAACGAACTGTTGTGTACCCCTGACAGGTTCTTGACGTGAATTTCTCTTCTTGTTTGAAGATTTTTCTCTATTTTACGTAAAAGTTTCACCACTTACTAAAAATTCGCGAGCATCGGCTCCCTAACTCGTCAGTACCGGTCTTTTATACACAGTGATACTCAAAGAGTTGTTTAAACTCCAAATTGAGTTAGAATTTTGGGTTCAACATATACCTTTTTGAGGTTTATTTTAACTCGTAAATTTATCTCCAAATCGGGGATTAATTGAAATAACTCCAGCCAGCCAGCAAGTCAAAACTGCAGTTCAGGAGTTAATTTAACTCTCTGAAAAGTACTGTTTGTTATTCCTTAATGAACCTTATATTGTTTTAATTTCTATTCAGTGGCAGAAATCTATCTGCACTTTTTGGATTCTCCTTACTACAAGTTTGTTCGTGACACGATGAGTTACCTTGTCTTGCTTGCCCTACACTGTGCTCTGTGCCTAACTCCATCGACCATAGCCCTTAGTGGAGTGGAGTGGGCTATCTTCGTTTTCATCCTTGGTCGCTACCTAGTAGAATTCAAGCAAATCTGGGGCATTATGCAGCGGTTAAAGCAACCAAATGAAAATGGTGATGATGCAGCGAAGTCAAGTTGTTTGAAAATACTTTCATTATATCTAAGGTAATTTGTTGACAAATCGTTAAATAACTGGTTTTTTGACTGACAATGAATAAAGGTCTCTTCTTTCAACAGTTTTCAATAATTTCTCTATTACTATTCCAATCTTATTCACAGTAACACTGGTACCAGGCGCTTAGATAGTAGGGACAGTGAAAATGAGAAAGAAACCCCGAAAATAAGACGCGAGGGATCTGGAGAGAAAGGCGCCCCCACTCTCCACAGCCCCGACATGTTTTTCGCGCTCGTTCTCTCATTCGCTTTTTCTACTACAGCGGAACCCGGAACAGGCTTCAGTCATATTATTTGGTACGTTAAGTGCAGTCTGAAATCAGCTGCGTAAACTACTAGGAAATCTCACGGCGATGTCAAGGTGATTTCGTTGCGGTTTTGATTCGTTGGGAGCAAAGTTCATGGGATGTCAAGATAAAAGCTGCCTTGGGGAAACTTAAGAGGAAACCTTAAAAAGTGTGTGTGTTCTAAATTTAGATTAACTGATCACAAGTAATAACGTTTTCTTTTGTTTCTAGTGATTGCTGGAACAAGCTAGACTTTGTCAGCCTCATAGCCTACTTCACAATATTGATTTTGAGAGTCGTCATCTGGGTCATTTCTGGATCAGTTACCAACAACCGACCCCTCATCATCGCTGGTTATCTCTACAGCTTTAACACCCTGTGTCTTACGCTTCGAGCTTTTGGTCACGTGATGGAGCAATCGAAAGACATTGGAACCATTCAGATTGCCTTGTTTAGCATAATGAGGGACGTTCGCACAGTATTTTGGCAGTTTTTGGCGGCAATCGCGGCTTTCTCCATTGCTATAACAAAGATTTACATAGCTGAGAAATCATTCATTGGAAATGGGGTTGACAGACTCGAAATGTAAGTATTTAATGTTGACGAATAGACTGTTAACTTTTTTTTCAATGTTGCGCATAACTTGTTTGCAAGGCATCTTGGGATAGGCTGCCAAACCTCGTTGACAGGCTTGTCTGCAACGTTGTTGCCTTCTCAGACATGAAACTTTTTTCCAGATTGTTTCTCTCTACCCAGAAGTATAAATGAGTAAAATGAGCACCATAGCAAAAACGCGGTGAGTAAGCCTGCAATGGACCAGCATCCTATGCAGGAAAGAGGGTAGGGATGCTCACAGTTGCTTCCTGCTACGGAAACCGAATCGTCGCCCGTTGCGACTTTACCACTTTTACGCTTGAGAGTAAAAGAGTTTCGAACTTAAAAACATTTGAGATGGAGGGTAACATAAATGTGCAACCACTGGGACTGCCTGCACTTTCTCTATATCCTGAATTAAGATACGTCATTAATCATACTTTAAGTAGGCTTTACACAGAGTTCTCCCGTCATTAGGGCTTATAATTAATGAACACTCTAAAGAGAAGTAGTGAAATCAAAGAACAAATTAAACTTCACAGCTTGGTAAATGGTAACATTTACTAACAGTATCATTTTATTTTTCAGTGCTTGTAAGAACTCTGGAATTTCGTGGTAAGTGTGCATAATCAGCTTCATCCCCTTGAACCCCGTCTAACGGTTGGTTCAAATCAGGAGTTGAATGACTCCAGTCCTCAAGTAGAGTTAGAGCGGTTTTCAAATGAGTGTCGTAAAACCAAAACCGAAGTAATTACCCCAGCCAATTACAACAGACACAAATTACCCAATGAACCAATCAGAACTCGAAGCAAATACATGTAACCGGCGCCAAGCGCGGGAAAACGCGTGCGAGCAAGTCACGATTGGTTTGAGTCTGATTGGTAGAGAAAGTGGCGCGAAATTTTTCAACCAATCACAGAGCGAAGTAAAGCAAAACCAAAGCAAAACGCGAATTACTTTCGACACTCAATTGAAAACCGCTCTATTCTTACTCTTTATGGAGTGAACTCCATTACTACAGTGAATAACAGATCCTTTTTGGAGTGATAAGCACTTAAAAAAAGTGACTTCATTGTCGACATTGCTGCTGAGAAGTTATTTCAACTCTATGAAAATTACTGTTCAATGATTGCTTTAGTTGTCAACAAACCAATTTTGCTTCAAAACGGGCAGTAAAATAAAGACGAAAACGACAACCAGTGACAATTTTATCGATAATTTATGATTCCGACATCCACATTTCAGTGGAACCTCCATTTAACGAACCTCTATATAACGAAATCCTGGGTATAACGAACGATATTTTTCAGCCCAGTAATAGTGTAATGCAAGAAAGAGAACCTGGTTCCACCATAATAATAACAACGATAATGATATAATTACATCGAAATCGACCTCAACATATTACAACAACAACTACAAAGAAGATTGAAGATAGCATTCTTTCAGTCTTATCGAATATGGTGATGAACCTTGTCTTCGGGTTTCTACCCTTGGAACGAGGTTGTGAGGTGACAAGATTTATATTGTGTTTCTAACATAGAAAATCAGTCATTTGGATTAATAATAATAATAATAATAATAATAAAAATAATGATGATGATGATGATGATGATGATGATGACGACGACGACGACGATGATGATGACGATGATGATGATGATGATGATGATAATGATGGTAATGACAAGGACATCCGCAATTGACATCGACCTAGATATTTCAATCAGAGATATTTTCTAAGCTGCTACGCAATCTTATACGGCAATTCGGTCGGCTTCTATCGCCGATATCTTAAACATTAGTTAACTTTTTTTTTTTTTGAAAACTTCATACTCTTTTTACAGCTGGTGGACGATGGTTAAACACCTGGGTTGGACCCTCCTGGGAAGCGCAGAGGAGGAATCTGACCCTATGGCGTCCGTCGATCTTTCCTCAGTAATACTCGCCCGAATCTTCTACGCTGCCTATCTTATCATTGGAGTCATCCTTCTTGTTAACATGCTGATAGCTCTGCTATCTAATACGTACCAGCGAACAGAGGTAATGAGAAGATGACGCAATGTATGAATTTTCCCGGGAGGGGGAAGGCGGGAAAGGGTACTTCCCGAAGTTTTGGGTGGGGGTGTGTGAGCCTCCTCTGGAAACCCTTACCCTTTTTCAGGCCAAAAAGTGTGATTTTCCCTACCCTTTTTCAGACCTGACTCAAAATTCGATATCCCATTTCAGACCTACAAATTCCCGATGTTATTGAGAATGCACTTCTCTTGAAATGATACTAGTAAAAAGTAGTTCTTTTCTTAAAACCGTACCCAATTTCAGACCAAAACGAACAAGACCTACCCTATCTCAGCAAACGGCAATGATCGATGCAAGAAATTTCATCAATCTAGGCATTATTATAAAGACCACTCCTGCAATGGAAACAATGTAAACATTACCAAATATACTGGTCGTTTTTCGATGAATCCTTCACACACGAACACAGGATATCATAGTTTGTACACCTGCGATGTTTCCCCAACAGGTTCTTGTCTTTTGCGCTAGTTCATCGTCGATTCCAGAGAGAAAATAATTCCGATAATATCGAAGAGATTCATTTTTTTCACAGACTTTACTCGCCTAAAAATTCTCATTTTGTTCGTCAATTGAGCGTGCATTTAGACGGGTTTTTCACTATAGAGCGCGAATTCCCTAAAGCTTACAACAGCAGGCACATTGGCGTTGCGTACCTCCTTGTCTAATTGAGCTTATGGAACACTCGATTCCGTGGAGTAATTGTTAAACGTCTGCAAGATGCAGTCATGCAAGTAACGCGTTCGTGCATGTCTCTTGTTAGGACAACGCGATAAAGGAGTGGTCTTTCAAAAGAGCTGTTACAATTCAGACCTACGATGGCTATGATCCAATTCCAGTGCCTCTCAATATCATATACAGAATCTTTGTACTGCTAAGGCTGGCGGGAAGGCAAACCGAAGAAAAGGTAGGAGAAAGGGGGATAAAGGAAAACCAAAACAATCGTGGTTCCAAGAAAACGGTCCTGAATGAGAAGCTGAGTAAGGACGGTGGCTTCTAAAACAGACGTATTTTTGCAAACGTTTTGACTATGGGGAAAAAGGCAGATATCAGCAAGGGTTATTGGAATCTAAGAATAAAAATGTGGTTAACCACGCTTTTTTCGGAGATAATTAACCATTATTCTAATCAAAGGCTCCTGTGAGCTATCTCGAGAAGACGAAATGATCTTATAATTAGTAGTCTGCATGGATACACGTAGTTGCTAGAATTAAACCTCTGGATTCTCCTATAGCCCTCACATTTTCAGTATTTTACAATGCAGCTATAAAAAGACAATACAAGTTTAAAAGACTCTGTACTAGTTAACTGCAGAACCAAACATATTCTTAACTTTGGTTGCTTCCAGGCTAAAGAGCTACTACTTCTGCTAAAAAGTGGTTACCTACCTAGACTACCTAAACGTACGTAAACCTGAAGAAAAGAGACTAACATACTGCAAGGTACTACAGGGTATCACTCGCAGATATTTTGCGTGAGCAAAATTTTTAAGAAAAACTCAAAATGTTTTTAACGGTTGACATCTGCGTTTAAAAATTGAAATTTATAAATATTACAAGCCTACTGATTTTGGACCAGCGTTATCCGTTCATTGTTTTGTATTTGTGTTATACTACATTTAAAAAGTTCTTAATAGCTTGGAAAATCGTTTGTCTTATGATTTAGTAACTTTGATGTGGATCTCGACGTTTCGACCACTTCCCTATTGGTCTTATCAGGCGATGGTGTCTACTGGCTGTACGTGTGTCACAATTCGTAGCACCGTGGTTGTTTATGATTGGTGCATTTTGATCCTCGCTGTGGTTGTTAATGATTTTGATCCTCTTTGTTCCGAATAGACGCTGTTCCCTCAGCAGTCCGCTGTGGTAACGATCGGTTGTTGTGTTGTTTGATAGTGGGCATCCATACTTCTGGAATTTAACTCCATTATCCCTATTGATTTCAAACCACGATGAATAAGATCTTTCCCTTTTTTGTTCAAAGGAAACAATGTTGGAAGAACACGTGACAGATCTTGAGGAGAAGTACTTTGCAGAGCATGCAAATATGTTTCCTGTAACAGGTCAGTGTTGATACACTATGGTGACTATAGTGTGGCATACCTCCAAATGGTCATCGTATCCCATACTTTTCTTGTTTCGGCAAGAGAGGATAAATATCCTCTCTTAGTTTCGGCAATTGTTGTGTATTATAGTGCTGAAAACGTGTTTTCGCAATAGTTGTGGCAACAAGTAAAGTAGATGTTCTCAATGGGGTGGTGGCTTTCACGGTTAACGGTTAAATTTTTGGGCTTTTTTACGGCTAACAGTTAATCTCTTTCTGTTACGGTTAACGGAAATTTCAAAAAATATTTCCATTGTTTTAAAAGATTAAACATTAATTATCATTGATATAAGCGTATTTAAGGCCATGGTACCGATTCCGGGATGAAAAAGGAGTATAAGACTCTCGGGTGGATAGTCCAAAGGGGCCTGCACAAACTGCTTTTCTTTCTGGTTCCAGCTCGCAGAATGTGTAGCCGTCGTAGCCGCATTGAACACGACTCAATTTCACTCTTTCAAAATGACAAATTGTGTCCAGCAAATTTTTTTACGGTTAACTTCTTTTACAACTAACGGTTAAAATTTTTCAATTTTTGGCCGTTTTACGGCTAACGGTTAACCCTATTGAGACCCTCAAAGTGAAGGAAATCTCAGTTTTTGGTTAGACCGATTACACAAAACGTTTCTTAATGTAACGATTTCTTTAGGAGGCCTGATTGTTATAGAGGAAACAACGAAACCAGTATAGCCATAAGTGGATCTTTCAAAGTCTTCAATGGATTCAGACCGTTTTCCTGCCTCGATGAGACCCTCGTTAAGGGCAATCACATTACAGATCAGGGCCCGGTTGTTTGAAAGCCTGTTAGCGCTAACCCTGGGATAAATGATGTCCAAGGTTTCTGATTCTCTTGTTTAAAAGCGTTACCGCTGCTAATTTTTCGTGACAAGTTGAAAGCAGCCAAATTAAGTCAAATTGTTAAGTGAAAATAATTTACTGGAATCCACGTCGCTATGGATTAAAAGTGAATTAAAAATTGACGCTAATCCTGGGTTAGCGTTAGCCTTAACCGGGCCCAGGTGATTATAGTTGTCAGTTCCTTTTCCAGTGCAAAGTTGTCCCTTTCAACACAATAATTCCAGAAATAATCTCTGTAGACTAGCGAGGAAGGGGGGAAGTACTCAATCAAGTTTTTTTCTTTATGGGGAAGCTCCGCTTCGAGGTTAAAACTCTTGCTCTTTAATACACTAATTTTTACCGAAATGGAACCACCTCCACACGCCTAGACCAAAAATAAGCCAGAAACAGCATGATCGCGACATTTTAGTCGCTCGAGTGCTCCAAGCTTTCGCACTGATTTTTGTCGTTCCGCCAAAATTTTGCAACCCTTTAATTTAGTACTTAGGCTTTACTGCTCTCCGTGTGTATTTTGGTTACCCTTTGAGACACTGAAAGAACAAATGTCCTTACCCTTTGATATAATAATAAAATTGCGAAAAGGGCACCCCTTTCGGGCGGAGCCTCCCCGTATGTCCCAGTGTTCCAGCAAGGGGAGTATCCCATGGGGGGTAAACCAAAAGTAATTGCCAATGAGTTTTGCAGAGCAAGTAAGTTAAAACCCGAATCTACTTATTCATTTAGATGAAACAAAGCTCGATCTTGTGTTACAAGAGACAGAGAGAAACCGACAAATGGTTAGTCAAATTCTTAGGGCAACCTTGGAATCGCACCAGGGCGGTGATGAGGAAATACTGTGTCTAGGCGAAAAGGTAAGTCCTTTACAATTAGACTACGAGCAGTCTCTCTTTCCGCTCAGGGATAGTCGACGAAAACGAACAAGCGAGCATAGTTCGAACTATGAAGCGAGCGAGCGCGAAATTGCCTGCCGCGTTGAAACGTGACGCGCGTGTGGAGCCGCTAGTGTAGTGTAGTGTACACCAGCAGTTCGACACTCGCATCACGTTCCAACGACGGGGGCAATTTTCGCGCCGCTCGCTTGTTTGTTTCAACGCGGCAGGTGGTTTCGTTCTCGCTTGCTTGTTCGTTTTCCTTGACTATCCCTGAGCGGAAAGAGAGACTGCTCGTAGTCTACTTTCCGATTTGATTTGATCAATCAATCGATCGATCGACCAATCAATCAATCAATCAATCAATCAATCAATCAATCAATCAATCAATCAATCAATCAATCAATCAATCCATCGATCCATCCATCCGTCCGTCCATCCGTCCGTCAGTCAGTCAGTCAGTCAGTCAGTCAGTCAGTCCGTCAGTCCGTCAGTCAGTCAGTCAGTCAGTCAGTCAGTCAGTCAGTCAGTCAGTCAGTCAGTCAGTCAGTCAGTCAGTCAATCGTTTATTTACCCACGTAACATCTATGAGCTGAATAATATGAATTGCATTATAATTCCTAGGCTTGGAAATTCCATCCGGGCATTCGAATAGAAGGACCACTTTTGACTTTTGATTGTACGGCGGAGTCTTGTAATGGAGACGACCCTCATTACCATGGCGCCAGACGTCGCACAAACTTTTCTTCAGAGTTTCCTCATTTTGAGGTGAGAAATAAACAACTACGTACGCAAATATAAACAGTCATTATGGCCAGATACAAAACTTTGGATTTATCAACTGAGTTGGTGAGGTAAATTGAGCACGGTGTAAAACTGACGCGATCTAGAGCGTTATATTTAGCCCTTCGTAAGAGCAAACCCAAAAAATTGAATCCTTAAAGTGCATTTCTTTACGATGGCCAATTTACCTCACCAACTCATTTGAAAAATCCAGTTTGGGGTTTCATTTCCTCACCAACACGGCAACACAGTTTCTTTAGGAACTAAGCTCGGCCTTTATTCATCATGGCCAGACAAAATGTTATTAAATATTCACGACGAGGCATGTTACCTGCATGATAATCTGTTGGGTATATTCAACGATTAATCGTGATTAACCAATGAGGTTATAGGGAGGATCCTGCTACTTTAGGGGAAAACGCTCTCGCCATATTCGTCCTTCTATCCCTCACCACTCAAACGTCAATGTCTCAAGCAATTTTTTTTCTTTGCTCCACGTTTGCTAAGTAAGATAATCTATTTACTTTTTTCACTGCGTTGTTATCACTTAAGTTGAAACGCTAATTCATTTCAAACCTGCCACATCTATCGGGCCAGATTTATCCAAATCAGTTGTCTTATTTCAAAACATTTTCGCTGTGGTTTTTTTTTATTGCTCGTAAGCAGAGTTCACGTTAAGAGAATTGGTCCTGTTGGAACGTGCCTTGATAGATAAACACCTTTTATCCATCTTGCAAATTTGTGTTCATGAAACATTTGCCCGCTTCCGTTAACTGCATTGGGATCGACAAGAGTTGTGAACATATGTCCATTCTTCGGCTCGTTGAAGATTCAAACTTCCCGCTTTAGCAGTTGTCGAAAATCTGAAGCTTAGGAAGGCATTGTTTCCCATTGTTTCCCAACCTTCCCAACCTTCCTTCGCCTTATATGGCGAAAACCAATCAAATAAAACAATGTCATTGTGTGCAAAGCTGATCCGCTTTTCTTGATACGACATCTCAATCAAGCAGCCTTTTGAAATACTAATAATTTGTTATCTCGTACATCTTCAGGTCACCATAATAGAAACTGGGAACACAAGATGGTTGGGAATAGGCGTCGTTAAAGAGGATTACGATATCAATGAAATGCCCGGATGGGAAAATGGATCAGTGGGATATCACACCGATGACGGAGAAATCTTTCACAATGACAACGCTTCTGGCATGGAAACTGAAGGTAGTAAAGGATGCTATACATCCTCAATATCAGTTATTGAATTTCTTGTTTTCTCATCGGTTCACTGCACTTACGTTATCGGCGATTATTATATACCAAACCAGTGGATAGTGTTTTTCGTGCACTCTGATTGGCTACTCAAACTCGTGATAGTATTTGCTATTCATCTTCCGGCATTTTTCTGGCTTCCGCGCGCGAGTTTTCCCTCATTTCTCAGAAAAAAGGGAGTATTTGGTGCTGGCTATCCATTGGTTTGGTATACACTAAAATAGTTTTTCACCTCAGTGTCGGTGAAGAGCGATAGATATTTACAACGAGGCCTCGCGGCTCGGCAAATATTCATCACTATTCACCTCCACTCCGGATAATAATTGTTAAATAACTTATAAAGAAGTTGGATACCGTAGTAAGTGCTGCAGCCTTTTAAAGTTTTCGCCATGAAGTTTTTGTTGACAGAAACATATGGCAAAGAAATTCATCAATGACCACCGAACCTCATCAATTCGCTCCTTCGTCTTGAGGGGCTACTTGATTGAGTTTGAAGATTACGTCCAATGTTATGACCTCAGTAATTTTTTATTCTGAACTAATGTTAGCCATGAACTTCCCAGAAGTCTATATCATAGTATAAATTAAACGGACCAACTATCTAGTCAACTGAACTTTAAAACAAAAAATTTACTTGAGTTAGAAATGTTGACAAAATTACGGAATTCTCGCTTAAAAAGGCGTTGGAAAATTACTCACCATTCTGTGGTCCTACAAGTAGCCAAACATATGTATTTAGCAGTTCTGTGTCGCATCTGATTCCGCTCAAAGAAAATTCGTCGCTCTTCTCGCCACATACAAATCCATTTTTTCCTTTAAACGGTAAGTGCCACTTTCCTATTGGACATTGACTCTCAGTTCTCGCACGGTCTACTTTTGGCGCAAAAATAAATCTATCTCCACGGTTGAAGAAAATAATGAAACGGAAAAGCCTTTTCCACAGTTACCTTTTCTCATTTGCATTACAATGTGACGCATTTTCGGGTTATTTCGCACTTGCACTTCTGTGCCCGAAATTGTCTCCCATCCACGTCCAAATAAGAAAAGGTAATTGTGGAAAGGGCTATTATAGTAAATTGAAATTTCAGTTCATAGAATTTGATTTATGGAGAGTATCCGAGGACAATTCTATAATGCAGCGGTGAAAAAAACTGATGGTAAATTTACAACGCACAATACAAATATAGCTCGCTCGTAATGAATTTAATTAGCTCTTTTTACACTTATAACTGATCTACGCAAAGAGAAGAGATTTTTGTGTAATAAAGACGAGCTCGTATCTATGCTTATTCATCGGCTACGGTACTTGACAATCCTTCGTTTACAACAGGCCCTGTTATGGCTCGCCGCGGTGATCGTATCCACTGTACAGTAATGTTTGACAACAAACAAGAGAAAAGCGGAAAAGTTCAAGTTCCAGTTTTCTTTACTCTGAATGGGAGAAAGATAATTATCAAGGGTGGAGAGAGTCAGATTTTCATGGACTATGATGAACCACTCTTCCCTTACATCGGCATGACTGATGGGAGTAGAGTGTTGGCCAAAGTAAGTACTTTTAGCAGTTGATACTTCTTAGGCCCCTGGGGTTTTCAGGGTAAATAGCTAAAATAAAAATAGCTCAAGGATTATATGGGCAAAATTTGGGCATTCATCGAATCGTTTGCGTTTAGGTTGCAGTGCCAGAAGTAATTGTCGTAATAGGGGTGCTGCCACATCTTTGGGGTGTTGTAAGCTTTCGAAGTCAAATGCCAAAATGCCAGCTTTTAAAATATCGACAGAACGAGAGCGTAGATCTAGGTAGGGCGGCGGGAGGGGTGTAAATGCTACTTAAATGTTACTTCATTATGGCTAAGAATTCTGACACTTGGTGCAACAATTATAACCAATAAGTGTACTCGTCCTCAGCGATTTTGCATCTTTTCAACGGGTATTTTAGGGACACAAGGCTCCCGAGCTTTTCATCATCTCTTCCTTCCGCTACCTTTGCGCACCCAAGATTTTCAAAGATATTTAATTTCAAACTCAATTGCAAAGCATAATACGTTTTCTCTAGTTACTTATGTGTATCAATTTATTAATTATATTGACTTGGTCTTTCTAGATGTGTGCAAGGGAGGATGTAACTAATCAGAACTTACCATTCCAAAGGAACTTAGAGGAAATTGTCAGCAGGGAAGTCAAAAAAGCAACACGAACCTTAGAGGAAAAACTCGATACTTTGTTGGCGAAGCTGAGCGAAAAAGAATAAACAGAAAACTGTATGAAAGATACACAGACTAAAACTGTTATGTTAGTCGACCTCAAGAGTTTCGTAAGAAGGCTATAACACAGCTTAAGGAATATATGTTTGCTAAAGTGGGAAGATCAAAGAGCTTTGCCAACACGTGTGCTGCAAGCATAATAGTTTAACCATAAGATTACTACATAAAATTTAGGTTAAAATATTGTTAAAAAAAGCCTTCAGTTTAGAAGGCGACTAAAAGAGCAGGTTAAAGCAGGTGGGAGTGTTTCCTGCGCAAACTAAGAATGAAAGCGGATAGTAAACAGATCTAGTTCGTAAATATCTCGTATTGGTTCTGCGTAAACGAAATTTAAACTAAACTAACCAGAATATACTTCGTTACATATACTAAAATAATATATAGATTTAGCCAAGCCTAAAAGCGGAGCCCCCCTTTTTGTTTTGTCTGTTTTTTGCTTTTGTTTTTTGTTTTGTTTTTTGTTTTGTTTTTGCTGGCAGTTATTAATTTGTGAAAATACTCTCATCCAAGTCGTTTTATTAAAAAAAAAAAAAAAGAAAAAAAAAATAGAAAAAAATTCTTGCTCCCGCTGAGTGTCGAACCCGGCTCGTCGGCGTGAGATGCCGGTAACTAGTCCACTAGGCCATGGGCGTTTGACATTGTTTCCGTAGTTAATTTTAATACTTATTTCTTTCTTCGTGACAAGCTGCCTATCAGCATGAAAATGCTGGTGTTTTTCCTGGCAAAATGTGTTCGAAACGCCGTAAAAACCATGGTTGTGGACAGAAAAAACCAGAAAAAGCACCAGCTCTGCTATATTTGGCGTCGAAACCGCTGCGAAAAGCTGCGAACTCAAGCAGTGTGCCGACCGAGTTTGAACAGAACCGACGAGGCAAATTTGAACTTTTTGCCTGAACTTTATCGCCGAATTTCTTTCGCCTAGATTGAACTTTTCCCCTTCCACCAAAAAGACAACTGAGTGTTCTTTTAAACTTTTTTTTTCCAATAACAAATTTGTTTTTGACTTTTGTTGTCTTTGCTTGTTTTGCTACAACGCGGGTCAACATGCGATTTCGCGCCGAAAACACACGGGATTCAGCACAGGATTCTATCCAGTGTAGGAAGTGTATTGGTAGCCCTGTGGTGCGGACGGACGGACGTACGGACGGACGGATGTACGGACGGACGGTCACGTGACTACTACGTCACTACCAAAATTTTTTGGCTTGATAGATTACCAAATTTCCTTAGCAATGGAGCTACGCTGACGCGCTAGCGCGCTGGCTCCGTTATAACTAAAACAATATTTGCATTGTAACATTACTTACTACACTCATTAATTTATCAATGTTGAAGGAAGACATAATCGCTATTTAGCAAGTAGAGTGTTGCTGTTAAGGGGCCGGCCAGACTATCGACTGATAGTTGAATGGCAAAATTTTGGTTCTTGAAACAAATTAAATAGTAACCCGAGAATCGAAGCTTCGAGGCCTTATATGTAAGAAAGGGGTTATTAGAGCTGCGTTTAGCTGGTCTGAACTTACAATATGGTTATTCCAGGCAGCTGCAGGTTCTTTAAATCTGCCAATTCGTATATATGCCGTCGAATCGAATGAAATCTATACTCCTTTGACCATAAACAACCACAAGATCTCCGGTCCGTGGGACGGTTATTATTGTTCACCTCGTACCTTTCTTTCGCCCAAATACTTCTCTCTCGAATCTTCATTGCACCAAGTTTGAGTGTTTAGATGAAAAGCTGCAAAAAGCAACAACTTAAACAGAAAAAAAGAAGAAAATGAATAGAGTGAAATTAAACAAAAAAGAGAAAATGTAAGGAACCCTGGCCTACTTAACGTAAAACAAAGAGCTTATTCAAGCGTACAGAATGTCGTGTTTTATAGGCTACTTGCCTTCAAAATCTTTCACCTCGTGTGAAGTTGATTCTCTTGTTTAGCTGCCTTAAAAGTACTTTTCTTTCAACGGTAGGCCTGTGTTCAGACGACTTGGAAGATTTTTCTGCCAATGCACACTGTCCATTCCGGTTTTTTCGCTAGACCGGGGCGAAAAAAAAAACAGTTTTCCTCCTCAGAGAAACACTATTGCGTCGGATATTCGATTTAAACTAGTCAAAAACGGAGAAAATTTATTGGTGAATTCTAACGTAATGTAGGCTGGATAATATGTGTGAACTGGCGTATTTAAGATCGATTGATTTGCCTAGCTTTGCATTTGTGCTTTTATGCCAGGATGATTAACAACTCTTCCAAAATTAGTGAAAGCTTAACAACGGTTACCCAGAAAGCCTGAAAAAGCTTGAAGCATGTAAAGTCCGCTCCATTCGTTGCCAAACCTTTAAGCTCCAACAGTGACAAGCATCTAATTTCCCTTAACAAAATCAATACTCGATCAAACATGCTGGTCATGAGAATAAAGGAAATGAGCAACAAAGATAAAACGTTTTGATGTTTTTAAAATCCAATTTTCCCAACTAGTACCATAAGAAGTATATGAGGAACAGTGAGGAGAATATGCATGCTGATATTGTGGCTTAAAGGGTTCAGCTCGACAGGGCTTACCGCGACACAGCAGCTGCAGCTCAGTTTGTACGGTGCCTTCTCGTGTGCCGAATCTAATGCGTAAATATTAATTGTTTTACGGTGCTTGTGATTGGCTGAAATTCCTGTAGCATTGGGCGCGCCAGATGGGTAGAGGTGGCTTCTGGAACAGTCTCAAGAGGTTAAGTAATTCCATTCTCTGGTCAGTTTTTTTTTTCGAGAATCTCTTCCAAGAAAGCTCCGGAAATTCCTGACTGGCATGGAAAGAAGGGACGTTTTAATTTCTTGGAAAGCTAATAGAAAACGTGTAAGGAAACCTGAGAAAATTGCAAGAAAGAAAATAAAAACTAAATTGACTGCTCTCAAGCTTGAATTAACGTTAAGGAATAATCTCATTAGGACTAAACGGCCGCTTACGCCAGAAATCACAGTGCTTCGTCAATTTCTGGTCAAACTCAATCCGCTATTGCGTTCCGAAAGAGGAAACTGTTTTTTTAGAATCTACGTATACATAAAAACAGTTGGGTGGGAGATAAGGCTTCGCCGATACTCCCCATTTCGAAGTTTTCAGTGAGGTTTGAGTTAAATATCTAGTAAAGGCAAAAAGAAGCTTCTGGTACGAGCTGTCTAGACAGAAATCTATTGCAGGAAGCACGTAAATTTCGGCTATGGCTGATATAAGTTTTTCTGGAAAGCCAAGACTTGAGCCGGCAGATATTTGTTTTTTCACTATAGAATGCCATATAAAACTCACCCCGTTAGGTCATTTAGAATTTGACGTGCGTCACAATGGGCAGATTTCAGAGATGCACTCAAACTAGCTCTGATATTTTGCGAGAAAAGCCCCATCACCAGCAGGTGAGCTTAATACAAATCAGAGAAATCAATAAAGAGAACCGACAACGTATTCAACACATCACGCATGTAGGCCGGAGAGCCGAGTGCTTTCACTAATGTGCCGCGTTGCTTATCAAAAACCATAAAGTCTGCGTATACAATGAATCACTTTGCGTTCGCCTGTAGAACAAACGCAGACAAAGTATGTTTCTTTTGCGCGAAAATCATAACGCATGAACCTACTCACGAGCTCCTAGTTAGCTCCTCAAGAGTGTCTGGACATGGCTTATATTACTACACGTGAAGCTGACGCCACAAAAAAGTGCGTTGAGTTTGTAGCTGTTGCTTGTTCTTGCTCCGCAAAGGTTTTAGGCCCGGGTTCTCCTGTGTTCATCTCTCCAAAATTTCACAATACCAGTTCGATCTGGAAATTGTGGTTGAAGAGTCACTCTTTGGATATGACATTACAAATCCAATCTACGTTATGGGCTCCTAAATTTACTATTATTTTATTTATTTTATAATTGTTGTTGAGCTTCTGAGTTAGGTCCAGTTTAATTTGTTGTCAATTCAGCTAGTTTATTCGGGGTATCAGGGTCGAACAACAACTTACGCGAGTTTACGAGTGTGTTAAGTAGGGGTGAATGAAGCTCTATTTAATTGCTAGACAGATATTGAGTAACATACACCTAACAGTTATAAAATTAAAATTTTGAACAAATCAGGCACGTTTTGGTATACAGTCAGGTTATGATTATTTTCTTGTGGTGACGTGAGGTTGCAGCACTCTATGTTTCAGGTGCGCCATTGACGGACCAGTGAACACAAAGTAGTAAGCATTAATTGGTCAACAAACTTCATGAAAAGTGACCACTTTTTGGCAGGGCTAGATCTTTTGTTCAAAAGGATGGCAAATAGAAAAGTCCTTTATGAATATTTTAATATTCAACATGCATGCATGTAAAAACATGCTCACCTTCAAGACAGTTTTAAACATGATCACGCGAGAAGTAATTACAAAGTATGATTATTACCACTTCGGGTTGGTCTTAATTACGAAACATTTACAAAATATTAAATAATAAAATATTAGATACTTATATATACAATGTTAGTACAAGTGTTTCTGAACAGTTCCAGTGGAATAAAAGAATCCCTTCACGCATCAGTCAAAAATCGTCGGAGCCTAGGAGGTCGTCGTGGTAATAAAAAGTTGTACCGCTATTTCCATCTTTTTTGAGTCTCACCCTCCACTGATCATGGGGTAGTCGCCATCGTTTCACCCAATTATCTACTTCAACATTACAGCAGTTTCGTCGAGGATTTTCATTGATGTAATTTATGGCAGCTCTGTAAGCGTCTCTTTCTTTACAGTATCTGAGCAGGGTGCAGTTAGCGGGTTCGTAACCTCTAATTTTATTTTGGGAGGAGTACGGGGTACCCATGGCTTCAAAATAATTTTTGCCCTAAGTACAAAAAACCTGCATAGATAAAAAAAAAAAAAAGAAACGTTTGGTTAGTTTAAGATGAGCGCAGTAGTATTGATGCTCTCAAACCATGGCGCAGTCATAATTCTTAAGGCTATCCCCAGAAAATGTTTGATTTCCCATTGCCTGACCGACCCAATTTTTTCAAAAACTAAAAAAGAAACGTTTCTGATTTTATTGCCAAGTTTAACATGGTATTTCCAAGTTTAACATGCTTTGTACACATCTAATCAAATTAACGCTGACATTTGTAACAACGACTTGGAACACGTAAGTTTTAGAGTGATAGCTGCTCGTTACAAAATGACAGTCACGGGGAAGTCAAAATCCAGGATCTCTTGGGGTTATTTATTAAATATTTAGCAATGTTTCTTTCCTGGGCGGTCCTTTATTTCTTTTTTTTGTTATTATTTTGAACCGACCATTTAAAGACCCATTGGCACTTTCCATAATGCAACGCAGTCGTAATTGAATTTCGTGGACCACGAAAATACTCAGCCATCGCGACTGTTTGAAAGATCCAAAGTAATCTGGTTCCATCGGGCAATGTTCGGCCAATTTTGCTCACCTGTGAAGTACAAAGAAATATATAACATATCTTCTACGTGATATTTCGCGTTGTTATGTGGTAGAAGCCATTTTTGGTCGCGATTGGAACTTTTCCGTGTAGCTGGGGAAGAGGACAGTCTCCCCTCGTTTTTCCCGCTCTTTCGCTCGCTTTCTTTTTCGCTCGCGCTCCACTATCTGAACGCCTGGAACAGGCTATTTTCCGTGGAGCGATGCCGCCAAAGGCTCGAGGGTAGGCCGGCAAGAAACTGCAACCTTCGGGTTTGGCTCACAAATTCGGTCTTTCATGTAAATGAAATAAGTCTATTAGATCGCCTATAAGTGCCCCTGTATTTTACAAATTATTCTCGAATCGTTTTGTTATCTCTTTTCAGTGTACTCGTTTACTGTGAGGTGAGTTTTTCAACATCGATACGTGACCGATCGACTAGAACAAAGTATTGTCTGCACGGCAAAATATAGATGAAGTACAAAACTTCTCGGCTCGCTGGCGGCTTCGTTTTGTTCTGCATTGAAATAAAACTTCCGGCGAAACTTGAAGGAGGTTTTCCGCGTCTCTGGCCGTCGAAATTTTCTCGATGTGAGTTTCGAAAGTGGCTAAAAACAGCGTCCGCCGGGGGTGCTTATTTGAAATTATGCGCGATGCAAATTAGATGCAACGGACAGAAAAGAGCCGACTGTAAGTATGTTTTTTATACAGAAAACTTGACGGCTCGCTGGAGGTTTCAATTTCGTTCGCATCGATCTCAAACTTTCGAACTGAAAGTAGAAACAATTTTCCAGCGTCTTCGGCGTTATTATTTTTCCTTTAAATGGGATTTTTGGAGGCGAAGAAAATGTCCTCGGCGACTGCTACACGAAGGCGGGTTGAGTGGCTCAAAACAAAGTCCGCAGAAGTTTTGACGGGCTTTTGATATCTGACAAGGCTGCTTGTTGAGACTAAAAAATTACTTACGACCGACATTTCAAACTCAGTGTTCATTTCTTCCTCGAGATGAGAGGCTGTAATTTTTCCTCTCGAGAGATCGCGGCCCAGGGGCCCGTTTCTCGAAAGTCCCGGTAACTACCGGGTCCGTTAACTTACCGGGGCTGTTACCGGGATTCTTTTTCGGGCCCGCAGTTGCGTTTCTCGAAGCACACGGAAACCTTCCCGATATTTACCGTGCCCGATAAACTACTGAGAAGGCCAAAAATTCTAGAGCTTGGAGGGGAAGATTCGAATTAAGAATCTTTGCCTAACACACAAATCACGTTCGTCGATTTCTACGGCTGGATTGCAGTTTGAACTAACAGGCACATGCAACCAATACTTCTATCGAATTATTGTGCTTGTCTTTTACCTTTTGCTGTTGTAGATTTTATAATTCTGATCTGTTGATGTTTCAGGTTTTTTGGCAAAGATTTACAGTTTCATTTATTGTTTGTCGACGTATTGTGATGCTAACATTCACTACGGCTTTGAACCTTTTTAGATTACCTATTATAAGCTCAAGTTTTAGAAGTTCATTGCGTTTAACACCGGGTATTACATCGTGTGGACTGTGGACGTGGAAGGATTTGAATCTGGAAGTGCATTGTCATAAATATTGTCCACAAGCGTCGGTGAAAGCTACAGCAGGTACATTTACTCGGTCTTTCAGGTAAGGTTTTGCTTTTTGCGTTATTTGATCGCTTTTCTGTATTTTTGAGTTGGAGGCCATAATGTTATCTAGCTGACTGACCGCGTTTTGCGCGGGAAACTGCTAGTAACGTACGTGTACGCCGGTCAACTACGCTGAGGACTTCCTGTCACTTGCCGTGAGCTTTTTTTTGGCAACAAAAGTTTCCAAGGTATGTACGTCTTATTATTCGGTTTTGAATTGCTTCATTGTAAGGCAAAATTACAATGCAGTTGACTATATGACGGTATGGTACTTTTTAAATAGATGTCTGCAGAGAAAAAACAGCGAGGGTCACGCTTCACTCAAGGCATGAGTGATGCGCTAGTGGAAAGTTACGCGAAATACCAAGTAAGTAAAATGTTATGCAGTTGATTAAAAAAAAATACGCAATAACTAGTTTGTGTCTTTTATGCACCTATCAATGTTTACAAGCCCCAGGTTGGCATAGGGTGCAAGGGGTGGGCTATCCCTGGGAAACTGAATTTGATTTTCAGAACTCCAGTTGCTGAGATGTCATCCAGTAAGGTCACACTTTTTGTCACTCTGGTTCTTATATTGAGCAAATTCATATGTTGAGTTGAGCTGACATTTGTTAACGTGGGGATGAGGTGGGTCAGAACAACTAGTCAAAATGCCCAGTGGGCTTTTATTTCTGAAATAAAATTTTGTCTTTTCCTAGAGGCAGTATTTTTTAAGTGTGAAAATATAAGTTCATATCTTAAAAGTATGGAGAAAAACTTGTAATGTATATAAATATATAAAGATATTAAGCCCCCGGGGGCTTATTTAGTTTTTGGCTTCAAAAGGGGGGGGGGCTTATTAGAAAGGGGGCTTTTGGTAGAGGCAGGGGGCTTATTTCAAATCATAAAGAATTTAATGAAGACTCAAATAAATTTTTACCAAAAAATATACTAGATCGCTGACTAATAGAGATAAAAAGAGGAGAGGCTTTCTAGAGATGGGGGCGTAATAGGGCTTTTACGGTATGTGCATAGAAAAAGCCTTTAATAAGATAATGGTTTTTTACCTAGTATATTCTTCAGACAAAATTTTCTTCCACAATAACCAATGAGAAAAAAAAGGAGGCATGGAGCCAGGTGACAAATGCTGTTAATGCTGTTAACCCAGGGGAGAGGAAGACAATTGATCAGGTAATGGCATGAATATAATTTAATTAAGCTTTTTAAAACTTAATATACACATGTACCATCTCCAGATTGAAAAATAATCAGCTACAGTGTACAACCTATTTGACAGTCAGATGAATTTGCCTGGTTAAATGTCTTCACTTTGCAAAAGCATTTTTTTTTAATCAAATTGTTTTCACACTTGTAATGCCCAATTTGAGGAATAATTTGACAGGTGATTGTTAGCAATATAGAAGATATAAGTTAGGTAAGGGGTTTGAATCCCATTGAAGTCTGCATTTTTTGGGTTGTACTTGCTTCTGCATATTATAAGTTCTGTGTTCTTGTTTCCGTGTGTTTGTCTTTTTACAGAGGCAAAATTCAAGACATTCATTTACAGCCCTTTAAAAATTTGCAGTCAAAACCAAATTAAAGTTAGTGGTCATTTATTTCATTTTTAGCTTTGTGAAATGTTGTCACTGTTTAAAAAAATATTTTAAGGTTAAAAGAAGATGGGAAGATCTTTAACCAGCAATGTCAAACGAAAGGAAAGACAAGCCCGACAGAAGGAGCTACAAAGGCTCAGGGTAACTGGAAATGGCCACTTGGCTGATGAGGTAGGGTAACTGCCGAAAAGTGTGCTTAACTTGCATGAGACTTTTTGTCACATGGCAGAACAATTTTCTTTTTGGTCTTGTATAGGGTGATGATAACACGTGTGATTTGTCTGAGCCTTGTACAGAGCTGTTAACTCCCTCAGAACAAGAAATTGCTAAAATACTGGGTCCCCAGATTTTCACTGGAATTCGTGGAGGACAAGACACCATGAAATTAGGTGATTAAAAATAATTATTGTAAATGTAAATTATTGATAAGGTTTATTGAATGTTGTTAGCCATATTTTGAAAGGACTCCTTTGCAACATAATATTTCAAAACAGAATCTTTTTTATTGTTATTTCAAAGCTTCTCCAGCCAGTACTAAAACCATTGACCATCACGAGGTGATTGCCAGCTCCTGTGAGGACACTGTGGAGGTTTTGCAGGTACAAACATTTATTGAAATCATTCAATCACTAGCAAACACCTCAAGAATCGTGAATTTTCGAGGACAAGAAATAGGGCAGAAAAGAAAAACAAAACAAGACAAAAATTCCAGTTTACAAGACCAGTGCTCTAACCACTGAGCTACGAAGGCCAGTTGGGTTAATGTTGATGGTGTACCCCGAATGAAAGATCATGTCGTAATTATAACCCAATCAACTTATGATGGTTTTATGTCATTGCCATGGCAGGAAAATGATGCGATTGTAAGCTGCTCCAGCAACAACACTGCTGCTGTTGTCATTAAGGTACCAACAAATACATGCAATAATTACATAATTAACATACAACATCAAGAAATACCATGAAAATTTTGTTACACAGTTTTTAGTAGGTGATTCCTTTTATCGCAGTTTCACAACATTAATTAATGACACTCTTTACTTATGATTAATGATCAGGTACTTACGACTAAATGTCATCAAGTTCAGTCTGTAAACATACATGTGTACAGATTTGAAAACACAGTCCTACTGATATGAAAATGCACATTCTCCTTACTGTTCTCCTTACATTTCTTACAGAAGTCAGGAGAATTTGTCTAAATATCAAGATGTCTTTTTCTTTTCCTTTATTCTCTTCACCTCAATGTTTGAACAAATTAAGAGACGATGTAAAGAGAATATTTATTTTCGTCTCTGTTAGGGTTTAAAGGGTAACAAACCTAATTGGTTGCAACAAGAAGAAGATGCATCACAAAATTATGATAGTGTGCAATGTGAACTCAGGTGCTGTGAGAGAGTGGACTCAGCTAGAAGCACTGTGAAATCTTACATACATTTGCATGAAATATTCAGCCCACTCAAACGGCTGGCTTTAGGCAAGCGTGGAAAGTAATGTTATGTTAGCCTGTTACACAAAGCACTGAGCAGATGCCACTAATTTTGCAGGATTCACCAAAATCTTGGAAAGAATGTAGAAAGAGACCAAAAACACTTGCTGAAGCCCAGCTGGAAGTGAGATAATTAACAATTTAAATTTGTTCTCTCAAATTATTTGAAATTATTGTAGCAGACCAGGAAGTTCTGTAATTTCTGGTCTGCTCAATTTCCGATTCTTAGGATAAATACACAACAGCTATAATTTACAATTTTTAAATTGAATTTATTTGTCAAAAAGCAGTTAATTTTTAAGAAAGCAATTTGTTTTTCAGTACTTTGAAACTGTCTCAGCATACTACAAACTGAAAACAAGAAAAGTGGAGATGGAAATGGAGATTCTACAATGTAAGTTGGCAAAAGGCATGTAAAAATATGTTGCTATTACTTTAAAATCAACATCAACAACACACACTTTCAATAGTATTATAGGCCTTTGACATTAATTAGGTATAATAATGTTGCATTTACAGAACATAAAGCTTTTTAAACCACAAAAACTGTAATTACCACATTTACACTGATCTTTTGACGATGCATTAATTAATTTTGTTTTTTTTTCCTTCTCTTTTGCAGCACAAATGTCATATGGCAGCTCTCAGGCAGCCCACAGTGATGTGCCAGAGACAAGCTTTACTTATCTGTGAAACCTATGCTATATGCCATATTATATGTTTTCAAAGGTGTATTTCACTGCAAATTTGGGTAGACCCATGTTCATTCTGTGCATGTCCCTATCAGGCATCTATAGCCACAAATCAGAAACACACTGACTCATTTTTGAAGTTCAGAGCACCATGTCATTGCTTCTTCAGTACATACTTGATGTTTTATGTAAAAAAAATCCACATACCCAGAGCCTTGTAAGAATTAGAAAATTGGTTGATACTGTACACAGTAAAAGGTCTGAAGTGTAAGAAAGCATGTTTGAATGTGTAGTTTTTACAGCTGTATAATAAGCTTTTTGATTGCTTCCATTTCAACTGGCCAATAAACACCGCGAACTACAAGAGGCATGTGCGATTGTGCGTCAATGAATAACAAAGTTTGCTTGATAACTGATTCTGCCTCTTTTAGTTCTTGGATTTGATTAGCCTGCTGAAACAAAAGCAAACAAGTGCCCTGAATTAAAAAACTTATCCAAATCATAGTTGTATTTAACAGCACCGCAACTATACTACTGACAAGATTTTAGCTGAATTAGGGTCCCACTGGATTTTGTACACCGCTTGAAAATTAAAGTAACATTAAATTAGACAGGTAACTTTAAATTAGACAGGGTTTTGTAGCTTGAGTGAATGTGTTATGAGAATACATTATTTACAAGGCGATCCCTTACTGAATTACCCCAGCAACATTGTTCTGAGGCAGCAATTGGCTAGCTGACTCTGACTCCTGTGGGGGCACATCAACATTGGCTGGCAATGCTGTTTTGTCAACAATGCACATATTGTGTAAAACAGCAGTGGCCAATGTGATGTTACAGCAGCGACTGGGGTCAAACTGTAGTGCTCCGCCTGATGTGTCCAGACAACGAAACCTTGCCTTCCATAAGCCAAACGCCCGCTCTATGGTATTCCTTGTTTTGGTGTGTGCCCTTTGATATCGATGCCTTGGCTCAGTGGTCACATCATCAGGGCAGAATGGGGTCAAGAGGTATGGCTGGATCCCATACCCCCGGTCTCCTAGTAGCCAACCATTCCTTCCTCCTCCACTCTCCATGTGTTGCATCAAATTACTTGACTGGAAGATGGCTGAATCATGAACAGATCCATGCCATCTACTTACAAAATTTGTGAATGACAGCTGCGCATTGCAGACTGCCATCACATTTAGGGCATGAAAGCCCTTATGACAAACATAGAGGTGCTCGTCTCTGTGCCCTAATGGGAATTAGGGACCCGTCTATCGCACCAATCACATTAGGAAACCCTGCAATTTTATAGAAGTCAACCATGGTCTCCTGTAAAGCAAAACAAAACAAGAGTTTACTACTTTAGGGCAATCAGATCCAAGAGTGAAACAATGAAATAATTTTACCATGTTTTTAAACAAAAAATTAAATGAATTAGTAACACATTAAAGTTGTATTTGTAGAACAGTAGATGAAGACATTAAGTTGCATTTGTAAAGCTTGACAATAGCTAAGTGAGGTGAGGTTTTTATTGTGTCCTATCATTAATTTCACAGCACATACTTCTAATATGTTATAGAAATCAGCCATAGTTTCCTGAAAGAAAACAATTCTTTTCAGTTATCTAATTAACAAGTTTTATAGGAAGTAAACTAGGGGGTGTCAGTAGTTTTGTCCACATGTGCAATTATAATTTGCACAACACAATAACTGAACTAAAATAACGAGAAGTCACTTACATTTATCTCTGTGTTTGAGGCGGGAAAAGTAATCCACTCCGGAGCAATGTTTACGAGACAGCTGGACACAGACATCAGAGATCTGCTTACACTTGGTTTCGAGATACCCATAGTATCGCCTATTACTTTAAGGAAGCTTCCAGAGGCGTAAAAACGCAGTGCTGTCAGAACCTGAAAGCCATATTACAATTTTGTTAACGAAGCAAATTCTTTCAGTCGATCGTACTATTTTTTTTGGCCCATAAAATATTCCTTGCACACTTTACGAAAGCAAAGCGGACCGCCGAGGAAACAAGACATTTCCGAAAGAAAATTACCGAAACCACTCATTTTCACAGGAAAAAACTCGTGCAAATCTAACTTAGATTAATGTAATGGATATGAAAGTAATGTAAAATCTCTTATGAGAATATTATAACCTACAACAATTGCTTTCTTCGCCCAACAAGACGATAATTGCAATCATCACCTCTTGAATATATTAGGACTTTTTTCGATCGGAAACCGACTTTTGTTTACGTCCAAGTTGAGGGTCCATGCACTGGAGAAATTGCTGGTTTAAAACGTTTTGCTTGTGCACATGTTCCTTTTATTCTTTTGTATAGAACAACACCAGCCTCCTTTTGCTTTGGTAAAAAAATGTGCAGTATTATTTAGAGCATTTTTGGGGAGCCTTCAGCATCTTGTGACGGTCGATCTCTCTTCTTTGCATTGCTGTTTGTTTGTTTACGTTGGATTGCGTTTTGACTACTCGTTTGCTCATTTAACAACACTTTATTTCCTATCTATTTTCGCAGTAAACACAGCAAATTCGGGAATGCCAAAATTGTATTTTTGTGTCGCCTGGAAGCCATTTTGAGGTTAAAAAAGCCATCAAAAAGCTCAAAACAAACCGCGCATGAAGAGCCGCGAGCAAGCCGCGTTTCTTACGCTCATTTATGAGCCTTTTACAGGAAGCCTACAGAAATTCTTAGCCCTGCCCTGCCATTTCTTAGGACTCCGAGCTCTTAGCGACCGTAACCAGCAGGACAAGCTAACTGTTTTTATGGCTACAATGTTTGTTTACCTGAGTCTCCGCGGCGAGCGGACAGCTTCTTGCCGTGTCTCTCTCAAGGTGTCCTCTAAACTCCTCAACAAGCCAATTTATTCTTTCTCCGGATAACCGGTACCTCTCTCCTATTTCCGTTTCCGCCATTTCACCTAAAACTGTTCTCTCTTGGTACCTCCTTGGTCGATGAACTGTACAAAAAAGTCCGCCTCCGGCAGCCATTTTGTTGTGTTGCAACAAAATGTTGCTTCCCGGTAACTTTACGGGAGCGCGTGACCTCCCGTAAATTACCGGGCTAATTATCGGGGAAAATAACGGGATAGATAATAGCGGGAAATTCGAGAAACACCCGAAAAGTATATCGGGGACTTAGCGGGTGACTTACCGGGCCCGATACGTTACCGGGACTTTCGAGAAACGGGCCCCAGGTCCGGTCGAATCAAAATAAACAATGCGCAGTGCATCACGGTAAGTGCCAAATGGGAAAGGAAACATTTTATGGGGATGGCCTAGGTTTTTAAACAAAGAAAATCATAAGCTAGAAAACCGGTGAAAAATTAACTGTAGATTCATGTATAGTAAATAATTTTGTTTCTTCGTTTTCTCGTTTTTTGGAAGACGAACTACAGCGGTGCCCTGATAATCCGTCTTGTGCCCGTCTCAGTATGCGAGACGAACTACGAGGCGCAACACCAGACGAGCTAAACGTTGTTTACCGAAGTTCGCCCAGGACGGAGATGTGTCTGTAGTACAAAAACGACCGGCCACTCTAACTCGCGTCTGGAATATTATATTAGTTCCTCTGAAGGTACCGTAGTCGGTAAACTGAAGCTTTCCTTTACTTACCTCTTGCAGCATTTAAATAAAGACTGACACTTCTGCAAAGCTTTACTGCTGAGTTTATAACGAAACGAATGATATTATAGAAATTTCGACATGCTTGTCATAAGAAGCAACTTAAATACCGGAAGTTTCCAGCTTTCCTTGAAAGCGCGGATATCTGTTTTATATGAAAGCATGGCATATGTCACCTGCTCCTATAGAGGTTTTAAAATATGCACCAATTGGCGAGTCATTGAACCAATATTTTATAACCCATTTAGTTATCTCTTGGCTCGTTTGTAAAACCGGGTAATATACATAGCATGATTAATCTTCGATTCTACTTTATGTCTTTTCTTTTAACTCCTTATGTCTGCAGAAGTTTTGATATTGCACATTCCAGATTGTTTACAACTAGAGTTCAGCACATGTAACCCTGTCAGGTTCCTGTCTTTCCACGAAAGACTGAATTCAACGAATTTGCATTGCCAGGTCATGTCAGGTCGCGCAAATTGATGTGCATTGCATCGCATTGCTTGGTCTTTTTACTGTTTTTACTAGTTCTATACGACGTAATTCCCGAAGCTTCTGAGCTCGGTGGGTGAAACCTACGTAGGAATTCTCAAAGACTCTAGCGGATAAGGTATACATCATACACTGAGCTCTGCCGGTTACACACAGTGTCTGCTTCTGTCCATTTGATAGATGTTTTATCCTTAAGTTATTAAGTTCGTGTATTCGGCTCATCCATGCTCTTCAAAACTTGCACTGAAGCCATCATACGAGTACCTGTAGGCCTCAAAACTAAAAATTCTTATCACGCAGTCAATTTCTTTAAAATTCCTGTAATCAAAGGCTTTAATATGCCGTATATGGGGAGCAGGGATGGCGTAGTGGTGAGAGCGCTCGCCTCCCACTAATGTGGCCCGGGTTCGATTCCCGGACTCGGCGTCATATGTGGGTTGAGTTTGTTGTTGGTTCTCGTCCTTGCTCCGAGAGGTTTTTCTCCGGGTACTCCGGTTTTCCCCTCTCCTCAAAAACCAACATTTCCAAAAATTCAAATTCGATCTGGACACAGTGGAAGAAGAGCCACCCAGTGGATCCACTGCTAATTCCTATTTATTTTATTTTTTATTTTTTATTATTTTTTTTATATGACTTCTTGAGCAGTCTCAGTATGCCGAGCCAGTATTTAGTAGGGACTAAGAAAAATAATGGGAAATGATATGACAATGTTGATTATCTTTTTCTTTACTTCAAAGGATGACTTGTTTTATTAACTGTAACGATCTTGAGGAGCTGGGTAAGTAAAGTCATTTTTGACCTCTTCCCTCCCCTCCCGTCGTCTTCCCTTCCCTCCCCTCCCTCCCCCTCTCCTCTCTTTCCTTCCTCGAGGCAAAGTTTCTTATACATTTCTTACTTGCGAAGCACAGCAGACCGTTTACATGAGTACTCGTAAATTTCTATCAGGTCAGGACGGGTATTCTTTCTGGTAGAGTAACACTTACGTGCAGGTTGTCGAAAGTAGTGTAAACCTGCCAGGCATGGCAACTAAATAGATTACTACATAATGTATCACTGCTCACTTGTTCTACTAGAAAGATTCACTGAGTATCACGTTTACGACAAACCGTTTAAAATGGAACATATTTCTCCGTAAGCTACAGTTAACAGCTAAAATACACAAAAACCAAGCTTTGAAGGCGGTGTCTTAGGGTGTTTGACGTAACTGCATAATTTAAGTGCCTTTTTCGTTAAAGAACTGACAGCCTCTGTGAAAGTAGCGGTCGAACACCAACTCACTTTCGTACGTTTTTCTTCCTGTAAACGCTGACAATAACCCGGTTTTTTTACATAGGATAATAAATAAAACAGCACTGGGCATGAATACAGGCTAGTAATTGTAGTAGAGCGATTCAAAAACTTGAAATAAATAGTCACATTGTTGATGAACGCGAAAGAAACAGGCCTTCTCGCATTGAAAACGGCACACGGCAAACGTGAAAACTGGCAGTAATTTCATGATCACATGATTATCTCTTTCATTCACGTTTGCTGTAAAAGCCGGTGATGCTTGATCTGTCTAACAACAGGAGCATATCACGTATGTATATCACGTAACAATTAATTAATTTTTTATATATTTTGTAGACTTGCGTGAGGAACACGATATGGGGTCACCAAGTGGAAGTCTTTTAAATGGTCAGTCTTCGCTGATTGGCATAGATTTTAATTTGTGGCACGAGAGCGAGGCTAATGTCTTAGCTTTTAAGATTTTGCTATCAGAGGCATATTTTTACCCGGGGGGGGGGACCTCCCATATAAAAGGAACGAGGATGGTCGTCGGAAAATTAGAATTAAACCCCTGAAGGAGACTAATCTGGGCGTGGCTCAGGCTATATTTCACCCCTAAAGGAATCCATACACCAACACAGAATGACGGAGATTGTTTTTTTTAATACAGATATTTCTTTACGCACAACCCTAAGCGATATCTGTATGGGTAAAAATATTGGCTTTCCGTCTTGAACACCCTAAAGTGAGACCAAAATCTGCAATTTACGACCTTAAGCGAGACGACGAGCATCTCCATCCCTTTCATATGGGAGTCCCTCCCGGTGCTTATTTTTAGTGCCACGAGGCAGTATTATTTGAAAACGCCTGGTACTAATTGACCAAGCGTGAGAGCAAGATGAAGGAGAACTGGTTAAATATCCAGGAAAAGATCAGGCCATTATACTGCCATCTTACAACATTCGTCAATAAATGAGGGCTTTATTTGTAGGGTTAACTTAAAACAATTGCAGAAAGGTGCAACAATCTTGCTTAAAAAATTTCACTGAGACCCTTTTCAGTGGAGTTTTAAAAGTTTTAGTAACATAAAACATGAAAAGCTAACGAAATATCACCTTTGAATCGACTAGATCTAAAACTAATTTAAAGAAATGGTTTTAGTTCTAAGGACTCAGAAAGGAAAACGTCCACGGGGACAAAAATTTTATAGTATTATTCATATTGAACAAAGGAGATCCACCTTTGAAGCCAAACTCAAAGTTAAACTCTCTGCCTTATACCTTTCGTGCACCGCGGTCTCCATTTAAACATCTTTTAGTAAAACAGAATCTTAGCGACAGTAACGTAAATTGTAGCAGCTGACTATGAGAAGACGTTCATTTCTCTGATTCTGTTTTAACAACTGAAGAAGAGTTGAACGTGAGGCTCAGCGGTCGATGAACCACAATCAAAGGGGTACGAACTTAGATTATACGGTTTTAAAATCTGATAAAAAAAAATACTTTAGCAGCTTAACAGAACTAAACCATTTCATTTGAACATGTCCGGGTGGGGGGGGGGGGAGGGGGCTCCCTATATTGGGCTATAGGGGAGGCTCCGCCCGAAAGGGGTGCCTTTTTTAAGCTCGAAGTATCTATGACTAAAGGGTAGCGAAAATTGTCGTCGCGGCCTCATCAACTATCACGCGATAGAAATCTCGAGCTCATAATCTAATTGTTAAATAGAAGGGTCACCAAAATGCGCTGCTAAGGAAGGAGATAGCAGCTGACGTTAAGTATTTAAAATGGTGTCATATTTTGGCAAAAATAGCAACGCGCAACACAGGAAAACTCAGGGCCTTTACTAACTTACCCAGAGCAACTGAAAGTCCAGATAAAAACGCAGCGACCATGGGACATTCGACAGTTTTGGCTTATTCTTGAGGTGGAAGGCAGGGGCACAATTTTCACTCTCCGTATATGAAAGGGATGCCATTTGGGTAAAACTTGGTGTATTGAAGGGTGACGGTTTCAGCCTCGGGGCGGAGCCTCCACGTATAAACCTTTATTAAGTAGCCCCCCCCCCCCCAGGGGCACAAGTGTCAATCAAGATACCCCATTTGATGTTTCTATCCGTCAGAAGATATTCTTAGACGGCATAAACAGCCGTGACCCATAGGGAATAAAATTTTTCTGTACTAGTACTAGACGACCAAGGCCAACTAAGCAAAAAGAAATTTGAAGACGGCTTGATAAAGACACTTCTTGATGGCAACTTTGAAGACGTTGAGAAGAAGATCACACCTAGGGCTTTCCAAAATTGCAAATCCAATTCCTTGCTGATTGGAATGAAGGTACGTACTTCTGAGACCGCTAGTACGCAAAAACGTATAGAAAGGTTTGTGAGCCAATGGCCCTTTTGACAGTTAACTTTTCTCGTTTGTGTCACAATGTATTTGAACGTGGTGATTAGGCATTATTTCGGGCAAAAATTTTACCAGTGTCCGGCTGTCCGAAATTGCCTCACATCCATGTTCAAATACACAGTTACTGCAATGCAAGTAAAAAAGGTTAACTGTGAAAGGGTTTGTATTGTGCAGCATATTATAATGTGGTCTTTGACCTACAGCTCTTTAAAAGTCCAATTAATACGATAAGGTCAAGGTCGGAAAGAGTGACGCCTAAACGTTGCTTTTAAAAAATGACATCAAGGAGCTTTAAGTCGGCTAGTCTGCCAGACAAGATCCCGTTGCCTGTATTACCATTGAACGGCAGAAAGTAGCACTACCATTATTTGGAGCAGTTTGGACGTTCAGAAAAACTGGACATTCGACGGCCGAAATTTACGCCTAACAGGGAGTGGTATGGCGTGCACCATGCACCGTGCAAATGGTGTTTGTTTGTTTGTTTGCTTTTCTCACTGAACTGGTATATTTTGACTTTGAACAACAGAAGCACGGAGTTTTGTTTTCCTTTTAACGGCCAAACACATGAGAGATTTTACTGTCATTGACCCAGTTTTGTATTTTGTAATTATTATCAGTTTTCCAATCCATGATACGATTATTTCACCACACGAAGAAAAAGAAATTTATCAAGCTACTTTAAGAGGGTCCACAATAGGTTTGGCGGGATGCGGGATTTGGCTAATTTTTGTGGCGATATTCGGGATGGAAGCTGAAAACAGGAGCGGGAAGCGGGAATTTCATTTGAGAGCGGGAGCGGGATTTGGGTTTTTGAGGAGTCGGGATGCGAGAATCGCAAGGGGAAAGTAGCGGGATACGGTATTTTAATTTTTACGAGACTGCATGATTTGACAGGTGCAGGCTGATACAAATGGATCGTTTGCGAATGAAGTGTGTCAGCTTTCAAGTGATGCATTGATCAAGGAATTATGAGTGCTCTTGTGTTAATTTCGGAAAGAGGTATCAGGCACATGTCGTGTTGCATTTCTTGGCCTTGTCTGCGTTCTTAACTTTTCCGACCCTTTCCATTGAGCGTTTAATTTGTTGGAACAGGTATGATCAGCTTTGGTTAGTCTAGGCAGTATGGCAACACCGGCGGACGGTAATGTAACCTTACGGCGGTCGCCAAAAACGAGGTATTCGGCATCGTAAATTTTGTTGCTATATATTATGCAGAGTGCGAACAGGAATGCCTTCGTTCAAAAAAAAAAACATTTCCGAGCAGAAATTTACTGGAAGCAAGTAATATAGAGACGCAGAAAGCTTTGAAATAAACTGTGAGTTAAGTGAGTCCACTTTTACAAATGTTTTGTTACATTTTATTTTTGCAGACCCCATAACTGGACCGATTTTGCATGACCTTTGGGCCCCTACCCCGGTCTAAGGACACAACCCGTTTATATACAGCTGGGCCTGTAGAGAAACAATGGGAGAAAACTTTTGTGTCTAAGGAAACGCCGACCTTCAGATCAAAACCAAGTCGCCCTTACCACCCCACAACTTGAACAACTACGGGCTTCATTTACGTTATACATACTCAGTAGGTTGTCTTCCAAAAAAAGCAGGACCGAGAATAGGCAGAATATCATAGCAAACAATCTTTGACAATTTTTACCTTCCATTTGTACCTGGACAAAAAAGGTAAAACGGGTCTAAAACAGAATAACACAAACGAAACACTTGTTACGGTCATTAGTGGCTCGAAGTGGCGATATTTTAAAATGATATCGAGACCATCGACCATAAAAAAACGTCTTTACTTGTCTTTTGTCCATTGTGTAAGGGTATGTGAGGTTTTCATCATGAAAGTAGAAAACTATTTAAAAAATTAGGCGGGATCGGGATTTCGACGTAAAGAAGGGCGGGATGGCGGGATTGACAGGAAAAAATAGGCGGGATGGCGGGATCTAAGAACCCTATTGTGTACCCTCCTTTAAGTTTAGTTTGAGATTAGAATATCTTAGCGGGGCACATCTGGTGTAGCTAATACTGTGTCCCTGTACTCAAAGAGGGTATTTAATGGGGATTTTCATGTGTTTTTGTGGAAAAGCGTTCCGGAATTCAACTCAAATACCTTTTCTTGTACAGGGAATGCTCTTGAAACATCAAGAGAAAGAAAACGAATTATTTTTTCAAAGGGAGAACAAACATTAATTAGTTTCTCGCGATTTTTCCAATGTTTTCAAGTTGCAATCCACTTTCATCTTAGCGATCTGTAGCCAAACACACGTAGCTATAGTTTCAGAGAACTGGTAGAGCAATCTTAAACGAGCCTGATCCAGTATTTAATTTTTTGGATTTACTAAGATTACAATAATTGTCTTGGAGCTTTTAAGAGCGCTTGTCGGTAAAAATCAAACATAACGCGGCAAGGGTAGAAAATTCGATTTCTTTCATACTTTAAAGTTAGATAGGTTAGGGTATAACTAAAATCACTGGATACGTTTTTTTGCCAAACTATCCTTTTATTTCAAAGAAAAATGCTAATAACGAACTTCCGTTAAAATCGCCATTTGAAGCAGTAAATTACGACAACAATTTGAGGCGTTCGCGTGCAAAAACAAATCCCTCTGTCGTCTTTAAAACAATCAAATCTACTTTTGCAATCTCTCAAGAGCTTCAAAAATGATTTTGGTAGAAACTGCGTTGTTCTTTGTGTTTGAAATAATTTAATTTTGAAAGTATACATTTCTCATCAGGAAAAGTACTTTAAAGTGATTTAAATTATTTTTCACCATGTGCTAAACCTTCAAATCGATTCAGCTTCTGGCTGTTGAACTAAGAAAAGATGTTCTCAGGATTGCTGCAAAAATTTCTTTGGGCAAACGATTGAGAGTGACGTGAGAGCTTTTCAAAGTTCGTTAAAATGCAGGTTTTTTGACCCTTCCTGGCAACATTCCATTCGCGAGTCACGCACATATTTTAATGTATTTTTCGATTCTTATGAGATCGAAAACGTCAAACAGAAAAACAGTTCGAAATGCTCTAACCTCATTTGCTGTAGAGGACAGGTCCAGAGGCCATTTTCGTGTGATTCTCTTGCCGTTCGTCGTATTTTGGTCCTGCTGATGACGTCCAATGAACCGAATGAACACCGCCAACTGGGTCAACGTAATTCAAAAACGGTCGAACAGCTCAACGACACCATCTTTTCTTGTAAAGCGTTCGACATCTTTCTTCACTACGGCATCTTACTCAACAGTTCAGTTGATTTAATCCGAGTGTTGCTCAGTTTTCAGTGCACAAAAGCATTATCAGATTTGACTGCTAAATTGGGACCAAACGTGGATGGCGCGGCGTGCGTATTTGGTTTGTCACGCAATGCGTATCAAAGGAATTTTAGGGGGTAGGGGAAGGGTAAAACCTTTTAGGTGAAGTAAAATAACATCCAGTGTTAATTGCAGGGATTATTCGTGGTTTTAATGGCGTTGTGTGTCTTCCTTACTTATTACCAGTGTTGTTACAATCATTAAAAATTGTATTTGCTACCCTAGTAGTCTGAAACGCAATTCCAACCAGCTAAGTGGTGCAACAGAAGTGGCGCTATTATTAACTAGACCCAACTTTAATACGGGGAAAACCTATAACTACAAGGGGCTCCCTTTTGTTAATTGACGAGCGGGTATTCTACCTATGATCATTGGTGTCAGTCTGCTGGTTCTCAGCTGGCACAGGATCGGCACAAGGCACAGTTATATCAGGAGTGAAAGTCAGCTCGCTGTTAATCAGGGGTTAATGTGCTGCCGATGGAGTTTTGGACAGGAAGGGTTCTCTCTTCATAACAAATGCGTGCGATCGAAGTTTTTAACTGTGCTCTCTTGTCAGCTGTTTGACATAGTCTACATTAGTGTGTCCTGGCTAATGAGTGGGGCTTCTAACAGCACGCCAGTGCTGTTTGAAGACTGTGAAATATGGCACGTAACCATGGTAACAAAAAATGAGGTTCTGTTCCTGAATTTCTGTTTACGAATCTTACTGAGACAAGTTACCAGTGAGCGAGATCTCTCACAGCAGCCAGCATACTTATCATAATGGATATGATGATATCATAACAGAAATACGTCAAGCATCTTGCCCTTAAACGTCTGTTACCTCTTTCACGTTCTACATACACCTTAATGAGGACGAAGAGAAGAGTGAGGCTTCCATCGATAACCTGGCTAATATTCGGATAGACCGCAGGCGAATATAAAACTCACCTGATCCAACTTTTACAAGCGAACCAGTCTCGCGTAAGATAACTTCAGATCCCTTTTTCCCCAGTCCTCTTTCACTTTTTGGCCACTCCCCTTTTCCTTACCGTGACCCGGGACCCGGCCCCTTGTGCTGCAGCTTCTGCTCGACACTATTCCAAGTTTTGCATGATGGCTGGGACATATCGTCATTGTACTCAAGCGGTCGTTGTAAAAACTGACTTGTAACTTGTGGTATCAGGCCCGTAGCAAGGCTGAAATAAATGCTGCGGGCAAATTGGCCTTAGTCAAAGCCTTCCCCCCCCCCCTTCAAAATACACACTCACATAGATACTAACTCTGTTCACAATGCCACAGTTTGTGTCGATTTCGTCAAAAACGACACCTTTTTGGGGACATCGTTCGTTGACAATTTGCCAAAAAGCTGCTTCCTCTTTGCTTTTTCGCCGACAAAGTTGTTGGCAACATCCACCAGATTAATAGCGTCAGTTTTAAAAAAGTGCCCTTAAAGTTACAAGGTTTGTTAAAATTGAAACATTTCGACGGCCAAGCCACGAATTTCGGACCTGTTTTACCTAACTCTCGTAAACGTTAACGTAACTTTTATCACTCGATTGGTGAGATAAAAATAGTTTTGTTCCTTAGACTTGTTTTAAACTGACAACATGATGAGCTTAAAGCTTGCAGCAAATACACAGCAGTCGCTTAGCTATTAAGGGCATTAAGGTCCTTCACAGTAAAGCTATACTGCCAGGGTGAAGGTGATATGGGAGAAGAAAGACATTGGTAAGGAACCTGGGCGACTGAAATGTGCGGTGGGCTAGAAGAGTTTTGAAGCCCACTTGCCCGGTAGCTAGTAACTCAACAGATGTAAAACCCTGCTAAAGGTTGTAAAATTATAAAAGGAACTTTTAGCATCAGCATTTAAGACTATTCGTTGCACATTAATTCGTTTCAGTTCTATATTTTTTGGCACATTTATTGTAATGTTTTTTAACTTCCAAAACTTCTGGGGGCTCGAGCCCCCTAGCCCCCCCGCCCCTCCCCCTTCTACGGGCCTGAGTATTCTTGGTGCATGAAAGTAAAGGAACAATTGTTTTCAAGCTTTTGATTCGTCTGGTGTTGTAACCACAAACTCCGACAACAAGAAAATGGAACCAACAACAACCGTCTTCTGTGTAACGAAGCAATTCATGTATGTAAATATGTATGATTTGTGAAAAAAAAAAACAGAAGTCCGAGGTCCCCCCTCTAAGCCAAAACAATAAGCACAAAATAGTTAGTCACATCGCAATTTCCCTGATAAAAACGATTTTAATGTTCTGGACTCGACGTTTTGAAGGGGATTTAACTTAAGCTAGTACGCGTACCCTTTTTAGCTAATTTTCGTGTTCGAACGTTGTTATTTGCATGCCTACAACTCACGCCGAAGGGTGAATACTTTATCTGCATTCTGGCACGGGAGGTTAAGGTGCCTAAATGTAGCACTAATTTTGTTTCGTATTTTTGGCCCATTACTAGTTCCTCCCATTTCTCGAAACCTGAGCCGTTTAAAAAGAATCAGAGCAGATTTTGCCCTTCCCCTACCCTCCAGTAAAATGTCCATTCCGATGATTTCCACTGCGTGACGCGGCTCTAGATAGAACTCTGGCCACGTTAGCGGTGACATGTAGTGATAAAATCCTTTTTGTGTATTGCCAACTAAGCAACACTGACCAGCAACTGAACCGTTGAGTAAGATGTCACAGTGTAGAAAGATGTCGAACGTTTTGCAAGAAAGGTTGTTGTTGAGCTGTTCGACCGTTTACAATACACTGACCCAGCTGGCGGTGTTCATTGGACGTCATCAACAGGACCAAAATACGTCGAACGGCAAGAGAACCACTCGGAAATGGCCTCTGGACCTGTCCTCTACAGCAAATGAGGTTACAGCATTTCGAACTGTTTTTCTGTTTGACGTTTTCGATCTCATATGGGTCGAAACACATTAAAATATGTGTGACTCGCGAATGGAATGTTGCCAGGAAGGGTCAAATAACCTGCATTTTAACAAACTTTGAAAAGCTCTCGCGTTGCTCTCAAACATTTGCCCAAAGAAATTTTTGGAGCAATCCTGAGAACATCTTTTCTTAATTCAACAGCCAGAAGCTGAATCGATTTGAAGCTTTAGCACATGGTGAAAAATAATTTAATTCACGAAGTACTTTTCCTGATGAGAACGATGTATACTTTCAAAATTAAATTATTTTAAACACAAATAACAACGCAGTTTCTACCAAAATCATTTTTGAAGCTTTTGAGAGATTGCAAAAGTAAAATTGAGTGTTTTAAAGACGACAGAGGGATTTGTTTTTGCATGTGAACGCCTCAAATTGATGTCATAATTTACTGCTTCAAATGGCGATTTTAACGGAATTCCGTTATTAGCATTTTTCTTTGAAATAAAAGGATATTTTGCCAAAAAAGTATCCAGTGATTTTAGTTATACCCTAACCTAACTAACATTAAAATATGAAAGAAATCGAATTTTCCACCCTTGCCGCGGAATTTTGATTTCGTCTGATTTTTACAGACAGGCGCTCTTAAAGTAATCCTTAACTGAAATAGCCGGATGCAGACCCGTAGCCAGTATAGAGGCAACCGAGGCACTTGCCTCGGTAAACATTCGTTGTACAGAAAGAGTAAACTATAAATAAGTGTTTGCAGGATTAAACCAGGCGAAATGGGCAATTCAGCGAAGCCTGACCTTCTTTTAACTCAGTTGTGTCGCGGCCACTGTTTTGAGTGCCTTAGTGTACAGCTAGTAAGGGTGCAGTGTCAATACCATCACGTTTCTGGTGGCTTGTCCCCGATGAACGTTCTTATTTTCGTTCGCAGACACCGTTTTGGTGTGTTTGAAGAGATTATAATTGAAGAAACCAAAATGGCTTCTTACTACCTCAGGTAAAATTTTGGTCTGGCTACGGGCCTGAGGCGACGGAGCCCCTTTAATTTTCAGACCTATATTTATTTCGAAAAAGAGCCCTGCTTTCGCGTCAATAAAATTGGGTTTCCTCTGGTTGTCAGGTAAACCACAAACTTCGCGGATTGGCAGACAGGATGAGTCCCGATGCAGAGAGGTTTAAGCAGTTGGCAAATTCAGTAGAGGAATTCACCTACTGTTTGCTTGATCCGCTGAAATCTGATGCAGGATTGTGTGAACAGTTTGGAGATCATTCCTTGGATGACATATTGGGCGACGCCATTGAGTTTGAACAGAAAAAGGTAACGCTGAACAGGGTCAATTACAACTACTTTTGAACGACAGTGCGGGACTGCGCATAAGATGTTTTTCCATGTTTTGTTGCTCAAACTTTTAAACGGACACTGTCACGGAGATTTTTACGTTTTGGGGTGAAAATGTGCCGAAATTTAAATTAAATGCCTTTTCACGTACACAGAATACTCCTAGAAATTTGAAAATGGCATTCAAATGTGCGAGAGGCGTATTCATATTCAAGTCTATTTCAACTATACCACCATTTATAGTACAACGCTAAATTTTGGCGTTCTCCCATTGGTCGAAATCGATCACGTGACGCGACAGTGTCTCTTTTCAGTGGGCGACTATCAGCGCATAGTGCCCGTTTTGGCAATTTTCGCTCAAAATTTAGCGTTGTACAATAAAAATAAATATACAGTTCTTCTGTCTCAGGCCCTATGTGTGATAGGTTCCCTCGGAAATTTGATGTTCAAGCTTCATATAAGCCCTCGAACTACGTTCTCGGGCTAATATTTGTTGTGCACATCAAATTTCCTTAGGCCTCCTAGTGCCCTCGACAGAAGAACTCTGTTGTTTAAATAGTGTTGGTAATAATCTTAACGAGAAGATCGAAACGCCGGCTCGCTCTAATTCTGTAATTTTCGGGAAATGCTTAATGAATTCTCGTATGTTTTTGTCCCTGTGAATAATTTCTTTTCTTGTTTTTGAGGAATTTTACAGACCAAGTTAATCTTAAAAAAAAGCGTAGGTCAGTAACGTTCCTACTCACTCGATTTTTGCGGGAGTCCCAGAAGAAAACGCCAAAAAGCCAGTGAGGTTTCTCCCATTCAAAGGTCTCAAGGAGGTGCAAATTTAGCCGTAATTTAATATTAAAAAATCCAGTAATACTCCCACCCCCAACTAATACACTGTACATACCTTGCCACCCCAGTTAATCTTCATCCTAAACCCACACAAACTTTCTTCTAAAGTATCACAGCTCCAAAAATATGCAGAACACAAGGTCAAGTTCCCAAAATACCATGATCAGGAGTTTTGATTCCGGCTGATTCTTCGCGCCTATAGCCGTCATTCGAGTAGCCCCTCAGTGAAGTAGGGCTTTCCACGGTTTTAGATCTTTTCTTCGTTCAAGATTTTAAGAGGCAATGTCCACTAAGACCGAGCGAAATCGAAAATATGTGGCACATGATGAAAAATCAAAATTCTCCGTTTGTCGCCCAGAGATACCTTATGGTAGCTCTAGAAACGTGGTGGCATTTTTTGTTGAGAAGCTATTTTTAAACCTCCAAAAAATTAAAAAACCGTTGCCGCACTACGTGTCTCTACAAACACCCCGAATAAACACGAATCATACCTTCTCGTACACTTCGCTCTGTTTAATTCGCGTCATGGAACAATCCTGTTTTGAGCTTAGAAATTTGCTGTTGAAGAGTTTACAAGTAATTTGAGTGAAATTATTCTTTTGTGGATTAATTTTCAAGGTGATGGCAGGCTGCTGAAAACCTCTAAAATTCTCTTGCTTTGAATTCTCAATTTGGCACAGTTTTTCAAGAGAAAGTTTCCCTCCCCGGTAAAACACCGAATCACTTGAAATTCAGAATTCTTGAAAGAGGAAATGCCGTTCTTAAACCAGGTTTAAAAATTAGTTTCGGGCTTTTTATCAGCGCCGAGTACAAACGCTCTCAAAATCCCGATAATTACAACATTAACGCGTCAACAATTGGCACATACCTCCGACCATATAACCGAAAATGTGGACATTTCTTCTATTTTGGTTGGTATTCGGTTGTAATCCGCAGCAGAAAGGCAATGTCTAGCTCACCTGACTATGGTATTGTTTAAATATCAGGTTCTGTGCGTACTCTTTCATAATAACCATCTTGGCGTCCGGGGTCAACAACATCACTGAAGCATCGCGTATTGGCAATCAACCCAAATGACTTATTTCCATCCCGCCTCCTTTTGTTAAAATGAAGAACCTTCAGAAATAAAATGATTTTGCCTTATTTGAACTTCAAAAGAGTTTTCTCCTATAAGACGTCTTTTCTTGATCTGTATTCGTTGTAAAATTTCGAAACGATAATTTCTTCAGTTGCCGAAAGCTTACAAGCCTGTTTAGTTTGAGTCACGCAACAAAATGTCATGCACTTGATTTTACCTGACGTCGGGTTTGACTTGGAGGGGGAAATGCACAGGAAACAAAAAAACAACATCAACAACAACAAGCAAGCAAAAAACAAACAAACAAAAACAAAGCAATGAGAACTTTGAAAACCTGTGGACCCAAGGACCGATTACCGTCAACTGCCGCTTATAAGCCCTGGGCTTATACAACTTTGCAAGGGGTTTTGGGTGGGCTTATAATCGGAGGGGCTTATAACCGGGGGGGCACAGCAGTGTTGATCGAAATACGTTTTTAATTTACCAGTTTTTAATTAACCTTTGAAACGTCACAATAAATCGAATTCATTTCAATTTTAATTTAACAACAAAATCAAAACTGTAACAACACGAACGTAACCGGAACGTTCTGTGAGAGTGCTTAATATTAAGGAAACAGGGAAAACTAGAGGGCGACTTATATCCGGTGGAGCTTATACCGGATGTATTTTTTTGTTTACAGGTAGATGGGCCTATAACCGGGGGGGGGGGGCTTGTAAGCGGTTGGGTTTGTAAGTGGCAGTTAACGGTATTTATGTATTTATCAGTATCATTAGAGGCAGTGAAGCCTTGCCAAAACCTTGCCTGTTACTAGGGCTTTGAAAAAGAAATTATTGTTAGGTCTCTATGTATTGGTCTTCAAAAATTGGTCAAGACAGGAGTGAGAATGTAAAAATGTATGTTGAGTTTACTCAAGCCCAAACCAGGGGTGTGGCCAGGGGTGCTGGAACCGTCCTTTTCTTTCTTTATAAGCTTGTGAAACCATTTTATGGCAAACCTAGCGGGTTACAATTTTATACATGAAACTCGAAATTAAGTTGAGTTTGAAACTCAACTCACGTTGAAACTCATCATGACAAGGAGTCCTAATGTTTAGGGCTCTTTGTCTCTTTCCGCCTGATCTTCTGAGCAGTGCAGGTGACGAAGGTGGAGAACCATCCTTGTGACGAATGGCTAACGCTCGAAACGTCAGCTTTCAATCTCTTCACGGTGGTTTAATTTACCTTATCAACTCAGTTGATAAATACAAAGTTTTGTGTTTCGCTTCCCCACCGATGCAGCACCACAGTTTCTCTAGAAACTAACCCCCTTGTTTATCAAGAGACAGTTGGTTGTGCAATTTTTCTCCGTCTTCTCACGGTTGAGGAGAACGAGCTCGGTTTCGCTTAGAGCACTGCTATGGACGGTAGACCATCAGATGACAGGGCCTTAGATTTCAGCGCAGATATTGGTCTTATAGGTCCCGCGCCATACACGGACGGATTCCTTCTTTAGAAAACTGTATATTCACACCATCGATCTTCCAAGTGGCAACTAAACGACTTGCAATTGACGCGCACCGGATGACACTTAAGGATTGTTCTCCACCGGGATCTTGATATCGTGTCCGGAGGTTAGGAGGAAAAATGTATCCGATTTAGTCTCCCCCGGCCTTGCAGTCGCAGGCTCCCTTCCCTCCCCATGGAGGGAAGGGAGCCTGCGACCGGAGCCTGCGAAGGGAGCCTCCATGGGGAGGGAAGGGAGCCAAGAGTTTGAACACCACGCCCAGCTCTGCTCCTAGTACTCCTGCGCAAACTATGGTGGCCCTGCAGGCCCTGCAGTGGTAGCAACCAGCGCTGTCTTGCCGGAAGCTGACTGTCTTCAGGGCTGGTATGGTAGTGTTAATCTGCTTAATGACGTCTGCCGTCACAGCGAGGAATGCACGAAAGTGGGTATGAGAAAAAGGTGTATAACCAGAGTCCACTGGAGGGAAGACACCGATGTGTTGCGAAATAGCTTTGGACTCCGACTTGCCATTTCCACGGTCTGCTTTTCTGACTTTCCCGTTCGAGGCATACTTAGACAGCCCTGATAGAACTCAACATGACCAACGTCGATTAGTTCCCTCTGCGCTATTCCCAGACAAGAGCGATGGGCTGGGCAAATGGTCCATGTTAAGAATCATCAAATACTTTTGCGCGTGCTGAAAGAAAATCAACGAAGCTCAACTTCTGAGTGGATATCGCTGATTCCAACACTGCAAGTGTGACCCGAAAAGTCTTTTTTTGCAACTGGAACAGCTTGTTCATATCGCTTGTAAGAGGCGCAAACGCCTGCAACTAGTTTCTGAAAAGAATAAGTGACCTCTATTCGCAGCCAAGGGAGCTGATAATGGTTTGATTGGCTATTGTACTCGGTGACAGGGGTCCTGACTGCGAGAACTCCAAAGAACCTATCCTTTTACAATGGCGCGATATAGAGGAAGCGCTCTACAACTGCTGCGTGTTAAATCTAGCGTTTTCCATTTTTTTTCTTTTTTTTTTAACGAAAATTATCAGTTTTTGAACATTTACTCAAATCCGATCCGCACTTAAGACATTTTGTCTAGTTTCCAATAATGCCGCACCTGAAATTCTCACACGCCTGATTTCAGCAAGAAAATTATTTCCGCAAATGGCAGCTTCTCGAGGCGCCTTCTTCGACGCAACACTGGTGGCTTGCAAATAATATTGAAATCCTTCACCGTGAAATTAATTAGACTTGAAAAGTCGAAAGCTTGAAAAGTCGAACTCTGCATAAGATATAAAAAGATATATCGATGTTTGCTATTTTAGACTATCGCAAGCTAATACTTTCTGCTTCTAGTGAACACGTGACAATTTTTTCTTCTCGCCAGAGCGTCACAAAATGTACATCTATGTAATCTGCAACTTGTTTTGCACAGGTCAGAATTGTGTGGTGAATAGTCCCGTCATATGTAGTATCACTCTATTTTACTAGTTGAAAGGTATTTCAGGCATAACTTCGGCGGTGTAACATGACACCAAACAGGAGGACGGAATGTGAGTAAACAAACACAGTTGTAGCCAAGTGCTACGCATTGAAAACTTACGATTATAGAGAAAAGTGAACTTAAAATTTTCAGGAAACTTGTAAAAAACAAATGGATGCCTTCTTTGTTAGCCTTCGATATGCTTTGGTTTAAATCATGGAAAAAATTCAGCTATCTCTGCGGTTTGTTTTTACATTGAGGTAGTCCGGCATCTGGAATGAAAACGGGAAACGGTCATTCCGGTCGAGTTGCTGAAACAAACGCCATCACTATTTACATCGCCTTCTATCTTGTATAATTTCTTTCATAGCTTAAGTTATTTCAGACGTCCTAATCTTTCCATTTTTTCCCATTTTTGCAATCCCATCACCAAAACCTATCCTGTGACTTGACCAGAACCCGTTGCGTGACAGGCAAATTTAGTTAAATCAGACCATAACAAGAAAGCCCATTGGGCATTTTAACCGGCCATTCTGACCCTCCCCACCCCTAGGTTTCACAAATGTTAGCGCGATCCTCTCTTTTTACGAACCGGCGTGACGAAAAGTGTGATTGTGTGACACAATATTTTGACTATAGCGGTACTGGATGACGTAATGTTTAAACTCTGATGACTCAGCTTAACATGATCTCCGGCACATGACAAAACATGAACAATTTTTTTAAGCGTGTCTCAGATACAGTGATACGGGTTCAACTCAGAACTGACTCAATTCAGTTTTTTATTCCATCCAAGAAATAGAAACAAAAAGGTCCAAAAGCTGTAATTGTGGCAAACTGCGCGAACTCTTCTTTGACAGGCAAGACAAGACAAGACTTACACATGCAGGAGGTCATGCCATCGCGTGGGTGAAGTCATCAAGAATCCCTGCATCTTTACCAGTTTAATTTCCCAGCAAAAAAGTGATACTCGAAGAAATAGCATAGACATATGATTTCAACTACACATTCGCCTTTCGACACAGCTTGCTGCCCGGGGCTTGCTGTCTTGACGGCTTAGAGAACTGCTCATGCATTGCGTTACAAAATGTCATTCAAGCAAATCATACCAAATTTGCATACGGCAGATTTGTGTTTACTCAGGTTAGAATTGACGTGCCGAATTTCTTTCGGATCGCGAAGTTTTAGTTTCCTTCAGACTTTTTTGGTTTACTTCGAAGATTTAAAATGTGATATCGACTTCAGCGTAATGAGTGGAACTATTTTTACAAACATAATGCGTTTTTCCAATTAAGACTTCGGGTATTATTTCTTCTCATCTGAGTGACCATGTTCATTTCTCACACGTGTGAGCGCAACTAATTAAAAGTATTTGTCCGAGTTTAATATGTTGGTGCAAGTACAGCAACACAGAACAGGTGAATGTCGGTTCTTTAATAATGTGACTGATGGACTGTGCTTTGCCATTGTTCCTCATTTAAGTGAAATAAATCGAGCGAAATCTTTCGCGCCGCTAAGCGTACCGCATGTCTGGGACTCCGGGACACATAAACAATAACATACGCGTGCTTCGTTTGAGTCTCGTTTCTCCCTAGCCGTTAAAAAACAAGACAAATACAAAAAAACCCAATCTTAACAACCCTTCGCCGTTCATATTTAAATACTGTAAATTAAACGACAAAAACATACGAAGGTAACATTCACAAGACTTATATGCGCATGCGTCTTATATAAGACAGTACCGCTCTTGAGTACCCGTACCACAAGCTTTACAGCACTTTCTTCGTATGTTAAGCCAACTTGCTTTCACCAAAAACCGTGTCCATTTTATAAACCGGCGGTCGCCATGGCGACGGCCGGTTAATAACAGTGCGGTTTCTGAGATGAATGTGGAGATCACTGCAAAGTTATTTAGTTTCTTCAGGGAATTAACACAGGGAGATTTTAAAAATTTATTTGCCACTCGTTAAGGGATGTGAATGTGTTGGCGGAGTCCGTTATTCATTAGTTGAAAGTCAATCTGGAGATACCAGGAGATAACAGTCTATTCCACGCGTCAAGATGGCCCTTGGACAGCACACCTAAAACTTGACAAAACCTGGCATTTAGACAAAATCAATTTCAAGGTAAGCTAGATATGACCTTTATCCTGTACTTTTCATCCAAATACCAAAGGAAACAAGGAAAAAATTCCAAGTTTTCGGCTATTCGGTCGGAGGCACGAGCCTATTGTTTGTACTGGTTGACAGGTTAATGTTGTGATTATCGGGATTTTGAGAGCGTTTGTATTCGGCGCTGATAAAAAGCCCGAAACTAATTTTTAAACCTGATTTTAGAATGGTATTTCGTCTATCAATAATTCTGAATTTCAAGTGATTTGGTGTTTTACCGGGGAGGAAAACTTTCTCTTGAAAAACTGTGCCAAATTGAGAATTCAAAGCAAGCGAATTTTAGTGATTTTCAGCAGCTCGCCATGACCTTGAAAATTAATTCACAGATCTAAAACAGGACTCAGTTACTTCCTACACACTTTAAAAGCAAACTTCCACGCTTAAAATGGGGGTTTTCTGGGGTGCAAATCAAACGGAGCGAAGTTTACGAGAAGGTATGATACACGTTTATTTCGCGTGTTTACAGGACACGTGTGGCGTAAACATGTTAATTTTTTTTTTCGGGCTTAAAAAAAATTTTCAAGAAAAAAATTCCACCACGTTTCTTAGATTGCCATAGGGTATCCGTGGAAAATTTATGAGGGAATTTTGTTTTTCATCATGTGCCACCACTCGCTCGATGTTAGTGGACATCCCCTCTTAAGCATTTGACATAGTCTTGACCGGGAAAGCTAAAATTGATTTGAACATGCACCATTTTTTTTTGCAGTTTCTTACCCATCCAGCTGTGTACAGTGAAATGAATCGAAAATGGCGTGGCCGTGAGTTTATGAAGACAAAGTGGAAATCTTGGCAACGGTTGCTGTTCAATATCTGGTGCCTTTTTGACTTGCTGTTTTCCCCAGTCCTACTTGCAGTGTTTTCACTTCTGGCAAGAAAATGGAAAGGTAAAGCTATTGTAGACCGTAACACCTAGGCTGGATAATACAGAACTAGGAGCACACAAAGATGTGGAATTTGCCTTTTTGCGCTCACTATTTTCCACACATTTACGTCCATTTCCCAAAAGGTCCCGACCACGTACATACGTACCAATTTTTGCTGGACTAAAACAATTAAAATATTTCAGAAGCATCGATAATTTTTATACTTTTAAGAAGGCTACCGAGAGCAAACCGAACACAATCAAGGAACATCCGAAGAGAACTTGCCTGAATAACATTTACTAAACAACAACTTACAACAACTTACAAATGATACACTAAAAACAAATTTTATTCTTGCCCCAAGCATCGATTTTAGTGAGTCGATGTTTTGGGCAAAAAGAAGCATGCTAAACTATCGATAGCTAATAAAGGCGATTGGTACATTTTCATTTCAACAACTGAGGAGGCTGAAGCCTTAAAATGAATAAAAATACGGGAACGACCGAAAATCAGGGACACTAGATAAGTTGCCCCAAACAGCAACTCTCAAAAGTACTTTCAGAAGCTAACACTTCTTTTTTCTTTTCATATTTTAATATTTAGTGGCAAATGTGTATCTGTTATACTTGAAGACGCCTTATCACAAGTTTGTTCGTGATACGCTCAGCTACATAGTTCTGGTTGCCTTACATTACGCTTTGTGCCTAGCGCCATTAACAATACCGTTCAGTGGATTAGAGTGGGCCATCCTCGCTTTCTTCCTTGGGCGCTGTCTGGTAGAATGCAAGCAAATTTGGGGCATTAAGCAACGGTTAAGGCGATCAAAAGAAATTAGGGACGACGGAGCCGAATCTAGTTGCCACAAAACACTCTCAACATATCTCAGGTAAATTTTTCATCGTGGTAAATTGTTTATTAATTGATTTTTAAGCAAAAACCGCACGAAAACCAAACCAGCGGTAATTGGACCACTTGGCTCGGTTAACTAATTTAACTAGTTTTCAGTTTAAGAGAAAACACGTTTCGACAGAAACTGTCTTCTTCAGTCCATTATAATTGCCGTTACATTTGAAATGGTGTGTAATAAATACTAGAATTAAGACAATAGATATTAATAGTCACAGCAGAATGAAACGCAAGCTAGTGAAAAATTACAAGAATTAAGGGAAAAACTGACAAAAAGAAACGTAAAAGAGGTTTGCAAAATATGTGTTAAAAAGAAAGAAACAAATTGACATGATGCAATTGTGAGGCGGATTCTGCCATTTAATATGCATGGCTTCTTTAAGCTTGATTTGAAATTTTGAGGCAGCGGAGTCATGATAGTGAAGGAGTCCGGGGAACAGAAACTGCGGCATGCGTCAGAAGCTGGAAAGTGTTTGTAAACATGTGAGCTTTTTGCCTGAAGACAAATGTTCGCGAACGGGTGTGGAGAAGTAATTACGTTTTCCATTTTTATCTAGTGATTGCTGGAACAAGCTAGACTTTGTCAGCCTCATAGTCTACTTCACAATTTTGATTTTGAGAGTCGTCATCTGGGTCATTTCTGGATCAGTTACCAATAACCGACCCCTCATCATCGCTGGTTATCTCTACAGCCTTAATACCCTGTGTCTTACATTTCGAGCTTTTGGTCACGTGATGGAACAACCGAAAGACATTGGAACCATTCAGATTGCCTTGTTTAGCATTCTGAAGGACGTCCGCACAGTGTTTTGGCAGTTTATGGCATCAATGTTGGCATTTTCGATCGCTTTAACTAAGGTTTACACGTCTGAGAAATCATTCATCGCCAACCGGAGCGAGGGAAGTAAAATGTTAGTTTTAATTTGCATTTCTCTTTGTACTAGTCTTACTTATTTACTGTTTTATGTTTAATAATGGGGTTAAACCTCGTTCTTTTCCTCGGATTTAAACGAAGGTAGCATGTTTAATAGTGAGTTCTTATTTTAATTAGTGGTCCAAACGTTTTACTTAGTGCATGGGCAAGAGAGGATTAAGGGAGGGAGCGAATCCCCCATGCATTGGCCTCTTCTGCTGAAAATTATTTGAAATCTATTATTCGTTCTGTGTCACATTGCGTGGTTACTTTAAGGACGACACCTCATTGGTCAGTTAGAATGACGTCATGTAATTTAAGATTGTTGACATGGGAACAACAGAAAAAAAACCTTCGAAGCATGGGTGAGAAGTAAGAATAAATTTCAAATAATTATCACGGGGCACGGGTATTCACTCTCTTACTTAATCCTCTCTTGGACATTGGACATTTCCTTCTGGTCTAGTGTCTCCGCTATTGTGTTGCTTTCTTCAGTGGACAGGAAGTTTTGATCCCATCACTTGATGGACTAGTATCCCATCCATACATCTACTTCAACTCGCTAGCTGCATAAAAGAAAGGCAGTTGGAGCCACTTACCTGGCAAGTGGCGGGTTTGCCGCCAATGAAATGAATTACCTCTCAATATCATGGAGTCGAACGCTTTGTCAGTCCTTCGTAAGGACTTGATTGCCTTCTATTATGATAATTTTACACAAGCTGAATCTTTAAGCAGTATTTTAGCGATGGCTGAACCTTACTAGGAAAACGCAAAACTCTTATCTTAGAAAACATACGAATATAAGCAAATTGTCCCCACTCCTTGCTAATAAAACCTTTGACACGATGATCTCTCCAATTTTAACATCTAACAGCGAAATCTGGGGTGTATACGTAAAACCTGATTTCAAGTTTTGGGACAGGTCGCAGATTGGAAAAACTCCTCTACAGTTCTGCAAACATTATCTAGAAGTAAGCAATAAGGCATCAAATATGGCATGTAGAGCTGAACTTGGAAGATTTCCTCTTATTGTAGCTATATTAATCAAAAAATAATTAATTACTTTTTATATCTTCAAAATAAGGGGAATGACTCTATTGTTAAAAAGATGTCGGCAGATCTTCATTCCTCTGGAAAAAGTAGTTTCTACTCTAGTGTTATGCGGATGTCTGAATTCTAAAATTTGCCTGATTCTGATCCCAATGTCTTAAATATATCTAAAATCAAACAGAACATTATATAAGCCTAATGCAGCACAAATATATCCTACACTGGAAACATACTAGTCAACACTCTGAGAAACTAGATTTTGATAACACTTTTATAAACGAATACACACCTTCTTGATATCTAGAACCTACAAGCAACCTAAATGAAAAGAAATGATTAGCGAAACTCAGAATAGGTACAGTCGACTCTCGCCTTGCGGACACCCCGCTGTTACGGACACCACGCTATTGCGGACAAGAGCCACCCCCCTCTCCCCGGCGAAACGTATAAAGAAATGAATGAAACAAACTCTCGTTATTACAGACTCCCGCTATTATGGAAATGCGGACGCTTTCTTGCCCCTCAGCGCGACATTTCACTTGTTTTTTCTCTCTCTATAGCGGACACTTGATAGTTCGTCAAAAATCCTGACTCACATAATATAAATCGGCACTACGATAAAGAAGCCACTCCGATATTGGATGCGAACATAAGAATTACCTGCATGCGGCCGGGTCATTTTCCGGTTCGTGAAGCCACGTCAGACGCTTTTAATATGTTTGCTTAGTTGGAATAAATAAAAAGACCATTCAAGAATCGATCAATCTTCTTTCATGACCCTTGCCCCTTATTTAACACTTTTTGTATTATCTTAAGCTTAATGCTCCACTGTGGTTATCAACATAAAACTGCAAAATGAAAAGTTATGTCCGGCAGTTCTCCAAGGTTTCACCTGAACTCTCCAGCCGAATCTGCGTCGAGGCTGCTTACTTTAGTTCTCAGTTTAGTTCCTGGACTGTGGCCCACATCTTAAGCACTTTGTTTTCGTGAGGATTTCGATAATGACAATGATGATCAAGCCAGCGCGTCAGAAAGCAGCCTCAAGAGCTTTGGCGAAGCCCTTAATTCCATGACCAATGTACAATTATTTCTTCTTCAGCGTGGTCAGCTCGCACTGGCCAATGAGCTGAACGTCTTGGTTGAGAAAATGAGTGCGTCAGCGGTGAAAATGAAGAAACTGACACAAAGTACTATTGACCGCTTCTTTGTAAATAAATAAACAAATGACTCTACTGTACAGCATTTTCGCGAGATTTGAAGACACCGTGCCATTATAAATTAGAGCTGTACCGAACATTGTACAGTAGTTTTACACTTTACTTTAAAAGTAGTTAGAGAGGTTTCTGTTATGAGTATACTGTTCAGCATATCTGCGATAAAAGAGCTGCCAAGAACAACAAAAAACATTGTACAGTGAGTTAACATTTTAGCCATTTAACTGGAGGAGTTTCCGTTTGGTTTTTGAGCCCCTTTCTTATTATCCTTTGTTATCGAAGGAGCTTGGAAGTAATAATACAGCATATTTCTAATTTTAATATCATTAATTGACCATAATTATCAATAAAGAAGCACGGAATTTGTCGAAAGTGCATTGCTTAATTATGTGACTTTTACATGTTATTTCATATGTTTAAACACAAAACATTTTTTTTCTCTCGTTCCCCGCTATTACGGGCTGTCGCTATTACGGACACTAAATCTTCCCCCCGAGGGCGTCCACAATAACGGGAGTCGACAGTGATCGCAAACCGCTAATGATTGAAACTGGTAGATATGGTCCAGTTCCAAGAGTTAATAGACGTTTGTCCTTCTTGAAGGTTCGATCAAATTGAAGATGAATCAGTCACTTACTTTTTCACTGTCCTAAATACTCAATTTTTAGAGACAGGTTTTGCAGGAAATAGAGTGCCAGCTATCAAATATAAAACGATTTAGGTCTATTTAGAAGCTACAACATAATTAATGAATTCTGGTGATAGCGGAGCTCGTAGCTGAGCTCACGGAGCACCATAGGTAAGCAAATTTGGTATAAACCCGTTGAGCCGAAAAATTTTGGTTCTGACGTCAGCGTACGCCCGTACAGACTCTGGGGGCCGGGGAGGGTGAGGGGAGTCCCAAGACAACCCGACCGGGGGTGGCGGAGTGTCCTCTTTTTTCTTGTAGCTGAAGTAAACAATATGGCGGCTGGTTCCTTGACGCTCGATTTTCAATACGATAATTGTAATACATTCTTGGAATGAAGACTTGTAACAGTTCATCATGAAAAGGAAAAGGATTGCTTCAATCTCGACGGCGCATATAGAACATCTTGGAGAGCTTGAAGACAAGAAATCCTTGTTCGAGGACATACTTGTTTTTTTTTCAAAGCTAAGGAGATCTGGAAAGAACCCGGCGACTTTCGTTTAGATTTTCAAGTCCTTCTTTCAGTTCAATAGTAAAGTAAATTTGATTGTGGATTTACATTGTAAGAATTTTTTAATTGAGCGACTTTACATGTTTAGTAAATTACAGTAATTTTCTTGAAATGTTTTAAAAAATATCTGTGAAATTACGTTGTAGTTCCCGTTTGTCGGCTTACGAGTAACTTCACTCGAGGGGAAAATTGAATGTAGTTTGCTTTCCTAGGCAAACAAGTGCTTCGTATGTATGTGGCATTTCATGTTTTTGAAGGTTTCTTGTCCCTTTTTCTGTGTTTATTCATTGAAGGAATTGTCATTAGTGAGCAATCTGATATCCTATATAGCTATATATGCGCAATTTTCTTTTGAACTTTAGTGCGTAAGTTTCAATATTTTTCTTTGAGCAATTCTAGTCAGTAGTGTATTTTAGTCGAAAAGTAGAAATCGTGACTATTCTAGATTGAGTCTGTGTTGTTTTTTCAATCTAGGTTGTTTTTCTTCGGCACCGCATATTGGGTTGTTTTGACTAATTCGTAATTTAGTATTCAACAACTGAAGAGTCGCTCTGTCGTCAACATTTTTTTATTAAGTTTATAGTCTTAGTGCAAAGCTCCATATGTTTTTGTTCAGTTGTGGAATATTTTATCTTCCTTATATTTTTATATATTTTTGGTTTCTTCATTTGAAGTGACATTTCTGTCCCAATTTAGCGACTAAACTTAGAATCGCCGTTTCAGTGAGTGAGCTCAGTGTGGCATGTTTTCGTGTTCGTTTTGTTTTTAACCGGTAAGCCATTTCAGTGTCTTTAGTTAGAGATCGAAATGAAATCTTTATTTAAGTAACTATAAGCAAAGCATTTCTCGGTTTAAGTCTATTTTGTCTAAAATGAGACTCTAAAAGCTTCCTAAAATTAGTTCAGGGTGAGTTCTTGAAAGCACCCAATTAATACTTCGCAGGTGAAAAACTTGTGTCATTTTCCTCTTGATAATTATACGCGTGCTTGAAAGTTTCCGAAAACATTTTTGGGGTAATTCTTTGTCAGTAAACGGTTTGATGCCGGGAAAATATTATTTATTTTAGCAAAATAGATTTCGAGAAATGTTTCATGGTTAACAGAATTAAACAGCCAGAGAGATGCATTGGAATCAGTGAGAAATGTGTATTTGCAGAAAAAAGTCTGTCGAGTCGCTACCGGGAGCAACTTAAGTGGGTTTTTTAAGCAATTGTAGTTTTACAAGTACTCTTCTTGAACTTAATTAGCTAGCTTTCGAAAGAATGCTACAAGAAGAGCTGTAGATGAAAGTCGTGCTGAAGTCTTCTCTTTGAAGAAAAATAAGCCAAGCAAGTCACAGTTTGCTTAGTGGTCCGCATGTTTTCCCTTGCTGTTTTTCACCTCTTGACGAATAAAATTTAATGTATTTTACGGGCCAACAAGCATGAAAAAGAGATGTGGAGTTCCGCTTTTAGGCCTGGCTAAATCTATATATATTATCATTTTGTTAACATTCAATTGATGAGATTCATTCTATCGTGCTTAAATTGACGCAATAACGTATTATCAATTCAGACTGAGGTAACTTGATTGTTGTCTCCTTATTACATTAGTATTTCTTTTTGTTCAGTTGGATGCTTTTGCAATACTGTAAGACCTTATAGTCATGCACATAAAGGTTATTGTTGTTGCTGTTGTTATCCGTTACGATGGAAAGCTTGGCGAGTTTGCTGTTTGGCTTTTGTACCTGTCCCCATCTAGAATAGGCTTCTTTCGATATATTAAAATTCAGCTTGGTAGCGAGGCCTAGAGGACACAAACAAAAGAAATGAATAAACATGCTTGTAAAATTTCTTTTATTTGTGTCCTCTAGGCCTCGCTACCAAGCTGAATTTTAATATATCGAAAGAAGCCTATTGATCATTGACAAAATTTGATATTACAAGACGAATTTCTCTTTGACCGATGTTGTGGCTTTTATGAAAAGTAGGCTCAAATGTCGTTATCCAAAAAGAGCTGACAGCAATAATTTACTTCCTTCTTTCGGGCGCTGTCACAGAGTCCGTGTGGACACCGCTAGTGCTATGTGGTGAAGTCGGCGGTCAAATTCCAACGATTTTTGCGAATACAAGCCCTCGCTCTGACACTAAATCGCTGTCCTATCCCGGAGGCATTCGCCTATTTGGCGCTTACGGCGACTATCCGCTATAGAGCGCTTGGTTATTAAGGTCTCCTGTACAAATATAGAAACAGGTATCTTCAAGGACGATGCCCTCTTTTATTTTTGCGTGCATCTCGGTATGGTTCAAGAAACTAGGGTTTCTTAAGGACGGTTCCTACTGTTACAAAGATATTTTTGCGCGGTTTATGTCTATGCGGGAAAAGCAGATCTTAGCAAGGATTGTTGGAATCCAAAAAGAACATGAGGGCAACCACGTATTTTTCTGCAATCATCAAGCTTAAATTTGAAAAGAAAACGCTTTACATTGTAAGATATCACTTAAGCTTTTACAATTTTTTTTTTTGCTTAATTATCATTGAAAAATACCTGGTTACCCCAACTTTTCTTTTTAGATTCCAATAGCCCTTGCTACGATCTGCTTTTCCTGCATAGTCATAAACTGTATTAGGAAGCACCGCCATTAATTTTAGAACCGGTTCGAGCTAATCATAAGTGAATGTCTTAAGGAGGGATTATCGTTAGGTATGATGTTTTCCTAACGCTTTAGCCGTCTTCCTTAATTATCTCCTCGAGATTTAATTCAATCCAAAAATGCCGTGCGAGCTCCCACAAATCAGGAGGAGTTTTTGTGCTATTTTTAAGATACAAGTACCCACGAAAAACGGAGGTGGGAGGTACTGATGAATTTTCAAAAAGAAATGCAAACTATTAAGATGGTAGTAGTGTATACAAAAATTTTATCCTTCTTTTCAGTTTCTTTCTTAAACCATATCCTATTTCTTAAAAATTAAAACAAAATTCCCTCCTTAAATAGGTATCTTTTAATTTATTTCCAAAAGGATCTGACGGCATCGACTCCAATCGATTGGCGTGTAGCAAACTCACGTACCTAAGGCGTTACTGATACAAATTGCAAGTGCAGCTTTCACTGTAACTGCACAAATGATGGCCGTGGTTTGATGGTAAAAAAATCAAAGCTTTTCGTTTAAACAGGGTTTGTGGGAACCAGTAGTAACTTCCAGGGCTCGGGGAGAGTCATGACTTTGCTCGTTTTAACGGGAATTACCATACTCTGGAACTGAATTCTTTCTAAGGTGGTCTTGAGTTTCTGATTGTGCTGTATGCGTCAGCGAGTCTTTTCAATCATAAAAAAGGAAACTCAGTAAAGAGGGTCCACAATAGGGTTCTCAGATCCCGCTATCCCGCCTATTTTTTCCTGTTAATTCCGCCATCCCGCCCTTCTTTACGTCGAAATCCCGAACCCGCCTAAATTTTCTACTTTCATGATGAAAACCTCACATACTTTCATTCAATGGATAGACGGCAGTACAAGTAAATTCGTTTTTATGGTCTATTGTCTCGATATCATCTAAAATTAAATATCGCCACTATAAATGACCATAAAAAGTGTTTCGTTAGTGTTCTTCTGTTTTAGACCTGTTTTAAGTATGAGTGAAAGGTAAAAATTGACAAAGATTGTTTGCTACGATATTCTGCCTATTTTCAGTCTTTCCTTTTTTTGGAAGACAACCTACTGAGTATGTAAATGAAATGGTGGTTGTTCAAGTTGTGGGGTGCCGGTAAGTGCGACTTGGGTTTGATCTGAAGGTCGGCGTTTCCTAAGAGAGAAACGTTTTTTCCACGTTGTTTCTCTATGTACATCCAGCTGTATATAAATGGGTTGTGACCTTAGACAAGGCTAGGGGCACAAAGGTCATGCAAGATCGGTCCAGTTATGAGGTATGCAAAAATGAAATGTAACAAAAGATTTATAAAAGTGGACTCACCGAACTCACCGTTTATTTTAAAGCTTTCAGCGTCTTTATATTACTCGCTTTCAGTAAATTTCTTCTTGGAAATGTTTTTTTTTCGAAGAGAGGCATTCCTGCTTGCACTCTTTTCATAATGTATAGCAACAAAATTTATGATGCCGAATACCTCGTTTGGCGACCGCCAAAAACTGTTGCCTGGCTAGACTAACCATAGCTCCAACAAACGTTCAATGGAAAGGGTCGGAAAAGTTAGGCCAAGAAATGCAACACGGCATGTGACTTGATACCTCTTTCCGAAATCAACACAAAACATCACAAAAGGGCTAATAATAGCTTGACATGCAGGCTACTCTTCCTTGATCAATTCATTACCTGAAAGCCAACACAATTCCTTCAAAACGATCCATTTCTATCAGCCTAAGCTGGTCAAATCATGCAGTCTCGTAAAAATTAATTAACAATTGCTGGGTTCATGCTTTAGGGTGCATACATCGAGTTATGGATGCACGCGGGAAGTTTGGAGAGCACGAGAGAGAACTCTAGCTTCTTGAGTGCTCTCCAAACTTCCCAAGCGCATCCATAACTCAATGTACGCACAGCTAAACGCATGAACCAATTGTTTTATAACATAGGCAGTGGAAATGCCGGCGAAAACTGAACGATTACAAGCTTATTGAAATAGTATTTTTTCGGCAGGATGTCGGAGTTCCATTTCGCTACCGCTGAAATTTGAACTTGCAAGCAACACGAATACGCAGTTGATTCAAACTGACCTTAATCACTATTTACCATAAAAAAAACAAAAATGAACGAGAAAAAAAAAAGAAAAAGAGAAAAAAGGAAGAACAATCGATCACATGACTGAAAGAAAAAGGCGCCAAAACCTTTCAGGTGTTGCAGCGTTTCTTCGCAAAGCTGAATGAATCAATGAAACTGCTCCGAAGTGAACGCCCGTAAATAATTTTTTGAAAAAGTCTTCCAATTATTGGCTATAAAATGTGGTATAGGTTTGATGTTTCCAGAAAAATTGTTGTATTCATCGTCCAAAGCGGATTAAAGCTGTATGATTTCACCATTGTAGCTGCGAGAGTTGAAACGAACAGAAAACCTAGTGGTTCTTGGTTCAGAAGCCGCGCACGCAATGTGTTAAACAACAGAGAATCAAAAAACTGGGAAAGCGAACATTCATGCAATTTATTTTGCATTACGTTCAATTTTAATTGAACATTTGGAGCTGCTTGAACACAGAACTACATCGACTGCAAGTAAAACGATGTTAGTTTGTGTAGTATATAGCCGAAAAAATATTTCGTCCTTTCTGGTTGTCAGTGCTTATTTAGCTGATTTTAGCAGTGAAACACCAAATTTGTGACACTTATTATTAAACAGTTCACTTCAATTTACTCTTTATTTTTTTGTTTCATGTCTTGATACTTTGGTGTCAAGTTTTCCGTATAAAACCTACCTTTTGTCAACAAATGTTGACAAAAGAAATCGTAAACATGACGCCAAAGACTAATTTAAAGGTTCGACGGTTTCTTAGTCAGCAAAGTTCCTTGCTCGTCCTAAGAAATCAAACACTCTGCAACAATTTCACTGTTGTAATTTCTCCCTAGTTTAACTCTGCTGTAAAGTGATTTTTCTTGGTCATTTACTCGCCGAGTTGCTCGCAAAGAAGACACTTTTGGCCGCTACAGACAGAAAAAAAACAGATGTTCAGTTTGTTCGCGCCAGCGTGCAGTCAACAGGATTATGGAGCACGCTTACGTAAGGTGAATTTGATTGCGCGGATTTGCTAGCTATGTTATAAAATACCGTATCCCGCTACTTTCCCCTTGTGATTCTCGCATCCCGACCCCTTAATAACACAAAATCCCGCTCCCGCTCTCAATTGAAATTCTCGCTTCCCGCCCCTGTTTTCAGCTCCCGTCCCGAATATCGCCACAAAAATTGGCCAAATCCCGCATCCCGCCAAACCTATTGTGGACCCTCAATAAATCCGTGACTTTCATTTCAAGTCTTTTCGTAAGGTATCTATATATCCGCTTATAGCACCTTTGCATTAACTCCAATAAGTTAAAAAAAAACTCTTGATATCAAATTCTATATTTTTAACCTCTGAAACTGTTTTAACTTGTTCAGTTTAACCTGTTTACCGATCTGCAGTTTAATATCGTAACCAGCTTTCCGAGAAGTCACGCAAATTTAACTTAAAAACCACAGGCCTAATTTACGTAATATTTTCTTACGGTGCATGCATTAACAAACTGTATCATGCAGTTTGTCGTTACATGTAAAAGCAGACAGATTTACGCAGATTGGCTTGGTCGAAGCTATATTTTTTTTGTCCGCCCCGATTAAAAATACGAAGTTTCTACCAAATGTTATTTTTAGTCCAACGCATAGCTTTTCAACTACAATAAGACCAGAAAACCTTCCATGTAATTTATCCAAAATATTCTCAGTTTTATTTGGTTAACGATAATTCTTTGAAGAATCTGTAGCCACGGAATGGCAGTTTTCTCTTAGGAGAGTTATAAGTTTCGCAATAATAACACTTGTCGTTTCTGTGAAAAGGATTACAGTTTCTACAACTCTTGGGCGTTTTTAATTGCTCCGGAACGTTCGTACTTTAGCGCTAATGCATGAAACAGTTTCAAACCTCTGCGGACTGACTTATCTATCACATCAGAGCCCCATAAAACCATGACTTTGCTGTTTTTCATCACTAATTAGGGGTGTCACTGAGGGTATGAAACCGTGACCCTGCATGTTCAAGACCAAAAAGCCCTAAAATAGCTACCCTGTGTAAGACAACACCCTCCGTTTTAGGTTCCTGTTTAGGACAAATGATAAAATACACACTCCCTCGTTCTACACAATTTAAAGAGTTTCAAACAACAATAAACGTCCACGATCTAGGATTGCGAAATACTGTATAAGCCGTATTTAACGACACCACCGTACTGAACATACCCTGTTCAGGACAAGTTCACACCTTGTTCAGGACGGACTCGGCACTGGCCCAGTACATTAGGCCATGTGCACAATTGACAATTTCTTGGTCACAAACACTACTCCTTTCAAGCTACACGCACGTACGTGAAAATCAAATGAACGTTTTTCGACAGCGAGAAAGAACCAAACAACAACAACAAAATTAAAGCTGCGCATGGCAACATGTGATTTGTTCTTCTTTGCGGGGTTCAAGTTTTATTGCAATGCCGTCTTACAGGCTCTCTTTTCGTGTGACTCGCGTTTACTGACCAGGTGGCGAGCGAAGCAAGTCGGGGAGGATACAAGTGGGCGCTGCCGGTGCCTTTCGGTTTCAGTGCACGTGCAAGCTCCATTTTGCATCGCTTGGTTACGTAAGTGTTCAGAACAGATCGAAATGACCCTGGATCCAAAAAATAAGATGTAACAACAACTAAGACTTATCATGAAGGATTAATACATCAAACACTATGGTATTAGCACTGATAAATTTCTTTTGTGTTGCGCGAAATTCCTAATTGACCCCATGAGAACTCCGTAATGGCTACATAACATGTTACATAAGTCAGTTTGTTTATTGCCTAGAAATAACCGATACTTATAACTAATAAAAGACGAATGCGGAGCCATTTAATTTAAGTTTTCCTCTTAGTTTCCCAGCTGTTCTAATCAATTTTGTTGATGCCTTTACTTATATTTTTCTGTTTGTTTTTGCCAGTGCACAAGCTATCGATGTAGCTTTCATTCAGGTCTGCCGCTGCAGCTGCAGCTTAATAATAGGAATGTAAACTTTTAAAGTGATAAAATTTATTTATCAAGCTTTTCTTTTCTTTTACCGTCTTGTGTACTTGAATAAAGGGACACAATTGTCGGCAAGAAGAGAACAAAAGTTGAGATTACTTCAAGTGTGCTTTTACTCATTCTTTGCGTCTTTCGGATCCAAGACATTTTATCTCACGAAGCAGTGTTCTCTTTCTACGCGAAGTAACTTTACGGTTTACTATGCCTCGAGTTTTAATTGCTTTCACATAGAGCAAAATACCAATGCTTGTTACTCATATATAGTTAATCTGCGTTCTGTTGTAAAGATCTTTCAAACGATTCAAGAAACATGCACTTGCAGCTGAATGAAGAACTCTTAAAACACGACCAATAAAACATAACAGAAGACAACAGTTTTGAGTTTCAACAAAAAAAGTTCGCTGTCACTTTACCGTCGTGCAACGAGACCAACGGAAGTTTACTAACCTTGCGTTTGTTGTTTCAAGACGGCCGCTTCGGAAGCCACAAACAGGAAATATGAGCAAATAGTGAACGAAGCAAGAAGTGCGAGCATAGCACCGGAGGTTTTCATTTGAAAACTTGATAAAATGCAACTTTGCCAAAATAAGCGTCGAAAATTATAAATACCCTAGTAGGTACTTTAACCGAGCAGGGAGTTGTCTGGACTGAAGAGGAGCAGGTCTTCTCGCCTCGGGCAGCGACATCAAAACTGATTCGTTTACACTGCTACCAGCGACTTGATTGCATGCAGCGATTTTTTGATTGACAACGTAACTTAATTATGGTCTGTCTGTCTCCTTTGGCCTTGCAATGTGGGGTCACTGGGCTCTTACTCACCAGCGTAGGTCTAGAAGAGACCTCTCTGTTAAATGACAACTGATTAGAAAAATTGATATTCCCTGGATTAGGAGACTGGTTACGTCAATTGCAACATACATTGTTAAGTTTAACGTACAAAATCTTGCTTCTTTGCAGCCTTTAGAGTAAATAACAACAGTATATCTCCGAGGATTGCTTGTTATCATTCAGACATCTCACTTGAAAATTGTTGTTACTAAACTGAACTTTTTCTCATTTTGCAGCTATAGGTTAACAAATTCGGTCAGATCAGGGGTTTTATGATCTTAGTTGACCTGAATATCCCTTAAGTTGTTCAGATTTGTCAGCTTCCAGATTTAAAAAAAAACTGAACCTTTTTTCTCTGCCGCCCCTCACCTGATATCTTAACACTGTGAGTTGCAGATGGGGTTAGGAATGCACTCAATGGTCATGCACCGTCGTTTATACGGTTGGTCGAGTTCCGCTGGGAAAATGTACGTGTCGATAATAGAATTCTACCTCCATGGAAATTAAAGAATATTGCGTCCGCAGGCCTGAAACGTCTTATGGTAGTACGCTATACTCAATGAGAGAGGAATAAGCACGAAGTAATCAACACGGCTTGGAGACTCGACTCATGATCAGTGGAAGAGAAATCGATAAGTAGGAGCCATCCGGCTCCACTTCTTTTCAATTTAAATTGAAACTGACTTCCGACCGGAAAATCGTGAAGATAAGAGGGTATTAAGCACGATCGTCTAAACACAAATACAGTAACAAATTTTGACATACTTTGTGACATTTCTAATTAGAAACACCTTTTTCAGTATTAAAAATTTAATGCAAGTTTTTATTGTAATTATTTCTTTTGTGGATATATAATTAGTTATTCTTATTGTAATTTAACTTCATTTTGTGTATTTACAAGTAGTTTTTTTTTTAGACTATCTATGATAATTAGGCGGCTTATTCCAAGGAACCTTGTATTGTGTTTTAGGCTGACCTCAGATTCATTAGATTGTCTTGAGCAATTTGATGTAATTTGGAATTTGATTAAATTAAATTCAAAATTAAATTCCTTTGATTGTTCCCAACCCTTTCGGAATCACGAATTATCGTACGGGCCCCTTTTTGCATACTTATTTATGTTAGAAAGCAAGTTAGCTCAAATTGTATACTACTGAGCCAGCCATTCGGCTTTCTGCAAGCTTTACTAACATTAATGTGATTAATCGTGAGTGTGCAAAAATCAATAATAAAAGTAACATTGCAGTATAAAATGTTAATAGTTACCAATGCATTGTATGGTTCATTTCAGGGCCTGTAAAAACTCTAGCATTTCATGGTAAGTGCACATACACTTCATTGTATCAATTTTTAGCACGTGTAAACCACCTCGTAACTGATTCTGCTCCGTGACGTTAATAACTGTAACGATAGTAGCAGCGATGGAATGACCACGACAACGTCTTGGCCTGTGACGATAACGAAAACTGTTTGACAATGACCAAGACTTGACAGTTGCTTCCGACGTGGACAGTAATTTTGTCAGCAAAAGTTAAAAATTCGACAACCGAGATTGAGACTTAATTAGTTCACTTTAAACTCCGTGCTGCTTTTTTATAGTTGGTGGGGGATGTTCACTCACCTGGGTTGGTCTCTGCTGGGAGTAACAAGGAAATATGATCCTTTGTCGTCCGTGGATCTCCCTTCAGTAATACTTGCCCGATTCCTCTACGCTGCTTTTCTCGTCTTAGCAGTTGTTCTTCTCATCAATATGCTAATAGCCTTGTTATCCAATACGTATCAGCGAACCGAGGTAAGAGTATTAATTAAATTGTTTTTCTGGGATTCGAAAAGGGCTGCCCAGTTAATGATAATCTTGCTTTGAGTTTGCTGTCTAAAGAAACAGTCCTCGCTATTCTAGGTGATTTTACCAAATATCGTATCATTCTGCAACAAAATGCTCAATTGTTATTGGCTCTCTCTCCTAATAATGCCCTACTGTTACGTAGTTGGAATACGATCAACCCCTAGGCTGCAATCACGTGCTCTTTAATGAGTTCGTTTTGTTGTGTCAAATGTGATAGAATGCGTAGCAGACGTTTTAAGATAAGGACGGTTCACACAGACTTTATTATCTAGAATTTTGTTATTAGCCCCATTGATTAGTAATTAAACTCCTTGTTAATTCAGGGAGTGATTTTTGAGGCAAGCGTGGGCTAGCGGTTACGACCCTAGACTTGTCATTCGGAGATCACGGATTCAAATCTCTCTCCTTACCCTAGCTGGTTTTATTTTCGGTAAAGCCGAAATCACACACTTGAGAAATAAGCAACTGGCCTGCCTCCTACCGGTCGGGATTCTTAAATATCTACTATTAATGTGAAATGTTTGTTTCAAATACACGGCCTCTCGAGCTGATAACTTAAAACTCTTGCCATTTAAATTTAAAGTTCGTTTCTTTGTATATAATCATAGGACAACTCGAGAAAGGAGTGGTCGTTCAAGAGAGCAGTTTCAATTCAGACCTACGATGACTACGATCCAATTCCAGTTCCTCTCAATATTATCTACAGAATTTTTATCATGCTACTTAGGCTTGTAAAGAGGAAGGTCAAAACGAAAAAGGTATGAGGAGGGAAGATTATAATCTCCTTGGTAAAAAGTTTTAAAGTTTTCTGATGGTGTTTGAGCACTGGTCTGTGGTTGGAAACAATATAAATTCTATCTTTTAAAACACCATTCGAAATTTACTATTGCCTTATTACCAATCCAATTTGTTTTAAATTGCAAGTTGTAAGTTCTCTATAAATTGGGAAAAATATTAGTTACTTTAATATATTTAGCTCACTGTAAGGAAACCAATTTCTGACATAATTTAATTGGCGAGAGGTCTATTGACTGCACTGAAATAGGTGCAAATAGAAAAAACTGCTGGAAGCTTGAAAAATGGATTAAAGGCGCCCACAAACAAGGAAATAATGTTTCTTAGGCGCTCAAACGAGAGGGAAACAATGTTTCCTCAATGTGCGAACCAGGAAACATTTCAATGTAAACATATACACGCTCAGGCTCGAACCCAGATATTTGCGCATGCTCAGTCTAAAAAGTTCAGACCGCACTTCCCTGGAATGTAGTCAACATTGTTTCCTTGGCGCTCAAACGGTGAAACAATTGTTGCTGAAACAAAATGTTGCTGAAAAAAATTAAAAACAATTTTTGTTTCTGAGAAACAAAAAAAAAAATGTTTCCGCAACAAATATATTTCGTGCGGGTGCAAACACTGAGGAAACAACGGAGATTACTGGAATGAAATTTTAAACTTGTCATCTTTGTATTTTTTGTGTTCTTGTTATTGCTATATGGGAAACGAGTGTTCTTTTCTTTCATGTTGCTTAAAGCCATCAGCATTGGAAAAACATGTAGAGGACCTTGAAGAGAGGTACTTTGCAGAGCATGCAAATTTTTTTCCTGTGACAGGTTAGAGCCGCTTGTTACATAAACAATGCCACACACATATCTATCGTTGGGTAAAACTTCTTGACTGATGTGTGGTAGTCCGATTCTGGACACATTCTGTTGCCGGGTTGTTAATTATGATTTAACATTTAAAGGCCGACTCTGCATTACAGACCAGTTCACTCCGGGTGACTTTCCCAGGGACATATCCCGGATAATCCGAAATTAGGACTCCTAAAACTCTTGTATTATTTTTTGCTGAAAAAAAAAAAGGAAAGCCGTTGCTCGTACTTTGGTTGTTTGCCGTTTGGAGATATGTATATATTTCTCTCGATCGATGTTAAACAACAGGATCAGCATAGATTGTTTTAGTGTATTTCATTTAGTGTCACACTAAAGCGCCCCAAGTGTGCGGCAGTATTTTCAGGAAACTTTGATGCAGTACTTTTTTTATTAGCCTAACTATGCAGCCCATGCTCGTCTGTGCAAACTCAAGTCTAGTAACAGCATCCGGTGACAAAATTGGGTCTTTTCTTTTATTTATTTAGATGAAAAGAAACTCGATCTTGTGCTACAAGAGACAGAGAGAAACCGACAAATGGTCAGTCAAATTCTTAGCACAACCTTCGAATACCATGGCAGTACCGGTGTTCGCGCTAATCCTGTGATCGAGGATACTCCTGATCGAGCCAATTTTAGCCAAAAGGTACTTTGTTACAATTTGAAAGGCATAATGATTTATACCTGACGGCTTTGAGTTACGCTACCAGCGCAATAAATCTAACTAAATTGATGAAAAATACAACTGAATCGTTAAACCCGCAACTTCCAAACTGACAGAATCTACTGAAATTCATCATCTCTAAATTTTTTCCATTTTATTGTCATTCCTAGAATTGGCAACTTAATCCGGGAATACGAAGAGAAGGACCACTTTTGACGTGTGAAGGTGCAGAGACTTGCCATCCAACCAGAAATCACTATCACGGTGCGAGGTATTGCTTACGCCTCTCCCCAGAGATGCCTCATTTTGACGTAAGTAACAAAAACAGTAACTAAGGCGGTCATCTAGTTCACGCGCTGGACATTTAACCTGAAGGTTGGGGTGGGAAAGGTGGGGGGGTGGGGGGGGGGTGGCAGGGAGAGCGAAACCGAGCCCTTACTAGTGTAGTAAGTCATTTTATTCCACGATACCGGCTAATTATTAGGAAACAATGATGATTTTTTTTCCTCGGAGACCGAAGAAAAAAGAAACTGAAGAGGCGAGTTCGACTTGTGTCCCTTGCAGGAAATGGAATCGTGTGACATCACTGTGTTGAGGCCAACCCGTTAATTAAGATATGTAACAGGACTACATGCTGTCCAATTTTGGAAATAATTGGATGATAAAAATTCCGAGAACTAATCAAATTGCTATTTGACAGTTCGAGGAATTTTTTGAATCCAATTTTTCCAAATTGGACAGTATGTAGCCATACTTTGTTTTAATCATATTGCAGAGGGGACTTCGTACTAGCTTATTTGGGAAATAATTGGACAGTTTCCTGAATGGGATTTTTAGTCTAAATATCCGTCCATTTAATCCAGGCACTCCCTTCCTAGGATCAGTTCCTCATGGATCATTATGAACCGAATTGACGGGTTCTACTGTAATTGACTGCTATGTTCAACTCCATGACCAAAATTGTCCAGTTACATCGCGAATCGACACTATGGGTGCGTTCGATTGGGAAATCCGGATTTCGATTTTGGATTTCGGATTTCGGAATTCCCAATAAAACGAAAAATCCAAAGACGGATTTCGACGAACCGAAATCCTTTTCCAAGACGGATTTCAATTAAGGGGCCTTAATTGAAATCAATTAAGGGGCCTTAATTGAAATCCGTCTTGGAAAAGGATTTCGGCTGTTCGAAATCCATTTTTGGATTTCGCGTTTTATTGGGAAATCCGAAATCCGAAATCGAAATCCGGATTTTCCAATCGAACGCACCCTACTTTAAAAGCCGCAAACTACCTGGCCGTCGATTGTTAATAAATACCAACGTTGGATGACAGAAACAAATAAAAGTAATTGCCTTACGTCTTTAGGTGACCGTTATCGAAACTGGGAAGAAAAGATGGTTGGGCATAGGAGTAGTTCATGAAGACTATAACACCAAAGATATGCCGGGATGGTATGATGGATCTGTGGGATACCACACTGATGACGGAAAAATATTTCACAATGATAATTCGTCTGGTCAAAAAACTAAAGGTATAGAGGAATAGCTAGTATGCTCCCCAGACTCCTCCCAGGCTCATCAGACTGATGTCACCTGCGGCGAGTCTGCTGAGGTCCGTCTGCGCAACAAGCTTTTCGCTGCTCCGTCACAGCCTGGATCTTTGTTTTGATGGAAAAAAGAGGGAAACAATATAGCTTGCCTTTTGTGAGCGATTCGTTTTGTTCAGCAACAAACTAATTTGCATTTTCGGCTATTGACTCCATGAAAACTTTTTTGTCTGTTTAAAATACGGAAGTAACTAAAAATTTGGCTAAAATGTTCACCAATGTGAACTCATTTATTTGTCTCCTAATACGCTGGGCAAGTGCCATAATCATATGGATTTTCCTTGTATTTATATAAAAATAAGAATCCCTAGAAAGCAATTAGAAGAACTCGCAAAAGCTGGATGAAAACAATCACTTTGATTCATGATTCCATAACCATTTCTTGTTCGTTAGTTTCCAAACTTCCACTTCTGTTTTATAACTGTAGAAACGCGGAAAATGTTTACTAGCAAAGAAATACCACAAGACATTCATGACAAAAGCCTGCACAGTAACTGTTCTTAATGTAAATATCTAGTTTCTTCTTTAACTATACGTTTTCTCTGATTTAGGTACAGGGGCCACTTCACTGTGCTTTAGGAAGTTGCACAGAATAAACAATGTTATCGTTATGATGATGATGATGATGATGATGATGATGATGATGATGATTGTTACTATTAACAGGCCCTGTAATGGCTCGCCGTGGCGATCGTATTCGCTGTACAGTCATGTTTGAGAACAAGCGAGAGAAGAGTGGAAAAGTTCAAGTTCCAGTTGTATTCTCTCTGAATGGAAAGAAAGTAGTTATCCAAGATGGAGAGGGTCAGTTTTTCGTAGACGACGACAAACCACTTTTCCCTTACGTCGGCATGACTGATGGAAGTAGTGTGTTGGCAAAGGTAGGAACCACATGTACTCGAGCCAACCTTGAAAAAGCAAATTGTTGACAGATCGATTGTTCTTTAATCCTTGAAGACAGACAAAAGTGTGACCACCAACACAGCAAGTACCTAAAAACCGTGTGCGTATTCGCACCGCCCGCTCCGCTTGGCAGTTTTTCTTGTCCTTTCCCCCAGTTAGGAGCCTGTTTGCAGGCTAGTCAAAGCCTACCCTTCATTATTACTATTTCCCTTGCAATACATTTTCTTTCACTGCACAAATGAGAATCGGCCAGTTGTAAGGAAGCCTGGCAAAGCACCGAGGGAAAACTGGGAAGGTCTTCCATCCCAGGACTTTCATAGTTTCTTTTGTGGTGGGGAAAAGTTATATTCCTTTAGTCCTTCTGGGTAGGGGAGTACAAAAACTTAATTAAAACCTTCCGTTTTTTAACTCCCAGAGACATACCTCGAATCACTTAATTTGGTACCAACTTTTAACGCGTGATCGCTCAAATGACAGCCCTTCAACCGTGCTTTTTATGTTCATGTTTGTGAAAACGGAATTTGGGGATTCGTCCAGTGTTCTTTTGAGAGTGAAGGCATAAACGCCAGGGTTATGGGTTCACGAGGACCGCTCTCTATTTCATCTAAAACTCCAGTGAAAATTAACCAGCACGGAGTCACGGAATGTGTCGATTTGATAATTTCTGCATTGTTCGCTTCGATCTGTGTTTTCCAGATGTGTGCGAGAGAGGACATGTTTTCAAAGGGGGAGGTACTTGACCAGGTCTTACAAATTAAAGAGAACTTAGAGGACATCGTCAGCAGGGAAGTCAATAAAGCAACAAGAAACTTGGAGAAGAAATTTGACGCTTTGTTGGCGAAGCTGGGTGAAAAGAAATAAAGAGAAGACTTAAAAAAGAAGTTATTGATGTAAAAAACTGTCGCTTTTGACGAACCCCAATCATGGGAAAGCGGCACGAAAGCTCATAAAGATGAACCAGAATTTGATTTTAAATTATATAGTTTTCTTCGTTGGCTACGATCGTAAAATCAAAGGACCTCAATTGTAAGCGACGCAAGTAAGAAACGCAAGGAGGAGTATACTTTAAGTTTACCCTGTTTTATAATAAAAGAGGGGACTGGGTATGGATGACGTCACTTGGACTGAAAATAATCTCGCTCCAAGAACCCGCGTTACCCTTTTTCAGCGGAACTGGCAATGAGGAGCTCCGGGAACGAGATTACACTAAAAAGTTAAGCCCATTGCGTAGAGGAACATCCAATACTTAGTTAGTCTGCCTAAGTAAAAATGAGCATGACTCGACTGGATGGAAATGCAAGTGAATGATAGGCTTTCCTCGATGCTCTTGCTTGGAACAGGCCTACTTTTACTGTTAATACTTTATCGTCACTAATTTTCCGAGATACTTTATTTGCCAAAATGACAAAGTCACATTTCACGATGTTTAGGGTAAACGATTTCGTCCGTCGCAGTCCTAAATAGCTTTTGTTAAGTTAATCTGCCTTTTATAGATTTTCCATTCGGCGCTTTTGATAAGTTTCGCGCCACCTGTTTTTGCAAATCTTACTGTGATAGTAGTGACAATATGGTAAGGACGTTTATTACGCACTGGGGGTTGCATCGGTGTTCAACACCAGCACTTGCTTGGGGAGCGGGGATGGCGCAGTGGTGAGAGTACTCGCCTCACGCCGATGTGGCCCGGGTTCGATTCCCGGACTCGGCGTCAGATGTGGGTTGAGTTTGTTGTTGGTTGTCGTCCTTGCTCCTAGAGGTTTTTCGGCTCCAGGTATTCCGGTTTCCCCTCTCCTTAAAAACCAACATCTCCAAATTCTAATTCTATCTTGTTGTTCCCAATTAGCATACTGTGCTAAATACCGTTGACACCTGAATAAATTGATTTATTGATTTGATTTGATTTGATTTTGCTTGTTTGAAGGTGAATAGCGTTAATTCAGGACAATGACAACTTTAAATCAATATTCAACTTTCGGATGACTTTCTTGAGGTAGATTAATTTTTCTCTCATTTTTTGGATTTGCCTTATTGCAAAATGAAATTTTAAGTGCAAAATAAGTTCTAATCAGATAAGCAAAAAGCTCAGTAGACTCGTGAAGGTAGGTTTGCGTTCTTTTAAGTAACAGAGCCCTGTTTTTGCTTAATGAATTGACTCAGTGTTAATACCTTAATCAACTGTACAAGTGATTCTCAAATTCTCCCTAAAATTTATTCCTGCATAATGGTGTATCGTACAAACTAAACAATTAACAAACAAACCACAAAATTACAGGACTCTATCAACGTCAAATGTGAATGCCTTCAAAATGGAATTCAATAAATATTGAGCAATCATGTCAGTATCAAACAGATTTTGCTTGTATTGTGGATTGAAACAAGTATACTCGCCCCCTCCCGCTGCGTCCCAAATACAGATAGAGCGGTTTTCAGTTGAGAGAGTCGTGAGAACGAAACCAAATTCCCATTTCAACCATTTACATATCAAACCAAGTAACACTGCCTCGTCCCCAGCGTCCCTTCTTATTAGATAATGGTGCACGTGGTGTTGTGGGATAGGTGCACTGCAGCCAGTGGACGCGCTCCGCGTTTTGCATCCTTCCCACGACCTAAACCGGCGCCTGGGGACGAGGCAGCCAAATAACATTTAACCAGTGGCGAAAGCGCAAGACGCAGGGTTGGTTTTGTCTTGGTTCTAATTGGTTGAGAAAGTGCGCGAGTTTTCTTTTTTTTTCTTTTTAACCAGTCACAGAACGCAGTAAAGTAAAACCAAAACAAATGCAAATTATTTTCGACTGTCAATTAAAAACAACCTTACGTGGTGATTTTGGAATGGTACACTGATTTGTTTTTAGTTTTTTCGGTATTAAAACTTTTCTTCTTATAGATTGTCAAATCTTAATCATTTTATAAAATAAAACGATTTGATGATTATAGTCAACGCAATCAAAATTATTTCCATTCATCTTCCTTTGAAAATTTTGATTGAGCCTTGTTTCCGTCAGGGATATACGTTGAAATCTTTCACACTTGGATCCACAACGGAGGTAAACTGTAAGATAAAATAGAAGTTATTCAAAATGTGTACACGCTATCATTTGGGGATTTTGAAAAAGGCAGCAATATTGTTCTTAGAACGTCTGACATTCGTAAACCGATTAATCATCCCCCGTCGTAACCATCCCTGTTTCTTAATGGTGTATTTTTAATTACTTCTTTGAATTTTTCTTATTTGGTAAGCGCCGGCTTTGAGGTTTCCTCAATCTCCTCAGAGTCCTCAGGCTTCTTGGTCAGCGGGTGGTCGCCAGGAGAGACTCCGGGGCAATGGAAAAATCACATTTTTTTATTGGCAGTTTACCGCAACAAAACTCAAATAAACTAACAACCGTTAACTGCAGGATTCCTGCGGTAACAATTCCATTACCCCGGAGTCTCCCCTGGCGACCACCCGCTGACCAGAAAGCCTGAGGACTCTGGGTAGGAGATTGAGGTTTCCTTCGATTGTGGAGGGGGACAGGGGGGCGGGAACCCCGGAGAAAAGGGGGCGGGAGGTGTACGGGAGGCCGGAGTAGAGGGGGCGGGAAGCTGGATTCCCAAGGTGGCGGGAAGCAGGAGAAATTGGGGGAAATTATGCAACATTGCGCAATATTTCGCAATCGAAAAAGCACATAGAGTAAGCGGGGGTCAACAAAAATATGGCGGAAACCGGAAGGATACGGGAAGTGGAAAGTTTAAGCCCCCTGTCTCCGCCCCCCCCCCCCCCCCCCCCGTCGATTGAATTTTTTAAGGGGACTGTGTCACGGAGATTTTGCTGGTATTTTGCCAAAACGGTGCTAAGACATGATTAAGTACCTTTGGTCAAACACAAATGACTAAAGAATATCAAGTGAATTTTCGTAATGAGAGAAAACCATAGTAAGGCCGCAACCGTAGAACTTGAAACCACTGGACCAACGTTTCAAGTTGAAATACATTTCCGTCTTAGCCATCCGTGGCCAAAGCCACTTATTAAGTTTCGCTGTATTAGTGCAGTAATACTTTTCAAAGTGTTACTGAAAAGAGCTGACATAATCCCTTTACGGGGGCAATGTGCGTGAATTTTAGGAAATATGATAAGGTCTAAGAAAGAAATAAAAGAGGAATTAAATTTTGTACACACCTCCAGACAGTCCACCCCACGCAAGAGCACTTCGGGTTGTTTGTGGACTGTTTTGGTGTCCATCTGTTAATTACTAACCTTAAATTTTTATTTTAACTCACCTTTTAATTCTTAACATTTTTTTTGTTAAAATTAATCCATTTTCGGTCCCTTCTTTTTATCGCCTTAAAATTCTCTCAGATTTAAGGGAACTCGCACTATTATCCTATGATAGCATTTTTTTGATTGAATGAAACCTCATGGAGATAATTAAGAAAAAAGGCTAAAACGTTGGGGAAAAACAGCATCTACGTATATTGTCCCCTTAACTGTATGAACGGACCCTTATAAGTTTTTGGCGATACCACCGATTCTGATATTCATGATTAGCACCAGTTCATTCGATACTATTCGATACTTTGCCTTCGTAGAAGAGATGAAAATCGTTTCTGCGATGCGTCAACCTACATAAAGACTCTAAGTTGTGAAATTTTTGCTCGATAAGAGAGCTTGTCGAAGTCCTTACAACTAAGGCGTTCTCGGTTCGTTGTGTAAACGATAGCATCTGGGGACGCTGCATTTAGTTTGAACCACAGTATCACTATCGATATCGCGTTATACTAAGTATTGCGATCAGTGTCGTTTCTAACTAGAAAAATGTCGGCTCATTTGGACACGACATAGCTTGACTGTATGGCACATTGTTACCTCCATGTTTTACGTACAAGTCAAGACTGCAAACCTATAACGTTACTACGATACGTATTACGACACTGCAGTACTCATAAGAATACTTTTTACGATACTACGATACTTATTACGATACTAGGATACTTACCTGTTGAGTGAACTTGTCGACACAGGCCATTCTGATGCGTTCACTGGTAGCCGGACTGTCAAGTCTAAAGATCCCTTCAATACCTGACTCACGCCTGCGCAGTGAAGCATAAACACATGCTCATGACCAGAAAATCAAGCACTAAGGATTACCACTGCCGTCTGAAACCCAATTTGTCTAAGATTGTCAATATCCTTTAAGTTCGAATGCCTTCAAGATCAAATACTATAATGAACGAAAGAGCCTGATAGCTAGACCGCGCAAATCCGTCCGCGGCCAATACAGTTAAAGGCACCGAATTCCTCTATGAGTGGTCCGCTTGATGATGCCTGCGTGCTCAAGCAGACTTGAGTTGATAGACTTCGACCCGGTGTAAATTTCCATATTTTTTAATATCCACGACAAAACGCCATAATCGGGTGGGTTAAGGTTTGTCAGCGGAGAGTATTCGCAAACAAACTTTCGCTGGCGTAATTCCAAGGCGACTACCACCAAAGACTCAGAAGTCTAAGAACTGGATAGTACGATCCTGTCCGTTACGCAGAGCAACTTATAACAACTTAAACAACTTAATCATAAGCCTACTACTCCCATCTTACGCGTACTGAACAGCACACATAGGGTCAGCGGTCTGCATTAGTACTCTACGATGATTCATGTACGTATTATTGCTGAACTTAAAAAAAATGAAATAAACGCCGTAATAATTCAACGTCTACGGTTAAGGAATTACTCAGACTTACCTGGCGTTTGTGATGGCATCTTTGATGGCGAAAAAAACTGAAGCACCAAGAAAAAGTGAGGCTTCCCCAGGACCCTGAATTAAACAAAACATCACAATTGAGAGGTAACGAATCTGCGCGCTAAAAACAGATTATTTTGAAAGCATTGCGTTGGCATCGGAGTGAAACATTAAACAGACCGGTTGCTACTAATCGCTTAAATACACGTAATTAAGATATACTTCATTAATAGGGTATAACTAATGGAATGGATATGCACTGTAATCCCTACAACTCGAAACGTTGGTTAACCGAAGAAACTTGAATTGTTCGAATTAGAATTGTCGTTCGGATGAACTTAAAGTGCCACTGGGACGAAAATTCATAGGTTTATTTCCGCCAAATTCTGTCGCAGAATATCGCGTTTTGTTCATATTTCCCCAGAAAACTGAGCAACAAACCTTCCATCCTAATATTTTTTAGCTCCAAAGTCGCGTAAAATGTGTCCGCCATTACTGAAAACGTGTTCCTGGGTGATTGCACAATTTAATAGCTTGTGACGTCAGAGGCTCACCTCAGTCGCGTTTCCTTGTGTTTTGACTGAAGATGTCTACCGTCGACTGCGAAACCTCCGAAGAGTTTTTCTACGATTCGGAACAGTCTTTAGCTTCCGAAGCCTCTGAGGATTCGTTTCATTCGGCAAATGAAGAATTTTTCTTACCGTACGATGTAAGAACTGATGTGAGGTTTCAACTAGTAATCTTGTCAACAAACTGTTTAAAGCTTTTTTTCTCGCCATATTATTTGGCGGGAGTTCAAAACATAAGCGAAATATGCTTAGACAATGATTGTAGTTCAGGACCCAGTTGCTCAAATAGTGGATAACTCTTTTTCAACGGATTAGTCGCTGTCCGGTGGATAAAATTTATCGCTTCATCTCGGTTGTTCAAAGCTTGGATAGCGCTATCCAACCAGCTGTTCAGCCGCTATCCAGCGATCATAAAGTTGTCCATTCCAAGGTAGGTTGTGTAACTGTTATCCACTGTAAACCTGTAGCAAAATAGGCATGGCTATTCGAAGAATTGATCTTTTAAGCTGTGGAAATTTAGACAAAACACCTATGAAAACTTTAGACTTTGATGCTTGCGAATTCTCAACCATGGGTCGATCGATGTTACTGTTGGCGTGGGAGAAAATAAAAGAAGCGATATTTTGTCTGCCGTTGTTTATGTTCATTATATATTATAAAAAAGCATTGATATTTTTGGCCATTCTTGACATAGTCTGGGAAATTTTCTTGAAAAACCGTAATTGTTGTGGTCAGCTGGCAGGCAGCTTATCGTGTCTATCATAGCACAGTGGTCACTCAACACATTGAACACAAGTGCTTGGCGCTGCTAAATATTTTAAACAGTTTTAGATAATTCTTTTTCTGAGCCGAAAGAAGTGAAATAAATCAAAACCCTATTTTTCAAGAACTGGAGGCCTTGTGTGACCGGAATCTAAATATTTGTAGTCAAAATTAAAAGCCACAAGGAAAATTTTCCGCTGCTCAACAACAACATGCGGACCGCCGAGGAAACGAAGCTTTCGCTTGCCTTATTCGCTGCGTAAAAATAATAACTTGATATTTAGTCATTTTTCTTAGTAGTTCATTTACTAAGATTGCTATGACAGGTAAAAGAAATAAAATTGTTAAACCCTTAGGCAAATAGTGGCGTGTGATATTTTTTCCCAACTTCAATTCCCATGCACCGACGATCCGATCGAACAACAACAACAACATTTTCTTTGCATTCCCAATTACAAATGTCATTGCACATAGAAAAGAGAAAGAAGAAAGTTGCAAAATCGATTAATTTACAATTCCTGTGTCTATTGCTCCATTTCTTAATGCAAAAGCTTCGTAAATGAAGTAACCTAATTTTTTACAAGTGAAAGGGTCAATGCTATTTAAGAGAAATACAATTTTAAGAATCGAAATCGGAATATTTACTAATATTATCGTCCATTGAAGATTTTCTAATTGCATCATATCTATTGCAAGATAAGAGGAAGTGTACTTCGTTTTCAAATTAAATTCGAGCTGCAGCATTGACAAAATCTCAGATGCTCTGGAAGTCTAGGGGTGGAATGTCTTCCATTTTCAATTCTTAGGTTGTAATTACCTAACCTAAGTTTTGCTACTGCCCGAACCATAATGTCAATCGACTGTTCACCGACAGGGAATAAAGAGAGAAAAGTTTCTCCACGTTCAGGATGGTATGTTATAAAATAAATGTCCATGCTTCTAAGCGATTACTGCTCTGAAATTAACACACGCGGAATTAAAAAAAGGAAAAGATAAGCAGTACAAACTACATCAGCTTAATCACGGCGGTCAGGATTGCATTCGCCGAGGATCTTCGCGCTAGCAGACGGCAGAACTGAAAGGGTTTTCCACGACGATAATAAATTTCAAAATACGTTAAAAGAAAATCAGTTTTGCACAATGGTGGATGCGTTGAAAAGGAAACAAACTATCACTTCAAATGCGTTATAAGATTAGGTAATTTACCTTTCGCCTTGTTCGCGCAGATAATGTTTTTTTCCAGTTCTTTTTTCCATATAGTTGGAATAGGCAATGGCATGATCGACCTCTGGGATCTTGCGACACGAACAGCCCTCTGGAAAAACTCGTCCGTGAAGTGATCAAAATACCTCTCGGGTCGAATTCACTGTGTGAGTACGAACATTGTACTTTTTTCCATTGCGGGTCCGCTAGCAGGGCTTCAATGAAGCAAAATACCAGCTCGGTGGTTGGATTTATTATTGTAGCATTGTATAACACAAGTGCTACCTGTCATTACTGCTCTAGCAAGGAAGATTTCAAAGTCGTGCAACAAACAGTTGGCAAGAAATCTTTCCTCGAGGACAATTTACTTTCCCATGGGAAGTAACCATGTGGAGGCACTAGGTTTGAGGTGAGCCTCTGACGTCACTTCCGCTCATTCGTAAGCCAGCTTCCGGAACAAGGGCCAGTAATGGCGGCCGCAAAATCTCGACAAAAACCGTCCGAAAAAAGCGTCTTCTGGTCGTCGTAATAAGTTGAAATTTGGCATGGTGACTAAGAACCACAAACTATGTTCCAAAATGTAAAAACATGGAATACGAAAATTCTGGTCCCAGTGGCACTTTAAATTTCGAGTTATCCGAAGTTAGTCCAATGTAACAGTCTAACTAGGGAAATCTGGTTTCGGTTTAAGATGATAAGAAATTCCACGCCTGTGAAAATAAATATTGCAAAATCGTACCTTAGAAGAGTAGATGGCGTGTTCGTTTGGCGCGTTGCGCAGAAGATGGACGTTAAACTCCACTGGAACGTCTGCAAATCCGGGAATCTTGTAAGTCCCAGGCCCTGTCGTCCATAAGGAGCCCGTCTGTGAGAAGCGAATTTCTTCAAGAGTGAACAAACCCTGCCCTTGAACAAAACCACCTTCGACCTGAAAGATCAGTACAAGAAAATAATTGTATGCCATATTAAAACAATCATGACTGTAAATGACCTCCGCGACTTGGTGCAACGCTCTAGCTAACGAGAAAGCAAATAAGTGTCATTCTCGTCTCCAGAGCCTCCTATCCCTTTCAGCCGGCGAGGCCTTTGCATGGTCCTTGCGCGAAGGCCCCCCGCCGGCTAAGAGGGACAGGAGGCTCTGGTGACGAGAAAGAATAAATGTATGTAACGCAAAAACATATTCGTTCCCAGTCCTTATTTATCATTAAAAAGTAATGCGAAGTATTGTAAAGTATTCGCGCATGATTTAAAAAAATCACAAAGGAAGGGGAATCAATGAAGCTTCCCAGGAGCCTCGAGACAGGAGATGATATTCCACAACCAACTGCGAAGAGTTCGGACTTCTCAAAATCATTTGCAATCTATGGTAATCGGAGAGAGTGGAAACGAGTCTGGCGCAAACAAAATAACAAACAAACAAACAAACAAACAAACAAACAAAAGAAACAAACAAACAAACGAACGAACGAACGAACGAACGAACGAATGAATGAATGAATGAATGAATGAATGAATGAATGAATGAATGAATGAATGAATGAATGAATGAATGAATGAATAAACGAATGAACGAAGGAACGAAGTAACGAAGCAAGGAACGAAAGAACGAACGAACGAACGAACGAACCAACGGACGGACGGACGGACGGACGGATGGACGGACGAACGAACAAACGTATGAATGAATGAACAAATAAATGAATGAATAAATGAATGAATGAAATGTAGGATATTGAATGCCTCTCACTTATTATCTTGAAAATTGACGAGCGTTTAACACTGACCTGCCCAATATCGATGGCTGGGTTAAGACTCGAGCCAACATCTATCACTATATCTGTGCGAAGAACCTAATATACATAAATTCACACAATTAGTTAAGGCAAAAGCTCTGGGGCAAATCTGGAAGTGGAAGTATTAAGATAACAGTATATACGTACATTCAAGTGGTATTAAAACCCGTTTACCACATGAATTTATACTACTTCTAGGAGGAAAAGCAGATATTTGGGTGAAATATCACTCTCTTTTCCGTCTTATGACGTGTTGTGCGACATTTTTGGCGCCGAATTTTTGAACGACAGTTTTTAAAAACTGGTGGTTGTTTTCTCGGCAAAACAACTTAAATTGCCTGGCAATTACATGAACTTAGCTTGAAACACACTCAGTTTTCACGCCGAATGTTGTTGCACGAAAATTTAAATTGATAAATCTAGGGAGAAATTTGGTCGACTTAGCGAAAGAACTAATACCGTCGTACCTGATGATCTCCAGTCAAACAGTCGATTTCCACCTCGGAGCAGGCGGCACCATAACAAAAATAATTGTAAGGTCGGTCTGAATGATCCAGATTGGGGGTCCTGTGGATCAATGAAGATTGCCACAAATGCACATTCATTTCGGTCAACAGTTATTTATCCTATTGGTCAGTTGACCTTTAGCCAATCAAAATAAAAAAATCAAAGTATGTATTTCTTCAGGAAAAAAATATAGATACCCTTACTTGTAAAACCCATTTGCAGAAAGGTTGACACGGTCCATATAAGCCAAGCGTACCCAGTCCTCCCATTTTCCTTTTGGATTCTCCATTTGATACGGCTTAAGTCGCTCAAGTATTTTTTCACAAGCAATCTACCAAAAAAAGGAACAAAACAAATTTCCTAATAATAGCTGAATGAAAAAAAAATTAAACCTTGTTCGCATTACCTGGCAAAAGTAGAAAAATGAATTCTCTATTGTCGGCGTGTTTGCTTATGTATTTTGCTTATTCAGGATCCTTCCTTTTACCCCTCTTAACAAGTTGTTATTGGAGAACTTACACAGACGAATCAGATCACGCAGAGTGTCTCAGAATTTTATAAAACTAATTTATGTTGGTTTAAGATGTCAAAGCCCACCAAAAATTCAGAGCAGTCCCTCTAAGTGATGCGCTAAGATTCAACTTAAACGATGTACTTGCTCTATATACCTCCCATTCTTACCTTTACTGCCATGCCGTTGAGGTCAGCGGACACAGATGCTGCTGGAGGAGAAGTGTTAGGAACTGTGTGGGTGCTTGTCTCACTCAGATGAATCTTGGACACGGGAATACAAAAGCTCCTAGCTGCTATCTGCAAGCGAAATTTGACCAGAGTAATATTAATAAGCTACAGCCTTTTAAAATACTACACATCGTTATATTTTACATAGCGGTTTGCAAAGGGTCTTCCATGGCCAAGGAGTCCTATATTTTTTCATTGAATATCAGGAGTTAGAATCCCTTTATATTTCTCGCGGGCTTTTCGTACACCCTCCTCAACAGCAGAAGCATTCTCAGGCAACAGGAATAAAAATAGTCCGGTTGAGTAACCGTCAGCAAGGTTTTAAATAGACCAAAACAAACAAACAAACAGACAATAAAAAACAGATCAACAAACAAAAAAATTGCACTTAAGCTTGACAGCTTCGAAGTTACTGAACAACCCTGCTTGTAAATATATTAAAAAATGCATTTCAAGCCGGGGTCAGTAATAAAAGTAGAAGACTTCCTGCTCATTCCCAAACCTTTCTGCCACTAGTTAACTAAACAATAGTTTAAGAGTTTTAAAAACAGTCAAGATGCGTTAGTTAAAAAACAAAAAACAAAAAACAAAACAAAACAAAAACAACACCACCACCACCAACAACAACAACAACAACAACAACTCAAATGTGTCAAAAAGGGCCGTCGGAAAGTAAAACAATAACGACAACAAACGAGTTTCAAGGCTTTCCTCCATTTTCCCTAACAAAACTTTCTCTTGATATTTAACGACCAACCTGCACCATCTTTGTGTGTAGTCCTTGCCCCATTTCAGTTCCACCGTGAGTAACAAGGACTGATCCGTCAGTGTACACATGAACAAGAGCTCCAGCCTAAGGGGAAAAAGAAAGAAATGAAAAAACTTAAAAAATCGCGAAAATCGTCTATGTTGTGGTTCAATTTTTTCTTTCCTTTGTTTTATACTCATTATCATGCATTACCATGAAAAAAACAACGGTTGGTGTGCACCGCTTCTAACCTCTATTTTCATTGGTCCCTGATAACCTGCACCCCTATTGTTTTCATAGTTAGGGCTATTGTTTACGTCCGTTATCTATGGTTTCATCAGCCAATCACAGCACTCGTTCCAAACGGTGCAGATCGCCCCCAAAACAACGGTTGAACCACAAGATATGAATTAAGCTGATAAAATATAATTTTCTTGGATAAAAATTACCGTCCAAAAGCATGCAGTCGTATCATCAATAACGTGTTAAGATCGAATGACTAAAGACCAAGAGTTTTGTAATAACATTTTAGTTGAAAACAAAGATTAAAGCAATGTGACGTTGATAATGACATTGGATACATGGAAACGTCACTATTGCTTTACCCTTTTTCGCCCCAGTAGTGATCAGCATCAGTCTTCTCATTATATCAGTACATTATAACACATACAAGTCATGATATGATGATATGTGAGAATTAAGGAAATGATACCCAAAGGTGAATTGTCTTGATGTTTAAGACGGATTCCGCTCAACGTTCGAGCAATAAGTGCAAAAAATATTTACCAAAAAACTACTCATAGCACGGTAACATTTTAAATGCTATTTCAAACATCTCACTCTAGTTCACTTGCCCAAGTGACCCCGCGATGAAATTCTCAAGCATTCTCAAGAAAATTAATTTCAAATCTCGTAAAAGTATGCTAAAAACGGGCACCATTTTGTTTTGAACTGACATGAAGCGTCTTTTTAATTGAAATATTGATAACTTCAAATCCAATTTTCTCTCGCGGGGTCAGCTTGGGAGCAAAAGTAACGATAGGTTCTTCTTATCTGTTCTCAAAATGTGACAGTGCTGCAAGTATTTTTTTGGTAACTTAATTTTTGCACTTACTGCTCGAACGTTGAGCGGAAATCGTCTTAAACACGTTCTCTAAATTAATGAAATGTGTCAGGGGACCAGTAAGGAGAATTTGTATAATAATGACGGGGCTTTAAGGGTTAATCTTTGTTTTGTTTTTTTAATTCGGGCTTGAATTCGGCTAGAACCCATAAAATTGCGACACTGTGACAATGCTCGTAGAAACCTATCAATCCGACGAGAATATATACTAGGTCTTGAACAAGCGAAACCAAGCAAAGTGTCGCAGGAATGTATAAATTATTAGAAGGCTGGTTTTGTTACAACCATAACACGTTATTTTGAAATAGCAGCAGTCAGTTTTGTCTGGTATCTTATACCTGATTTTTGGTGAATAAAGGATTAAATCCAACGCCGAGCATAGTAGGGATCAAAGCGATTCCGCGCTTTCGCCAGCGGTTTTTCCCTGAAAGAAAACACCTATTAAAACCAGAAATAGACTACGAGCAGTCTCTCATTTCCGCTTAGGGATATGAAAATGGCCTGCCGCGTGGAAACGTTACGCGCTCGTGATTAGCTGCGCCATGTTTTCACGCGGCAGGCGATTTTCGCGCTCTCTCGCGTCTTCGTTTTGTTCGACTATTCCTGAGCAGGAAGAGAGACCGCTCGTAGTCTAAATGAGTAAATTTTAACCCCAAATTCAATGTTCAGCAAATTAAATCAAGTGGGTGGTACATTCCTGTGGTGCTGTTCATTATGATGAATAGGGTGATTATGATTTTGTGTCTTTTGAACGCAATCCTAAAGTGTGACCATTCAAATGAAAGCTACTGAGGAATACTTTCCTGTGGTGCTGTTTATTATGCTGTACAAGGTGGTCCTAACTTTTGAGTCTGTGAATGAAATCCTAAAGTGCGATCATTCGAATGAAAGCTACTAAGCAGTACTTTCCTGTTGTGATGTTTATTATGCTGTACAAGGTGGTTCTAACTTTTGACTGTGTGAATGAAATCCTAAAGTGTGACCATTCAAATGAAAGCTACCGAGCAGTACTTTCCTGTGGTGCTGTCTATTATGTTGTACAAGGTGGTTCGAACTTTTGAGTCTGTGTATGAAATCCTAAAGTGTGACCATTCAAATGAAAGCTACTGATGAGTACGTTCCTGTGGTGCTGTTTATCATGCTCTACCTTTTGAGTCTGTGGATGAAATTCTAAAGTGTGACCATTCAAATGAACGCTACTGAGCAGTACTTTAATGTGGTACGGTTTACTATGCGGTACGAGGTGGTTTTAACTTTCGAGTGTGTGGATATTAGCATGATTAGCATGATCATTGGCAAATGTGCTACGTATCATTGAAGTTAGAGATGCTGAGAAGTACTTTTGGCCAGTTCTGTTTGTCTAGTACACAATGTGGCCAGGTTTGAGTCTGAATGCGTTGTCAGGTTATAAACTTTAAAATAAGAGACTACTGTGTAGAGCTGTCTATGGCGTTTGATTCTCCAAGAAGTTTCTTGATAATTTATTAATAGATGATTTATATTTACTGTTTTGCAGGGCAGGCGCTTTTGGAAGAGAACTTATGCGCTAAAACCGTGAAGTTACTGACCTGTTATAGGAATCCACCAGTTCTCTTTGTTTCTCGTAATGACTTTTCTGCACCAGCTCATCCCACACGCGTTGCATGCGACAGCTGATCAGTTCTTGACCAAAATGCGTCACGTCTCCTTCCTGGACAAGATTTAACTCTCGAACCTGTTGTTATTTAAAGGTGAATTTTTTGGTGAATGATCGTTAAACCAAAATACAGTCAATCGCAACAAGCACTTATAACGGAATTAGCAGTCTCAACTGGAAGGAAAACATGCTGCAACAGATGGCAAAGCGGGAAAGCACCTAACTGTTAGTAATACCTGGTTAGGCTTGACATTATATGGTTAAGATTATTTTTTGCGTTTTTTGTTTTGAATGGCAAAATTTATTTTCTTTTTTAATTTAGTTCGGGACAATTTTCATTTGGGTGTTAGCATGCAAAAACTGTCCTGAACTCCAGTGCAAAGCTCCCAAAAAGGAGTTTTCAGTTTAACGTAAGGAGCCTGGGCATTACGTCATCTGTTATGCAGCCATTGTCAAGCGTACTAGGTGTGTCCCAGACTGCAATGCAAGAGGTTGCGAATTCAAACCCTGGCCGTACAACCAGCCAGCGCCGGCCCGTAATAAATGCTACGACCATGCTTGCTACCACGCATTCCCGCGCCAGCGATCGCCTACTGTACATGTCAGTTTTCCCGCGCTTCGTACCAGTTGCAAGAGCTTAGTAGCCAGGCATTCCCTTCCCGCCCACAAACTAGACCACCACTTGTATCCTGCCCTTATCAAACGAAACAAACATATCTAGGGAGCTATCGTAAAGAGGAAGCGAAACGTGGACGTCAACGTGTAAGGCAATTTTGGGCGCGGGGACGAGATCGAAGCTAACGACGGGAAACCAACACTTAAAGGGGCATAGTCACGAGGATTTCGCAGATTTCTGGTCAAAACTGTGCTAAAATTATCGGTAGCTAACTTTATCCATGCCCAACATTGTGTTTGAACATTTAATAATAATAATAATAATAATAGTAATTTAAAGGAACATATTAACTTAATTTCGTTACGAGAAAACAAAGCATGACCATTTAACGTCAATTTAATGTCAACACGCTGAAAGAATTTGAAAAGTTTAGCCTAATTTTTTCAAATTGCAATCCAATTCTATCCGTGCCATCCGTAGCAACAGACGACAGTTTCAGTGACGTAATATTAATAGTCTGTGGTAACAAGACTAGACCATTATTTGTGGTGTTCATTGAGGTGAGAACATATTTTTGATTTTTTTAGGTGAACTAAAATAGCGTGACTATGCCCCTTTAAGTATGAAAACGTGATCAGTGATCTTTTTGTCCTCCTTTACTGTAAAAGGGTTTTTTCACTTGTTCCGTACGTACAATTGTGTGATTCAGCTTAACGTTAATTCCAGGATCCCTTTTCTCAAAAGTCCCGGTAACTTTTCAGGCCCGGGGTCATATTTTAAATTCTAAATCTATAGTACGTTGGCGTAATTTTTAGCCCGCATATCAGCCCGACTTGTTTTATCAACTTAGAATCTTATTGCTCAGCTTTTAAAACCAACAAAAGTTGCGTCTTTAATGCAAACATCGCGCACATAAAATAGGTTTCTGAGCCCGCAAAGTTTTCGGAACTTTCGAGAAACGGACCCCAGGACAAAAACGCTATCATCTGAGCTTAGAATAGTTCATTATGGATAGGGCAGCTCATACAAAGGGCAGTTGAACGTACTGGTCATAAACAGATTGCGCATAACATACTTCTCTTTGTGAAATACCACAGTTAACACCAACATCAGTCATCACGGACTCGGCAAGCAGCAAACACTGAGAAACAATAAAGAGAAATTTAATATTGTAAATAGAGATATTTGCTTTACGTATTCGAAAAACGTTTGCATCCACTGATTCTAGTGACAGTAAATAGCACAAATAAATTTGACTTAAGGACGGTGCCTCCTTTTGTTACTGCGTATACGTTCTGCGCATCTCGGGATATTCCGGTAGACCTGCACGGTTCCAAACCTCTAATTTCATTGGTCCCTATAACCTGCACCGTCTATTGTTATCAGGGTTAAGGCTATTGTTTCGTTCTTTACCTATTGTTCTCCTCCACCAATCCTAGACATCGTCTGGAAGCGGTGCGGGTCCTGACATTCGGGTTTCTTAAGGAATTTGCCCAATAACACATTAATATTTTTGTGCGGTTTAAGACTACGTGGAAAAAGCAGATCTTAGCAAGGGCTATCAATCCAAAAAGAAAATTGGGGGTAACCGTGCATTTTTCAGAGATAATTGAGCTTAAATTTGGAAAGAAATGGCCATACATTCTTTTTATTTTAGCGCTTTTTTAGAATTATGGTTGCTTAATTATCTCTAAAAAATGCGTGGTTACCCACATTTTTCTTTCTGGATTCCAATAACCCTTGGTAAGATCTACTGTTTTCCCATAGTCATAGCCTTGGCAAAAATGCATCTATATTAGGAGGCACCGTCCTTAAAGGGACAATGTTCAACCTTACAACTGTATTTTCTTGTATATGGCAAGGAGCTTGCATTGCTCGAAGCTTCATTTATTATCTTAAAACAGGAAGAAAAAAATGTCAAAAGAGATAAAAGCAAAGAAAAATAAACTAAAAAGACAAAGCAGCTAAAAAACTGAAATCTTAACCAGACTGGCATCAGTGATAGATTTCTGAACCGCCGATCGTGACATCAAATTCGACGAACTGCAACCACTTCCATCTTATTGTCCTGCACTTAATCCACAAATTACCTGCTATGTTTTGCTCTGAAATTTTTTTTATGTCATTTAGTTTTATGTATGCAAAATCGAGTTCGAAGGTAGAAATGGGAAACTAACTTAGGTAGGGGGGGAAGGTGCAGCGGGGGGGGGGGGCAGAGAAGGAATAAAGGGGCCTGGGTCAGAAGGAAGGGCCTAGGTGGGATGTCTCTCACCTGTGGAACACCAAAGCCCCTGAAGGCCGTGTTCGAAGGAATGTTCGTTTTGCACAAGCAACCAACTCCGCGAATGTTTGGTATAAGGTAACAGTTCGCCATGTGATTCAAGCCTCTTTCCATAACCTATTACAAATCCAAAATATAACAATTTTAAAGATACCTTCTAATGTTAGTTCTATTTTTTCATATTATTAAGTCATTTTACCATTTTTTAAGCTTTTATCGAAGCCTTCAAGTCATATTACGGCTGAAGGATTCAAGGGCCCGTTACGTTTACACCTGCGAAACATATGGCTAAACATTTTGGCTCTGTGGAGGAAAAGGTTAAAATACCTTTTTAATTTAGATTAGTTAACGTAAAACACTCACCGATTTAGACACGTCCAAGGAATTGCCGGCATTTGCGTACATTACAAGGTCAAGGGCTTTAATTTTCCCATCTGACGTAAAGCCAACCTTAAAAAACAACCATTTATGACGCTGAGAAATGAAGGTTGGTGCAACCTTACTATGCTTGTTCCACGCTCGGAGGTAGAAGAAAAAGCTAACGAGTACACGAGAACGAAAAACGCGTGGGACTGAGGAGAGAACAGGCTAGCTATAAACTACAAGGAACAGAGTCAGACATAAAGGCATTAGGGACGAATAAAAACTGAATTTTGCCCGATCGTCTGCCGGAAGATTAATTGTAATTGGGTCAGCCATATAGATTTTTTGGGTGATAATAGATAACCTATGAAAAGTCCCGACTGATTGGTGCCCAGTGTTTCGTCAGCCCGCATAGTGACTGCTTGGGTAAATTAAAAGGTGCGTTGTTGCATGGGGACTAGCGCGAGGAGCCCGCGCGAGGGGACAGAGGAGGTAGCTGTAAATAACAACTCAAATGCCCACGCGTCGAAGAAAGCACAAAATGTTTTTTCAGGATGCTATTGTTAGAAATCGACGTTTCGATAGCTACAACCATGAATATAACGTATTACTATAAAATGTTTGATTTGCTGACAGTTTAAGCCTTTAAGCCCGTGGGTGACAAAAATAAAATTTCTCTTTACATCATCACTACTTGTTCAAACATTCAAGCGATGAGAATAAAGGAAATGATCACCAAGGATGAGATGTCTTAATATTTACATAAATTCTCCTTACTAGTTCGACAGGAATGTATGGAAAACAGTAAGGAGAACGTACATTTTCATACCAGGGCCTAAAGGGTGACACAGGTGGAAGCGTACCTTGTACTTGGCAAAGTAAGGATGCCTTGTGCCCGTGCTCATCATGTCTTCATCTCTATCGAGCATGCATCGCACAGGCCTACCAGTCCTGCAAAGAAAATATTCGCAAGATCATTACAATTCCACCTGGTTAATCGAAGATATCGAGGACATCAATGATCGATGATAGTCGATAAAGGACGGAACAAACTAGGCGACAAGTCCCAGGGACAGGCGGTGCGATAAGCCGCCTCGTGTGCACTGCTTGAGCGAAAAGTCGCTGAGTCAAGAACAAAAATGGAACTTCCATGGGATGAAGCTTCCATGGAACTCCATAGAACTCCATGGAGCGTTAATAGAACTCCATGGAATTACATAGAGTTCCATAAGAAGTCCATGGAATCCCACGGGGTTATTTTACACGGCTGTTGCCCAGTGTATCCCGACCTTAACAACTGATTGGTAGTAGAAATTGATAAATGGCTGATAAAGCAAAGGTTCGTGACTACAAAGATCTATTTTCAAAAAATTTCCTCAAGTATTGCCCCTTGGGAGTGTGGGAGGATGATTTACAATACAATGACCAGGAGAAGGAGAGTATACGTAGAGAGAGAGGGCGACGCCACATGAGGTGGTTGATGATAATAATGATAGATAATGGATAGTGTCTATTATTAGCATACTTACTTGGCCGCAGCCACAGCTACTGCGCATGTCAGGAAACAGTTTCGTGACTCCTTTCCGCCAAAGGCGCCACCTAAGTGAACAAACGGTGGCGTTAGAAGGGTTAGGTACTTTTTTAGTTGTAATAACTACAGTGACCGTGCCTTGCGCTAAAAAGTGGTCTTTTTTTACCTTCTCCGGATTTTAAGATGTTAGCCGGCGCAGAGAAGTTCTTGCGGTCTGGACATCTTATCGCAAAGAAGTTCTTGCGGTTTTAACTTCGAAACGCAAAAAAGTTCTTGCGGCTTGCAGTATTCAAGAGCAAGCGTCCCGCAAGTAGCCGCAAGAAGTTGTCGGGCTTGCGGACGCAAAAAGAAGTTCTTTCGGGTACATTATTTTTTGGGCTGTACTGTATCAAACACACTTGGTATTCCCATTCAGTACTTTTTCTTCTGTGAAAAGCAGGACAAACTAATTGATAACCCTTTCGCTCGCTGAGGCAATCCGTTCGTCTATTCAATTGTGTTCTACCTTTTGCGTCTTCAGATTCTTGAGTTTGACCATTCAATTAAAAGCTATCGTACACTACTTTCATCTGGTGCTATTCCGGTCAGATTAAATGACTCTGTGGATGTAAGTCGTAAGTGTAACCAGTCAAATGAAAACTTTTAAGAAATTCTCCACCGTGCCGCTATTGGTATCTTACATTTTGTGAAAATTAAAGATAAGTTTAGGATGTTCAAGGTTTTGTACTTTATGGGTACGGTTGAAGGCTACACAGCGACTTACCCATTCTTTTAGTTCGCACTACCAGTCTGTCAAACGGAACGCCGAGAACCTTTGCGGCAAATTTCTGTGAATTGAATATACAAGACACGAGAAACAAACTAAAGGATTCAACATTGCACTTAAAAAGAACAAAAGAATAATTGTTCACGGCTAAACAAATACAATGAATACTTACCGGGGGGGGGGGGTACTCCCTATTGTGGGCTTTTCGGGATGGCTCCGCCTGAAACGGGTGCCTTTTTTAAATCTCGCAGTATATAAAAGGGTAGGGAATAATTGCCATTTAAGTGTACGAAAGGGTCACAAAATCAGCTGCAAAGTGGTAGAAATGGTGGTTAAAGCGAAGTATATCAAAGGGTGCCACAGTTTGGCAGAAATGACTACGCAAATGAATCAGAACGACTGAAGACCCGGGAAAAACTTGGCAATTACAGGAAATTCTATTGTTTTGGCTTATCCTTGCGCCTTAATAAAGGGGGGGGAGGGCAATTTTGCTCTAGGCATATGAAAGGAGTACCATTTTGGTAAAAGTTGGTATATTAAAGGGTAAGGGTCTAAACCTCCTGGCGTACCCTCCTCGTACAAAACTTTATATAGTAGCCCCCACCCCCCCTTCCGGGAATACTTCAATCATTTCTCTTTGTTACCTGTGTCAAGGTCGGGTTTTGAGTTGAAACAAACAGTTCCATCTCGCCATCTTCTCCTTTAGGAACAGCTATTGTGACTTGGGTCTCTAGATAGAAGTGCTCCTAAAACGGGTGATAAAATTACACTGTAAATTGAAACGAATAAAACGTCTGTAAACCATCGCAAAATTTCACAATGTTTTGTACCTTCTTCTGTATTTATTCGTTATATATGAGTCTAAAATCTAAGATCGTGAGAACAGTGACAGTGAAGTATAGGCAAGAAAGTTTACCCCACATTTTCTCTCTCCTTCCAGGTGTATAAATGGGTACCGGCAACATGCCGCTGGGGGTAACCCTGCGATGGACTAGCATCCCATCCAGGGGGGAGCAGCAATACTCTAGGTTGCTTCATGCTACAGAAACTGGGATAAGCTCCAGCCGTGTGGGCCTCCTTGGCTCGAGTTCGACTTGACCTACTTACATTCCAACCAAAGGATGGTTTATATTTTTAATCCAAGTGTGTTAAAGTGCCTATGAACTAAAAATTTTTTTTGCACATTTTGGTAGTTCATTATGTGTTAATTCCGATATGGCAAGATAAATTGGATGGCAAGAAACAAAAATCCGTTTTTTTGCCGTTGAAAGTACCGAAAATGACCAAAATCGTGTCTCCGAAGACTGGGAACGAGTTGGCCGAGGAAGCGGGCCGTATGACGTCACAAATCGCGCAGAATGTTTGTCTCTTTGGTCTTTGTCAAGTGTTTGAGCGATGAAACTTACATTTTCCTTGCTAATATTGATATACAATGAAAGCTACCGACGACTGAGGAAAACGCTAAGATTCAGCTCGAAGCGATTTCGAAGATGTGCGGTTTTTGGGTTTGTCGTCCGTGGATAAAGCCTAAACAACGACAACAACAATCTTGCGCGAAGCAAGATGGCGAATTGAATTGTTGGGATTGACTAACTTTCAGCTCTATTGGCTTGACTGGCCTTGAAGGAGAAGCTTCTAGAATTGAATGGTCAGTACTTTTATGTGTTAATAACGAGAGATTGACGCAGCCTTGACTTTACTTCTTTTGTTAAGAGCGTCGTTGTATGTACTTCAATTATTTTACTCAAACCGATACCAGACAAGCTCAAGTTTACGGTGTACTTGTTTGTAACTTAATTTGTTCATCTTTTCATAGGTTTTCGCGCCGAGAGAAAGATAGACTCAGTTGTTCGGCTCTTTCGAATGAGGACTTTTGCAGAGAGAACACTGATATAAACTTATTAGTTAGCAGGATTTTAAACATTGAAGATAAGCATACCCAAAATTTGCTTGAAATATTACATGCCTAATGGCTGAGCCAAGACAATAGTAATTTCTAAAGAGCGTTTTTATTTATTATAATCAGCAGGTACAAATGATTTTCAAATGGAAGTGGAGTGCTTGTATTGTAATTTCAAGCCATTTATGAGGGAGCATCTCAAAGCAAATAAATAGGAATTTTTGAGTATGGTGCTCATTCGTGGTCTTTTACTCCACCTGGAGGTGCTATGAGGATGACTGTGATAAATAAAGATGGACATTGTATGATACGCGTGCAAACTCAGACTAGTGTGACTTCAGCTTTGTCCTTGTAATAATCCGTCGCTTCTGACTACATGAACTGGTTTAAGTAATTGCCTACACAATATTAGACCAGCTGAGATTTTTGTCCTTCTGTTCAGCAATTTGCTTTAGGATTTTGGTTCATACCAATTTTGTGGAAACATGCTATGGCAGGTGAGAGCTAGTGTGCTGAGTTATTACAGGCTTTATGTGATCACTTATACTTTCATGATGCTGGTCTCATGTAAATAAACTTAACCATACCTGTCCAGTTATACTGGCCCCAGTTGTTCAAAAGTTGGATAGCACTATCGACCGGATAAATCTCTATCCAGTGGATAATGCAATTGGTTTCCCTAACACTTATCCACCTTTTGAACAGCTGGGGCCTGGTCTGAGCTCCCTTTGTATACTGGTCTCATATGACAATACCTCCCTTGGGTCAATCTCAACACTAAGATGAATATGTAGTTTGTTCCAGAAGTACATTTTGAAGTGCCATTTTCATTGAAACATACACCCATTCCAATTCCATGAAGTATGGCAGAAATCAGTGTCAAGTAGAAATTGCCCTCTTTGTGTGTGTAGTTTCTTTTTTTTTTTTTTTGGTTATTTTTGTTTAAGGAGGGGGGTGGGGTGGGGAGAGGTTAAGGCAGCTCCCTTGGATCTATAAACCCTTCAAATTACAGTACCCTCCCAGTACACTGTACACATTATGCGTGTATTAGCCGTTTTTGTTGTTGAGATATGCTCTTCAGTTACAAATGTCTAAGAGTCTGTGTTCGATCAAGCTGGCATAATCCTTTGAATTCGCCCAACACTCTCGTGTTTGCATCAGGCTTCCGCTACGTAACCATGCATGCCACTATTAATGTTTGAAGATATGTATTTTACTATCTTGGGCACTTATTTAGTAACAGAAGCCCCTTTGTTACCAGTGTTTTTACACTGATGGGGCTATCCTGTGTATACATCATTATTATTATTAAAGCAGTACAAGACGTTTATATGCTATGTCCCCAAATAGCATGCATATGGGGGGAACATAGCCTATGCAGCTAATTTTCAGAAAAATTATTATTATTATTATCATTATTATTATTATTATTATTATTATTACAAATTAAAGGTGGAGAACGAGATCGAAAAGGCCCATTTTGAAACCTCATTATTGATTTTCTGTTGGCGAATTAGGTGGCTTGTGTGGTAGCTTTCTTGGGTACAGGGAATGAGTCAAGAAGAGACTGAGACAATTCAGTGTGTGCGGAATTTCCAATACAAAGCCTGCCACAAAATTAAATAATGGGAAATGAAGGTCACATTTTCATTGCCCTTCAGTATTAAAAATGATTAAATAACTTATGCCATAAATTCAAATTAAACCTACATCACCAAGACTGTACTGCAACAGGGTCTATTAGACAGTGTTAAGTGTGATATGTGAAATTTCATATTATATGGTCCTCTTGAGATAACAGGAGGAGGGTCAACAAGAAGAGAGGCACAAATCTGTTTGAAATGTGTGGTGTTTAAAGAGGACCACATAAATCAAATGCAGGGGAAGCAGAGTGACTTGCAATAAAAATTATCAATGCTGAGCTGAACTGCTTCCTTTTATTTGACGAAACATCACGAGGGATTTATAAATATTCCTATAGCTATCTCTGATTAACTAAAACATCTTGTGTCGTCGTCGGTCAAGACAGTTCTGTTCATTGTTATCCCTTCAAACTCTATGGTGAACATCCAGTTTGAGAAACGTATTGCATGTGGTTTCCAAAAAAACCGGAGATGTAAACAAAACTTTGTAGCTCAGTTATGTGTTGTAGATCTTGGATGCTCTTAGGTAAGGTGGACAGATGCATATAGCAATAGTTTTGTGGCCAAATATTGAAAACCTTCTTTATCTCGGTCTTTAATCTTGAATTGCGATAGTTGCTGCTAGTGGAACTAATCCACCAGTAGCAGAAGTTACAGATATTAATGCGACATTCAAATACTGAGGCTTTTCCCAGAAGCAGCTCTGTAATGCGGGTCGAATCGAATTCTTACCGAGTCGAACACGGGTTCAAATGAGTCCGCTTCTCTCCCTAATTCGTTTCCTTTTGAGAAACGACACACACATGCTATCACTGTGCGAATCCTGCCCTTGTAGCTTACGATCCTGGGCCCACGAGTCACTCCAAAGTAATTTCTCTTCTGGAAACCCTCTTGTCAGCCATAACACTCTTGTCTTCTGCTCGATTTGTGACGTCACAGCCTTGTAATGTGATCGTTTTGGCCGCGCGCAAAATGGAGACACATTTCGGGTGCCAAATTCGAACTTTGCGGCTGGAAAAATATCCCATGCAAAGGTTTCTACTCAGCAAAACTTACATATTTAGACTAAGGGAGTCATAAACTATCATATTTAGGAGAAAAATTTTTTAGTTCATAGGCACTTTAAACGAACATTTCCGGAACCTGTCCGAGGCGAAAGTTTATCCACTAATCAGCTACTGTCAAACAGGGTGTGTAAACGAAATTATTTTACTTAATAGTGATTTTGTTGCTATTTTAGCGGCTCCGTTTAGTGGCTTTTTAAACTGCTTTTGTTTTCATAACACTTACCTAAGATTATTATCTATAACCATTCAAATGAAAAGCTTTGAGCATTACTCTCGTGTGGTGCGTTTGTTATGCTGTTCTAATTGGTTCTAAGAGTGGCAGCCTAGTATCCAGGCCTTCTCCTCCCGCTTACTCGACTTGGTGCGAAATGCCGTGACGTCACATGCCACTCAGCGACGTCTAGGCCAAGCTACAAAAATCCCAAAAAATGGCCTAAAAATCTTTCCGGAATTTCTCCAAAAATGCTCTAAAAATCTCCAGTTTCAAGTCTAAAAATCCCATAAAAACTCCTAAGAAGCTCTAAAAATCCTCCAATATTAAAAAACTGGGTGACATATGGTGAAAATTCTATGGCTTTGGTACAGCTCTCTGCTAGTGTCCTCAGTCTCAGCCAGCTGAGCCCGCCACTTGGCAAGGAATGCTGGATTATGGGTGAAACCGCTGACCGATACTGTGAGGGGGGCATCAAAACATTGCAAACAAAGACTTCAGGATCGCTTGTGACGAAACTTTTCCAAGTTTCAAGCTTTTTTGTAACAAATAAACAAAAAACCTTGAAAATATTCACCAAAATCTCTAAAAATGCCTCCAAATCTCTAAAAATCCTGTAGTTTTCTATAAGTCCCGTGAAGCTCTAATAATCCCGAAAAAATTCCGGATTTTTGTAGCTAGGCCTAGCGACGTCACGAAATCTCGCGCCAAGTCGTGTGAGAGAGCAGAGAACGCCTGGGTACTAGGTTGTTCCACTGGTGCTTTCTTTGTGCTACTCTCTGAGATTTGACATGCCAAATCATACGTGCAATTAGACCAAATATATCTCACCTGTCCACCAACTCTCATTTCTCCTTCGATCACGTGATCACACTCAGCAAATCCAGTCTGCAAGTCTCCTTTCTCCATACCCATAGGTCCTACGTCATAGTACGATTCAGCGGCTATGGCCTCCTGTAAAGTAACGAGTATGGTTTGGTGTTCAAATCAGAACTTGTAATAGCTTGGCGGTTAAATTTTCTCTTAATACTATTCTGGCTATTCACATTCCGGTTTATGCCTAACCGAATGTAAACAACATTAGTATTCCAAAACATTATATGAAATCTGCGTATTATAAGTAAGCCGATAACTTTTTCCAGAAAAATCGAGCGCAATTGGCCAGATTTGTCTAGAAGCTTAATTCGTCTCCGACGCATTGTACGTTTTCCAAGTAAAATACGGCCATTTTGCTTATTTTGAGTAAACCGTGTTCCGAAAGAAAGTCATTATTTGAATACAGTAAAGAAAAGAGTGACCTAAGACACTCGGGTTTATCGGTTCGACCCTGTTCGGCTGAGGTCCCGGTCTTAATTTGCAGGAGCACCCTCCTGATTAGTACTCAGTAGAGATAAATGTTACCAACAAAAGTAATACAATGAATTCATGTCGTACGTGCTTAATTGCAACGCAATCAAGCTTTCTACTTTTATCATAGAATTGCTGAAATTTGTCAAAAGGTGAAAGGTAAAAGTTGAGTGGTCAATCGCTTTCCAAGGAAGATTCCTGTGTGCACGTTCATTAGGATTCAACCGTAGTGACGTTAAGAGATATAACAAAATGATTTACCTCTATGGTTAATATCCGGGGTAACTCCTCATATGTTATCTTGACCATCTTTGCTGCTCGTTGAGCCTGGGTCTGAGTTTCAGCGGCAATAGCACCAATCACTTGTCCTGCGCATGTCACCTAAAGTGCAACGTCAATGCAGGGAGGAACTGATTCACTGATACACAATCTCTTATGTTATCTTATAAAAGCGGAGGTTCAAATAACTGAATAAAAAGGTACTAAAAAGTTCATAACGCACGATTAAGGCTAAGATTTTTGTCAGTAAATCCAGATACAAGTAACGTCTCTTAAAATAACTACTCCATTAGTTTAAGGCGTTAGACCAGGCATATTTTCCTTCAAAGAAGACACGTACCTTGTCTGTTGCAAAAACCTCTTCGTCGACAAAATAATATCCTATCGCGTTGCTTCCTGGCACGTCATCTGAATTTACGTACGCTTTGACCCCGGGAAGAGTTAACGCTTCACTTGGGTCCACAGACCTAAGGGATAAATTGTATAAATGTACACAGCAATTTCAATAACGTTGTTGGATACCAGCCTCAAGACCGCAAGGTGGTATGGGCCTTTTATGGGCACTCTTTCAAAATCGGCAACGCCCTCAAAACGCTAACAGATTTTATGACTATCCGATATCCTCTTTCAATCTTTGAATTACGACAACGTTAATAGGAACTGCCGCATGGCTGACACGGAAACGGCTGAATCACGCGGTGCCCACGTTCCTTTACCGTGGTCTTCGAGCTGAAGTTTTAAGTATTTTTTCCCTATTCCCGCGCAAACTTTCTCAATTCTACAAGCAAAGAAAACCGTAACCTTATAACGCCAACCCCTATCAATAGCTCTTTTTGCTAATTGAAAATTACATTATAAATTTAGCATTGTTGCTGACACGAGCAATAAAGATGTGTACATAATGTTACCCCGATTCTTTTCTTGTCGTCTGAATGGTAGACCGGACGCATAAACTGATTTGAGACACGATGTTAAAGTGCACCTAACCCCTGAAATTTTTTTTCCACTAAATAAATTCTGTTATCATCTGGAACATTTCTTCGCAAAATTTTTTGATTTGGTTAAATTCTCGATTTTCTGTGCCCTGTTAAATTCAAGAAAAATTTGGTTCACGTCCGAGTAAGAGGAACCTGGGGCGAGCCGTAGTTGTGACGTCAGATCAAGAACCAAGAATTCCACGCCGCTTAGTTTTTAGCTGTGTTTGTCTGACTTTATTTGTTGATCGAAGCCTTCTGACCTTGTAGCTGATTCGAACAAAGTCATAGTATGACTAAAATTCCAATGTTGTAATCCAAAGCAGATGTTGAGACGAGCTACGCGGATTCTGCTGATTTGTAGATAAATTTTAGCTCTGAATACGAGATAGATGCGGAACACGAAGTCGACAGTACACCGACAAAGGATGAAGAAAGTGCCGTCCTGCCCATATCTGCTAAGAAGCCGCTAACCAACGAAGAATGAATTGCTCAATGCAAAAAGAAAATAAAGGCAAACTAAGAACTGGAACAGCAAAGAAAGCAACTTACGATTGGCCTTGGAGGACCACGAATAAGCCGGAATGCTGAGCTTCGCCCGTGAGTGTTTACATTTTATTTCGCACGTTCGGTCTTCACGTTTGGTCTCGGTTTTCCTGCTCTCCGCTTCTCGCATTTGAGATTTTTATTCAAGCTGAGGGAACCTCTTATAGAAATGGAGATTTTAATAAAGCATTCCTTTCTTCATTTATTTATTTTACATAGAAGTAAATGTGGAAACTGCGATATTACTTACGTCTTGTCCATTTCTGTAACCAGCATTAAAAATAACAACAATTTATAACACTAGTGAATCAGGAAGGCAATTATTAGCTAAAGGACATTGACGAGAATTATAAGCACGAGAGTTTGTTAGTATCGGTTCAACTGAGATTATCTTACCAATCATTTTTCTCGCGTCAACGTGCGAGCAGTTTTTTCAGAACCCAGCACGAGCGGAAATGTGCAAATTATGTAAATCAACCGGCCCTCGCTTAACTCGCGACTCGAGGCTTCGCCGCTCATCGCTCACACTTCGATCTTCTTGCGGCCTTTTTTCGCACAAAAAATGGCAATAAAAGAATTAATAAAGAGACTGCTTGCCGTCTACTTCAACGGAGGATATGAACAAGGGATCTCTGCACAGTAATGTTTTGTTATGCTCGAGTGATTTGATATGACCGGGGATATGACTCAAGATAAAATTCTCATAGCGAGGCACGTTCATAGACTAGAATAAGGAATAATGGCAATGGTTTGCTATTGTGGAGAAAGCACGTTCAGTTCTGCTGAAGGAGGCTTTCTATAAATACGGTCTTTAATTTCAAACCCCTCGCTGTTTTGGGCACCGCTTACATGTAATTATTTAGCGCTTACCGTGTAGCCAACTTGAATAATTCGCAAAGGTAATAATTTTCTGCGTACCGTGTATCGCGGGTATTCTGTGGTTAATCGGCCGTTGAATCATTGGAAATACATTAAATGCTATCGTTTAATCGGATACTAAAGTTGTTCACTCATTCATACCTTCTTCTGCGACAACAAATCTTTGCTTAAAATGCATCGAGCATAGTATCGAGTGCTTGGAAGGCTGCCGCTTTGCTCGCTATTGCTTTGCAAAATCCACTCATTTCGTCCCTTCGCCTCTGGTCGCTCGTCATCAAAAAATGCTGTATTTTTGTAGTGATACGTCTTGTGATTCGTTTCTTTGGTTACTATGTCTCGGAGCAATACGAACGGTCGACAGTTTTCTGTACATCTTCGAGAGCTCAAGAGAAATATAGCTCCGATAGATATAGCGCGAGACTGCGGGTTCTTGATTTGACGTCACAAGGTGACTAGTCCCATGCCCTCACTGCTCGACCCTGAACCAAAATGGTGTCTATTTTCGGCCGATTTTCCGTACTTCAACCGCGCACAGAAAATCAGGGATTAAACCAAATCAAAAACTTTTTGTGACAAAATGCTCCAAATGATAACAGGATTTATTTGACGGGGAAAAACTTTAAGGGTTAGGTGCACTTTAAAAGAATCGTGAAATTGTATATTAATGACTGTGTTTTAATACTAAGCTAACGAAGATTTAACAATTTAATTTATACTCACAAGATTTTCGCATGAGCACGTTTGCTGAAAACAATGCCCATATAAAGTTCTCCTGCAAAATGAATAAATGAATAAACAAATAAATAAATAAATAAATAAGCGAGTTAGTAAGTAAGAAGGCTGAATAAAATAAGCGCACAAATCAAGTTTACCAGTAATATGTTACCCTCCCGCCCTTCCCGAGAACCTTTGCTTGGTTTAATAAAGCCCAAAGATTAATTACTCCCGTCATCGTGTCGTGATTTTAAACGCAACTTATCTTACGTTTACGAGCCAATTTTATTCCAATAATTTATGGCCGAGAACTGTGGCTAAAAGCATTCTTTTTAATTTAGTTGCCCTTCCAGCGGTTTACCTGCATATTTCGGGATGTCGTCACAATAGATTGCCTCGCCTGTGGCTTGTTTAGCGGCTGATAAGTGAGGCATTGGTCTGCCAACCACATCTTCTAATGACTGGTCAGTAGGGACTTCCTAAACCAGTCATACACAAGTAACATTTATAATGTCTTAAGAGTCTGAAGTGTATGTATTTAAGAAAAGGGGCCGTTTGAATTTGCAGGGATTTTCATCAGAACTTAGCAATTTTCAGCTGGTAATTATAAGGTAATAACGAGGAATCTTTTATCTTAGGCAACCGGAAAAAGATTCGGCTGTAGTCTGTTCAACCAATTCGGGGCCAAATCAAAACCAACTCTTTACTTAAGGCTGGTTCACACGTGCGACACAAATGCAAGAGCACACAAGCGACGGTCACTTGTACAACTCAAACACAAGCCCAGTAAGGCCAGTTTCAAACGCCGTGCTACTGCCATGCTCGGCTTAAGTCGAATTTAATCCGATCAATTGAGTTCGGCACAGCAGAAGCACGACGTTTGAAACGGGCCTAAGATACGCGCGCGCATTTGAGTATCCAAGATTGCGGACGAAGTGGATGTGCTGACATTGTTTTTGTTTCTACATCTTGGTATTCGGCTAATAAGACGAAGGTGCCAAATACAAAGGAACAATAGAACAAGACCAAAACTTGTATAGGTTCGAGAAATCTTTCGATAGAGGCAACTTCTGGGAGATTACTGAAAGAACTGCAGCTCGGCGATAGAGAGTGCTACTTTCGGTAAGTGATATAATTATGTCGTCTTTGCTCATTAATTGATCACTGTCAAGGAAAACCTATTCCTTTCTTTCAGCGGAAAGTTGACGTTGCCTTTTCGTCGGGCTGCAAGGACTCCATCGTGATTTTAACTTCAGCCGTGGAGGCATGGAACAAGTATTTTTCTCGTTGCGTTTGCGTTGCCTCGGTTCACACGTGTGAAATGCAAAAGCGAGCACAAGCAAATGGAAATTTTTCCATTTCTTGCGTCGGTGCTTACGCTTGCGATTGCGTTTGCGTCATGGTAGTTCACAAGTGTGTTTGCCAACCTCGTTCCCAGGGAGGCAGAGAAGAGAGACCCTGGGAACGAGGTTGGTGTGTTTGCTTGTGCTTCAGTGCGCTTGCGTTTGGCTTTGTGTTTCCGTCGCACGTGTGAACCAGACTACAGTGTACTCAAATTCGCCCGCACATGTGGCATCAATACCATGGTTTTCCGCGTTTGGCAACTGTTGCATATTTTCTTGCGTTTAGGATCAGTTACAATTTTTCCGGCGTTTGGTACCTGTTGCATGTTCTCCCGCGTTCAGCTTCGGTTACAAGTTTTGCCTTATTGGGCATCAGTAACATCCTTTGCGCTTCGCAGCTGTTGGATAGCATCGGCAAGATGTTTCCCGCGTTTGGCGTCGGTTCCAATTTCATGCATTTTCCACGTTTGGAACCAGTTTCATGTTTTCCCGCGTTTGGCGCCTGTTGCAAGTTTATTCACGCTTGGCACCTGTTATACGTTTTCCTTCGCCTTGCTTTATTTTTGTTTGACTGATTTTGCTGCTAGTTTTGATTGGTTGATTGTGTTATTCGCATTTGCAATGATTGACCTACATGATAACTTTCGTTTCATTTTTTTTCAATAGTCCTCACAAACCTGTTCTACTGCAAGTGAAAGCTACAGTACTGACCCTGATATAACGAAGCTCCAGGAGACTGGGAAAGTGTGTTCGTTAGAACGGTTGTTCGTTACGTCGAGGCTCTTTTTCACACATTTTACTATAACTAGGCTGAATAAAATCGCTCGTTATACCGGGATCTTCGTTATATAGAGGCTCGTTATATCGGGGTTTCACGTCTTACACATTTATTGATTTTGGATACTTCATCAAAAGACGATGAAAGCTACATTCTTTTCTTACCTGGAAAGTTTGCAAACTTCGTGGAACGTCTCTTTCAAAAAGCTGGGCTCCACTTTGAAAGGTCCTTGGTAGTAATTCTTCAAGAAGTGGCTACAAATCATATTTCAGGTATGCAGGTAAGTTTTCACTACAACACTATTTTTTTAACCTAAATTTGGCCAGGGACGTTTGCATTTCCTTTAAGTACTTTCCCCTCCCCCCACCCCCAGTTCAGAAAATCCTGGATCCGCCTACGGTTCACTTCCGTGGTATGCGATTTCTTAGTGCAATTAAAGTGCGGGAAGGGAGCGGTCGTTTTTCTCACAAACTCTCATGTTTCGATTTTATTTCTAGACCATTTTTGAAAGATGACAGGTTCTGCCCATGTTTATAGTATAGAATTGTCTGAGCCACGTCAATAGTTTACTCAACTGCAAATCATAAAATTTAAACAAGTATTCCATACCTCTTGGTTGACGAGATGTTGAGAAACGTTCAAATAGAACTTTAAAAAGAAGCTGGACGCAAGTGATCTCCTATATTCCACTTGACCTCCCGGGGATCCAGGTGCGAGCGGCAGATCTTCCGCTAACAGTCGAGAAGCATCTGTAACTATGCCCTCATTCCACTTACTGGAATAGAATAAAAGGATACAGGCAGCTCAGACCGGTAAAGCAAAACTAACTAAACTGTATAAAGACGTGAAAACGTTAACCTAGACTCAGAGGAGAAAAGTAGCGACTGTCTTTATGGTAGTCGATGAGTATCTATTCCATTTTACTTAACAGACAGAGTGAGACGCGCGTTTGGGGGGTCTAGGGGGATTTGTGATTAAAGTACAGACGCACGAATAACGGAAAGAGCCGTAAAGTACTAAGCGCGCAAATCATCATTATGAAGATAAGAGATACCAAAACAGTGTATAAAACAAATAGATTCCATTTGGCCGCGCGTTTGTACTCTGATAACGCACAGAGGACGTCAAAACATGGTAACGTGACAGATTTGTTATTACTACGGACTGACTGACTGACTGACTGACTGACTGACTGCCTGACTGATTTGTTATTACCATGTTTTGACGCAATCGGTGCGCTGTCAGACGCACGGCCAATGGAAACTCTTTGTTAAATGGTCGATGAGTAACTTATACAAAATCAAATCACATGGCGGGAAAACATATTTGCGTTTAACCCGATAGTTAATGAGGAAATGCAAAAGCTTAATTTTAGGCTGCGTAGCAAGCGTTTCCAAGGGTTTTCAGCAGGTTTAAATCATTTATCGCTTTTTGGCCGTGTAAAAATTGGGGCGAGTGCAAAAAAGTGCAGGCTACATTAATGCTTTTTGATTGGCCATTCCGAACATTCAAGAGGTAGTACCCAGTGCCTACCTGCCAGTAAGTCCCTTGATGGTTTTCACGGCCATGACTGTTGTGGGAGCCATGCCTCCGAAGCTAAAACTGCAGTCCTTGATTTGCCATGAAGTGGAATTCGCCTGCTTTTCCAACAACACTCTCATCGCTGTGTTTACTATGGCGATATCATCTTCACGCCGACGAGCTTGTTTGAAGGCGAAAACATGCTCGTGCTGTAGAATAAAACAACAAAACAAAACGAAACAAACGTCGTTTAGTTTCTCTTTTTTTGTCAAATCGTTTCCCTTTCTTTGCCCTAATACGTGCAGCTTCTTAGTATTCAATTTAATATTTATTCCTGAACTATGATTTTTTTTTTGTTATTCCTAAGATTTTTTTCTTAGGGGTATCTTTGAGGGTTGGTTAGTATTTTTATAGTACACGGGTTGGGTCGGGTGATACGCCTTGTATAGGACTTAAAGTGCACCTAACCCCAAAATATTTTTTACGCTAATATAAATCTTTGCACCTATTTTAATTACATTTCGCCATTATTTGCAGTTTTTGACTTTTTTATGGGCTTCAAAACTTACGACAAACTAAGCACCATTTGTCACACGACCGAGTTAGAAGGGGCATGGGTCTATTCTTGATTTGAGGTCACAAACAGCTTTGCATCCATGTTTACAAAGACTTAAGGAGATGCAAATCAGTTTGTGATGTCAAATCCAGAATAGACCCATGCCCTCACTAGCTCGGTCGTGTACCAGATGATGGCTAGATCTCGTAACTTTTACAGCCTATAAAAAGTCAAGACTGAGAGGGATTTCATAAAAAAAGGCGTAATGCTTTTCGAACAGGTGCAAAGAGTTATTTTAGCGAAAAAAATATTTTGGGGTTAGGTGCACTTTAATGTTCTATTGTGTTATCACCTGCGATGGGCAAATTGTTTATAATAAATAAATAAATAAATAAATGAATAAATAAATAAATAAAAACGTTTGATATAGGTAGTGGGGAGGAGGGGGTCCAAACTTTCCACTTTTCGTACTCTTCAGTGCTGGTTCTCGGCCTGTTTTTGCTGTCTCCCTCCTGTATGCGCTTTTCGAGTGCAAAATAGTAACAATCTTGCCTAATTTTCCTATATTTCTCCCTCTTCCCTGCCACCTTGGGAATTCCGCCTCCCGCCCCCCCCCGCCCCCCTCTATTCCAGTTCCCCGTACACTTCCTGACTCTTTCTCTCTCTTGGGTTCCAGTCCCCTATGCCCCCGCCCCCTCACATTTGGAGACTAAAGTTTAAACCAATCACCTGACTGAATTCTTACCTTCTGTGTGAATGGAATCAGAATGTTAATGAAAACTTCATTCAGTTCTAATATCGTTTTTCTGTATCCTGTGAAAAAATTCTCATCCAACTTGACTTTCCTGGTTTTTCCTTTTGAGGTACGAAAAAATACAAAGGACGATTCAAGTCATCTAAGGACTGCTAAAATAACTGCATGCTTCAGTTTTTTTGGGCCCTTTTTCTTTTTGCTGTTTTTCAATGTGATCAATTTTCGCGAGGCTACATGGGGTAAGCGAAGGCGTCTGAAAGGAATTAGGTGTTTTTCATTCGTTCAAACTTTAACGAGGGTGACTCGTCGATATTCATGAAGAAATTGTAAATACAGAGAAATTAATAAGGACAAGCGATTTCCGCATAATTTAGGTTTGACTGTACTAGGTTGTGAAACTCGAAGCTAAGGTTGGAGTGCAAATATTATGTTATAAGTAATTATACCTCCAGCTGCTGCCAATAACAACGTGCATCTGGCAGCCATAAATACTGGGTTCAGGTCTGATATCGGGCTGGCGGTCATGATATTTCCAGCAATTCCCTGACAGTGAAATCAACAGGAAAGAAAATTAGAAAATAACTAATGTCGTGACTTGCTTTTCATAAAATCAACTTACTGAAACACTAACACGAAATTTGCACCAAAACAAAATATGTACATTGCTCAGTTTGTTCAAACGGGGACAACAACAACAACACCAACAACAACACTGAACAACAATACTCACTCCAACATTTCTTATTTGATGACCTGCAAACCACTTCAGCATGTAAAGTATTGCAGCAAACCATCCGGTCTTGTATTCTATAATCCATTAAGGATAAAATATTACTGCGAATGTAAATGAATTAAATTAACTCGCACTTCTTATCGTGGTTCCTATTCAGTTACGGCAAAGGGAGGCGATAAATCTTTTCTAGAATAAGGACATTCACAGTGTACGTCCACTCCTTCGTAGACAAATTCAGTGTTTGGAAGTCACTTTTTATTACGCGTACTTAGATCAACAAGCATGCATTTTTGTTTATTTCCCGTCATTAAGTTGAATCTTTGAATCCAAAATTGATTAATTTTTAAGTATGGTATTGCACAGACTAAAAAAATACTAAAGAAATCCTAAATCTTGCTTATGAAACTTCCCGAACACATTTCGGGCCCAAAAAGTATCCGGGTATGCAATAGCAACAATTAGAGCGAAATAGTTTTTGACGAGGCGTGACCATCAACCAAAATCCCGCGCTATGATTGAATTCTATTTTATTGTAAATTCTATTTTATTGTAACTATCATTCAATGTTTTGTTACTATTAATGTAGCTTCATTTACATTTAAATTCTTATTTAATCTTTTACATGGTCTTTTATTAATGATATTTAGGTAGGAAAATTGTAATAAAATTTTTAAAACACTGAATGTAATCTTATACTTAATTAATTATTAGGTGTCCTCGATTAGTAGGCTACATATTGCCGGCTATAAGACTAGACACTTAAATTAAGTTATTCATTCGTTCGTTCCTTCGTTCGTTCGTTCGTTCGTTTCTTTTGTTTGTTTGTTTGTTTGTTATTTTGTTTGCGCCAGACTCGTTTCCACTCTCTCCGATTACCCTAGATTGCAAATGGTTGTGAGAAGTCCGCACTCTATATACTGAAATCGCAGTTGGTTGTGGAATATCATCTCCTGTCTCGAGGCTCCTGGGAAGCTTCATTGATTCCCCCTGCCTTTGGGATTTTTTAAATCATGCTTTTGCGTGACATACATTTATTTATTCTCGTCGCCAGAGCCTCCTGTCCCTCTTAGCCGACGGGGGCCTTCGCACGAGGACCATGCAAAGGCCTCGCCGGCTGAGAGGGACAGGAGGCTCTGGGGACGAGAATGACACTTGTTTCCTTCTTCGTTAGAGCGTTGCACCAAGTTACGGGGGTCATTTACAGTCTTGATTGTTTTAATATGGCATACAATTATTTTGTTGTACTGATCTTTTAGGTCGAAGGTGGTTTTGTTCAAGGGCAGGGTTTGTTCACTCTTGAAGAAATTCGCTTCTCACAGACGGGCTCCTTATGGACGTCAGGGCCTGGAACTTACAAGATTCCCAGATTTGCAGACGTTCCAGTGGAATTTCACGCAATGCGCAATGCGCCGGAAAAACACATTCATTCATTCATTCATTCATTCATTCATTCATTCATTCATTCATTTAATCAATCAATCAATCAATCAATCAATCAATCAATCAATCAATCAACCAATCAATCAATCAATCAATCAATCAATCATGCAATCATTCATTCATTCATTCATTCATTCATTCATTTCGAAAAAGTGTGCTGGGTGGTTACGGTTCGGCAAGTCGCACTGTAAGTATTAGGGTACGCTGTACACGATCTCAGCCCTCATTACACAGTACCATGGTCTACCTGGCAGGGAATCTGTGGCCTCCTTCAGAACATCTTCCAGGGTACTGAGTGTGACAGAAGCACCAAAGATGATGCCATCTGCAGTGTGTTCCACGGCATTTAACTCTGGTATGTGAGTAGGAGCTATGAGGATTGGATAATTCTGATTCTTGAACTTCATTTCTATTCCTTTAATAAATAAAACAAAGTATGAATTAGTAAAGATAGTATTGCTGTTAACAAAAACCTGTTTGTCACATTTATTTTAATAACAAGATTTCACTCCCCAAGAATTATTCTAAGGTGAAGTTCAGTGCTCAAGAATTCAACTCGCTCTATGAGGTCTTGCATGGAATGTGTCTGGCTTTCCAAACGCAGCCATTAGGAAGTATGATTACAATCACATGACTTGTGACTCGGCAATGTCGAACTCAAATCCTCGGTCACGCTAAGAATCTAAGAAAATAGCTAACTGGTCAGCCTCCATTATATGCGCTTAACAAAGTTTACGTTCAAATTGCCATATTTTTTTCTGTGGTTAACAGTATGCCAAATTAGCACTGCAGTACTACATAGTCCAAAGCTTGACTGAATAATCAGTTAGTCTCGGCACTGCGCTCTATCTGCCTGGCAAAGAGTTCACGATTTCCGTCTTCGGAGAAAAAAATTCAATCCATCAACCAAAATCGGCATTAGGGTGTGCTATGGGTTTTATGGTGAAGCTTTATGACTTAAAACATGAAGGCAATAGGTTAGAACCCTTCGTGTTGTTTCATTCCACCCCCTCCCCCCAAAAAAGTTACATATTGTCTCTCTCCGCCAAGCTGTATAAATGACTACGGAGGAATTGTCGCGGAAAGCTCTCTAAAATGGCTTTATATCTCTCTGATGAAAATTTAACCCACCTATTTCAGTATTGCCAATTACCAGTTTAGCTTGTGGGTGTTTCATCTTCAGCTTTAACAGCTCTTCCAGCGTTGTTGGTCTGATCCAAGTAACACGGTCACCTTTGATGTACAGACATTTTGGATTGGCAGCCTCTGAAAGCTTAAGAAAGCAGAGTTCGAATCTTCAATATCCTTGGTATGCAATGCGGACCTAGCCGACGAAATTCGTTTCCAGGCTCTCTCGTCGTTTGCCGGTTCTCATGATAAGTATAGTGACCGATTGCCAATTAAAACAAAGCGAGCCGATAAGGAGAGCTATTCAGGATCGCTCCAAAGCAAACTGTATAAGGCCACCCTCAGGAAGTGGATAAATAGGTACTGGAAGAGATTATGGTGATTCGTTGGGGGAGAGGGCCTGGGGCCACATGATCTGAGAAATTCTGAGAACATAATCTGCCTTGAGCTGGAAACGCGATGAGCGAGGACATCACAGCGACGTTTTTTCCTTAGAAGTAATCGTCGCCTTTAATAGGTATGGTAATCTTCTCGGGTTCCGTAAAAGAAAATAAGTGAATTTATTGGGAACAACTGAAATTACTGTAATCCAGCTTTTACTACACTGATTCTAATGCTACTCCCAATTGAAAACTGCTCCATGCTCCTAACACATTACATACTTTCGTAATTAACACTCCTACCAGAAACTAAAGCGGCCTTCACACGTCAAACTAATGTTTGCCAACTCGTGTTGGCAAACTCAAATTGGTGTGTGTGAACCACACAACAACATGTTGGCAAACTGTTGGCGACAAATAGAACTTGTCTCTAATCTCACCAACTTTTTGACAACAGTTTGCCAACATGTTGTTGTGTCATTCACACACCAATTTGAGTTTGCCAACACGAGTTGGCCGACATTAGTTTGACGTGTGAAGGCCGCTTAAGAGACTTAAGGTAGCTCAGCTGCACTCAAATAAAAAGATCTACGCCAATTTGCCAAGCTGATTAAAAAACAAAATATAAACCGCACAGTACACAAGTCACAGTTTCTCCTTCTAACAAAAATATCTCAGTTCTCCAACGTGTTTCATGACGAGGAAGTTAATTGTCAAAGAGATAATCTACTTGGGTGAGGGAATAATTTTTTTCCAAAGTGTAATAGCTTGTAAAACAAATTAAAACAGGCTTACCATCAGCTCAGGTGGAAAGATGACGTCCTGTGTTGGGTCATATGGAGTAAATTCCTCTGCCTTGAACAATCTGTTGAAACCCTGCATATGATACAATAAATATTACAACTACGTTTGAATACTCGATAACACGTTCTACACACAGGCTATATTGCTCACAGCTGAGATACGCTAACTTAGGCTAAGTTAGTTCCAGATGAACTCACATTTTGCTTCTTTTCAGTGTCGTCTGGAGAATTAATAATTTCATTGTTGTTGACGTCATTACAGCAGCCATTTAAACCTTTTTCGCAACATCCCTGCAACAAACAAAAGTAAAATATATTATGATCAGTTAAATGGTTGATGGACTTGTTAACCATGCAGCATAGGAACGGCAAAGTTCAAGCGAAATCTTACCTATTTAACATAATCCCCAAAGTTGAGGAATAGGTAGTGAATGACAGCGAAGAAAGCGTAAAAGTTGTAAACGAGCCACAAGTATCGCGCGAATAAATCTAGTGTTGGCTAAGCCCGTAAAGGGCCAAGCCCATTGGCAAGAACAATCACCTAGCTGGGGGGGGGGGAATCACCGAGATGGGGGGGGGAGGCCTGTGCTTGCTGGACAAGTGTTTCAAATTCTCCACTGTAAAGTTCATTCACTGATTTCCTGTTGCACAAACCGGAAGTATAGATGCATGCCTCGAAGCAAGTGAAGCGGTTGGACCATGCATAGAATAGTTTAAAGAATAATGTACTAGGATGAACTCACATTTTGGCTGCTTTTCTCACGCGGATGAGTAATAACTTCATTGTTATTGTTGCCAGTAATAAAATCATTCTGGTTGATGCCTCCACAGCAACCATTCAAACCTTTACCGCAACATTCCTGCAATGAACACGGAAGGTAGCGAAAAGCTTCTCTATAGATTGCTTAATCAGGATAGAATAATGCGGGTAGACTATTATTATACTCGCATGAGAAAATGTATTAAACAATTCTAGATAACTCTCCGTTAACTTAGTCTTGCTAAAGCAGCCCTACTTACATCACTTCATCAAAGCAAATAACTCGACCATGTGAAACTCTTGAACAGTTTATCTTGCTTGTATTTCAGTGCAGGTAAAGCCACCTCTGCTATCTATCAAGAAACGCTGTTACATCGTGTAAAACTCTCCTTTCCCAGTCACGAAAATAGCCACCTTCACGGCACATGTAACTTTAATTTTAAACTCGACACGGCTTTGCAGTTAGCCAAACGCAAACATATAATAGTCACTCGTTCAAAAGTCACTGGATCTCGCAAGAAACTCGAGCATATCTAGGGCCCAAAGCAATCGAATCAAAGAAGTGATTTCGCGTTTGCTACCGTTGTACGCTTTTCCGCGTTTAGCGTAGCTGCACGTTTTCTCCCGCTTGGCATCGGATACTCATTTTCTTACTCTTCGTGTTAAAACCAGTTGAACGTTTCATTTTTTCGTTTGGACCAGCTAAGCCTTTTCCAGCAAGACACCAGATACATTTTTTCCCTAGTTGCACTTGTCTCAAGTTTTTGTCATTCTTAAAAACGTAACAAGAAAAATAAACTGACTGCAATATTCCTTTTGGGTTACAAAGACAAAATCACTTTAGAGCGGTTTTCAATTGAGTGTCGAAAGTAATTCGCGTTTTCCTTTGGTTTTGCTTTACTTCGCTCTGTGATTGGTTAAAAAATCTCGCGCCACTTTCACGACCAATCAGAAGCAAAACTCAAACCAATCGCCACTTGCTCGCGCGCGTTTTCCCGCGCTTGGCGCTGGTTACATGTATTTGCTTCGAGTTCTGATTGGTTCATTGGGTAATTTGTGTTTGTTGTGATTGGCTGGGGTAATTACTTTGGTTTTGGTTTTACGAGACTCATTTGAAAAGCGCTCTAAGCAGCATATATAATACTTACAATCGGAAATCCTGTCCTTACTTATTACCTTGGTGAATGTTCTGAACCCTTCGATAATTGGTCTGTAGCCAGTACATCGGCATAAGTTACCTGCAATTTTTAATTTTAAACAAATGTATGTCAAATATTGAGAGCTTTGCCAGAAGGAGAATCAGTGGTTAAAACTGAAATTGTAATCTTAACTGTAGTGCGCTGTCCAAAATCGTTAGGATGAAAGACGTTGTGACTTTGAGGTGTGTTAAATGACAGCAAAACCAACAAAACCTTCCTCCTTCCTCTTTAGACAGAGGGTTTGGTAATTTTTTTTTTCAAAAAGGTTGAAGCGTACGCGAAAAATTGGGACTGATGTCCTGACAATTTAATGCTGTTCCACAAGAGAGGCGTTCCAGCATTACAAACCGGGCCGATTCTTTAACGAATTTTGGATACGCATAAACAAAACCAAAACTTAACTTAAAAAAGGAAAACAAAAAACGAAAGAAACGCTGATCAAGCGGAATGTCTTAGTGCATCTGCCGCAAGAACGTTTGGAAGGCTTGTAAGACTAAAAAACAAACTAGCTACAAAGACTGGCGTTTTGAGTCGATTAAGAACTACTTTTAGTGCTCTTACACGGCCAGATCTAACTCAGAACTCGTTTAACGAATCGGTCCTAATTGTCTTCCTAGTTCGCTAAATTGTGGGGCTAGAATTCATAATTGCTAGACGACCACAAAAGCTCGGTTTGAATAGGCTTTCGGCTATACCCAGCGGGTGCTGGCCTATCAAAGCGTGGGACCTCTTGCCCTGTTCGTACCTAGCCGACTGCGTGTTTCTCGCCCTTTTCCTCCTAAGGCTTTTATGTCTCTTCAAGGCCCTACCTTCAAATGCACTCTCCATTTCTTTGTGTGTTGGTACAGGGTTGTTCCTTAAAAGTGCATACATCGACATCACAATACCAGGCGTGCAAAATCCACACTGGGAGCCATGGGCTTTAGCAATCCGCTCCTAAGGAATAAAATGAAAGTTAAAAAATAACGTTCGATTGGCCGTGTTTCGAAATAAGATTAGACGGACTGTCGTAAGATATCGCTATTTAAGCTATATTTAAACTATGATCCTTATCTGTTCAGGGTTCCAAAGCCGCCCTTTTGCGCTCCTGGGCTCCAGGCTAAAAATACAGGCTACTGGACTCCGCGACGAAAAAGTCAGGTCTCAAAACTCCATCGCTTCACTTTTTAGCTCCAGGGCCTCCGCTTACCCAAACTGACCATCATTCTTATCCCGCCTCTTAGTAGACTCACTAGGTTTAGGGCTTGACAACAAACATTTCTGGGCTCCAGGGCTCAAGAGTACCCCGGTTATACCAGGTAATATTTACCTGTACTGGATGAAGCATGGTTTTGGTGCTACCAATACCCTCCACTGTGGTAACCGCCATTCCATCCACAGCACACAACGGCAGCAGACAACCATTTGCAGAGAAGTGTATTATCACTGTTAAAGTCAACTTTCAACTTCAATCTTCATCTAAAAAGTGTACCTGCCGTAGGGGACTTCCATTACAGTCTGAACAGTAAACAATGAACGCAACAAACTTTAATAACAATCGGTCTTTGATGTTACACGGTGAGGGTCGAGATGAACTGAGGTTAGGTGTGGTTTAAACTGAAATAACAAACGGATAGACAAAACTTACGAAATGTACAATACTGCATGAAAGCGACGAAAATAAAACGGGAAATCAAGCAAATGAACGGACTAGCACTTACATTGTTATGGCGCTGTAAACTGTAATAGAGATACTCTGTACAACAGGTAAACTGCGCAATGTGCGCTTGTTGAATCAACGGTGAAAAATAACGACCAAGAAAATAAAAATGCAAATAAACGGCTTACGCGTATGTAGCATTCTTCAGGGGGCCTACTTAACTAACAGCATTGTCCTTGGGTGTTAGATCCAATAAAAAGAACACTTGGAGAGAATATTGTTATCTGCAGACAAGCAATGATCATCGTTATGCATTCTATGAAAGCAGGAGAACCTGTAGCCCCCTTAGGGAAGCAAAATCGGAGAAAAGAAGTTGGGGGGGGGGGAAGTGCGAAAAAGGGGGAGGTCACGCCTATCATCGGTCGAGTATCGCTCGTCCTATCCACCGATATATCGACCGTTACATCGACAAACACCACCTATAGTATGCGCAATCTGCTTTATCTGCACCGTATCGGAAAGAGGAGCAAATTCATTAAAAGGATACTTGATTTTCTTAAGTTGATGATCATACTTGGAGATCATAACAGTGCAAGCTCCACATCCACCTTCACCGCATCCAAGCTTGGTTCCTGTTAGACCCACTGCAGTACTGTTAAGGTTTAGTACTATACACAGTTTTCACACTATCTTAACCCTTTGAGCCCTGATATGAAAATGTATATGCTCCTTACTGTTCTCCATATATTTTCTGTGGAATAGGTAGGGAGAATTTGTGCCGTGAAATATCAACCTTGGTGATTGTTTCCTTAATTCTCGTCACTTGAATGTTTGAACAAGCAGAGGTGATGTAAAGAGAAATTTCATTTTCATCACTGTTAAGGCTGAAAGAGTTAACTCAGTAACTGGAAGGTTTCAGTTACAAGTCAGGTACCTTATCGGCTTATACACAGCATTGTCTTAGTACCCATCTAGGAGAAGGTACCAAGTGAATTTTCCGAGGGAAAATTAAACGCACCGTAAATCATTATCTTTTATAATAAAGTTTCGATATAACACGCGCTCTGATTGGTTGAAACAACGTGCTTTATCAGAGTACAGATGCACGGAGTAGCCCTTGACGCCATTCTGCACGCGCTGGCAAGCTGAAAACCTTCCTTGCGCGCGCTTGCAAGCTATGAAAAAAACTTGATTTCTTGCAATTAAAAGCCAGTTTCCTTACAAATGTGAGCAAAGCCATATTATAACTGTTAATTATAATGACGTCTCAAAATCAAATTATAATGACGTCTCAAAATAAAAATCACTCGAACTCAGTTAGTTTTGCGTGATTTTCCAAGGCAAAGGGGAAAAATTTGAAAGTGTTGGTCCATCTTATTCAAGTTGAAATGCATTTCCATCCTGGATTCTTCAGCCAAAGTTTCTGCGGCACCAGTATAGTAATTTATAACAAGACCTGACCATCATAACTTATTTTTAATAGGGTTTCATTGAAGCGATGTGTTTTTTTAAAGAAAAAAAAAAGGAAAAATAAAGTTTAAGAAGTTTTTGCTTCCTTTTTGGATACTTACATGAAAAACTTTAGACAGAAAACTTTTTTATATATCGTCACATACTCGTTATTTCGGCAATTTTCGTGATCGTTAGAAACTATTTATAGAGACATCACAAGACTTGAACACTTGAAATGAGCGAGTACGACAATTTTACAGACATCACAGAGTACAACCACAAACACCTGACGTGACTACAGCGGTAAATCACTCTTTGGTCATACAAGAGAAGGAATTTCCAGTCCTAAAGCGGATTACTGTGGTTAACCCAAGTAAAGACCTTGGGGTGCCTGTGGCTTCGAGAAAAGAATTTGAATGGTAAATGAAGTGAAGTGAAATCGGTCTTCAGTCGCTTTAAGTTGAAACAAAGGATGAAATAAAATAAACGCACACACCAACAAAAAGTACAATGCATTTTGTTTAGCTGTCAATTGTATTTTTAAGTCTTAAATTTATCCCCTGATTGGCAATAATCTTCCTTTTTAAGAGATTGCGTGCGTTACCTATGATAAAAAGGAGTGTAGGTTTTTGTCGAGAGTCGAGGGTCGAGGGTATTATGTTGAGGGTCGAGGGTAAAAAATGTCGAGGGTCGAGGGTAAATGTCGAGGGTTCAAAAATGTCGGCATTGTTTTGTTATTTTAATAAAAGAAACAAACAAACAAACAAAACAAAACAAAACAAAACAAAAAACACTGAAAGAAAGAAAATAAAAAAAAAAACGTCGCACCGGCCCTGAGACTCGAACCGCCATCCGGTGGCCGTACCATTGCGCCACCAAGCCAACCCTGAAGTAACGCGACAAAATTAGTTTATTAATGTGGCTTACTACAGTTTTCAGAAGAGAAAGATAACCTTTTTAGAACTTAAGTTTAAAGCCAACCGGAGTTTTTCTTTTGGTTCATTTGTAGCTATAACTGTTAAAAGAAATGATATTTACCCTCATTATCCTGAAAGAAATATGAGAAGCTAAGAAAATATCAAATATAACAGACCGAGTGTTAGGAGGTTCTCCTAAAGGTTCTCAAATATTTCACACCGGTAGAGATTGTGCGGCCTGTCACGCCTTGCTACCTCCTACTGATTATGTTTTCCAGACAGAGCCCTATTCTACCAGTGAAACCACTTAATTAACAAAGTCTAAAAGTTGCACTGTACAATAGTTCTACGCCTAAATACACGCAAACTAGAATACACATTTCTTCAATCTTTGGAAGAAAGCACCTTAAGAACGCGTATAACATAAATATACCTGTACATTTTAACAGGATGCATTTTTGCACGTAAAATTTTTGAATTCGAACCTTTTAGAAAACACAACGCAAGCTTCGAAATCATACGGATCGAACCTACAGCCACCTGATTGGACTGGCCAGGACCAATCATAACGCACCATTTTCGATCCATCTAACGGCCACGGGTGGATATAAAAACTAAAACTTGTCCAAAAAACTACGGAACGGCACAGAGCTCAAACCTCTTCCATTCCACAAATAGCAACTGACGAGAATCTGTAAGATTCGAAACCTAGGTCTTGCTTGAAACCTTACATCACAACAGAATCGTTAATCTCAGTCGAAAGCAAAATGGAGGAACAGTACCATGAAGAACTCTCTCCAAGCATCCTTGGAGCCAGTCCGCTTAATACTCCATATGACCAGCCTGGCTGTTCAAAGGAACTGCACAGCGACAAAGAAGAAGATGAGTACGAACTCCCCAGCTACCAGCCTCCAAATGCTGACGCCAAACCCAGTAGTGGGCACAAAAAACCAACCAAGCCAGCAAATAAACGGAAGGCCACCCAAGCACTCCCTTCCACAGAAGCAAAGATTATGAAGACGGAAATTTCCATCAAGAAATTAAATGAACACTTAAAAAAAAGACTTGTCCGAAGACATTAAGATATTCTGCACGGGCCAATATTCCGGCAGATGAAGACTTTAAGAAGGACATAAGGACAATCAAAGAGAAAGCAGAGCAAGGTTTTATCCGCGCTCTAACAAGATTTCACTATCGCCGTCTAGAAAGACAAAAAATTAAGCTTATCAAGGACAAAGCTAAGGTCCGCCGTTTAAGTGAAAGCGGTTCAGAAACCAAGCGAAACAAATCCAGAGCTACTCCGCCAACGGCGGTTAGCCGCAGTGAGAAACTTAAGAAGCTTGGTAAACTCAGAGCTGAAGTAGATCAAATGATGTTAGAATTGAACGAAGACAATAAAGATTCTGAAGAGTACTCACATATGTCTGGTAAATGTGTCAACACCACCAAGGGTTGGAAAAACCAAAATAAAGAGTTAAATAACTACACGAAAACCCAAAGAGACACGAAAAAGCGAAAAGAACGCAGAAACAAACCAACAAACTTAGCCTCACACCAAACAAATAAGGAGGAAAAATACATCAAAAACCTCTCAAATAAAAACCTTACTTATTTCCACACTAAAGTAATCTCCAGGAGTTTAAAATTTATACCGGTGAACAAACCCAACAGAGACAAGATCCGGCGGCAATTACTGCAGGATTTTCGACATTTTGAAAGACGAATGCGTCTTAAATATATGTTTCACAGAAAACGCAAAGAAGTTCACCCTTTCCATTTCAAATCTAACTGGAACCCACCAGTTAAAAAATCAGTTGCACTAGAGAGCTTTTTAGGAGAAGTGAAAATGGATCTGGCTAATATAAAAATAATTAAGCCTAAACAGAACTTGTCACGCAATGAACGAAAAGCATTAAATGAATTAAAACAAAATAAAGAAATTAACCTCAAGAAAGCGGACAAGGGACACACCACTGTTGTCATGAATACAATACACAAGATTCAAGAGGGTCAAATCCAACTCAACGATCAAAACAATTACAGGCCTCTTGACAACCCCATGGTTAAAGAGACACACAGCAAGGTGTCACGTTTAATTACAGACCTTCACTATGGTAATCACATTGATAACATGACAAAGAAATGGCTATCCCAAACACCAAATCCACCTAGAATACCAGAATTCTATACTCTTACAAAAATTCACAAGCCTACCATCACAGGAAGACCAATAATCTCCGGTTGTGATGGGCCCACAGAAAAAATATCATCTTTTGTTGATACACTGCTCCAACCTATATCGAAATCACAGGAGTCGTATCTTAAAGACACCACCGATTTCATAAATTTCATTGAGAGAACCAGCGTAAATAAACAAGCATTCCTTGTTTCGATGGACGTAATGAGCCTATATACAAATATACCACAAGAAGAGGTTATCGAAACAGTATGCGAAGCATACGACACCTTTCACAATAAGAGCCCTCCCATACCCACACACTACCTCAGAGAAATGCTTCCAATTTAATGGAAAGAACTATCTTCAAGTACACGGCACTGCGATGGGGACGGAAATGGCTGTTGCCTTTGCCAACATATTCATGGCTAAAATTGAAACACAAATCCTAAGCAAAACTGTCAAAAAACCTACAGTCTGGAAACGTTACATTGACGATATATTTTCACTGTGGGACGCCAGCAAAACGGACATTGAAAGATTTATCGAACAAGCTAATTCACATCATCCTACAATTAAATTCACAGCTGAAATCTCAAACACAGAAACTACATTTCTGGATACAGTCATAAACAAAGGCGAAAGATTCAGAGAACAATCAATCCTTGACATAAAAACACATTTTAAACCTACAGAAACCTTTCAGTACACCCACTACACCTCTTGTCACCCGCCAAGTGTCAAAAAAGGATTCATAAAAGGCGAAGCTCTTAGACTCCTAAGAACAAATTCTTCAGAAAGCACTTTTGAAGAAAACATGGTAAATTTTAGAGCACGCTTGGTCGCAAGGGGCTACCCACGAAATCTGATAGATAAACACCTATCAGAAATAAAATTCACAGAAAGGAAGTCAGCGCTTAAACAGAACAAAAAAGATACGAAAGATATTTTGCCTTTTGTCACACAATATGAACCAGCAGTGCCAAACATCAAACAAGTTTTAATGAAAAAATGGCACATCATAGAGGGACAACCACTGACTCAAACAAATCTTCAAAGATCCACCTATCATATCTTTTAAGAAAGGAAAATCTCTAAAAGATATTCTCGTTAGAGCAAAAATATAGAAGGTTCTCAAATATTTCACACCGGTAGAGATTGTGCGGCCTGTTACGCCTTGCTACCTCATACAAAAAAAGATCTTTAAAAAAGTAAAAATGAAAATAAAATAATAATAAATTATTATTTATTCTATTTCTTCTTGTCAATAAATTGTTGCAATGAAGAAAGGTCGTGTACAAGCACTTTGTGAACTGGAAAAAAAATTCTTTTTCGAGAAAATCGTGGTTCGCGTCGGCGGCGATGACGAGTGTGGTTTGAGACCAAAAAAACCGATGCTGGAGGAAAACCACGATGCTGGAGGGATGGTATCGTGAACCCAGGCAGGTGGAGTTTGTTTGGGGGTGAAAACGCTTAGGTGGGAATAAAGCCGTGTTGACTTGACTTCGTGTTCAAAGAAGCGGGCGCCTTCTTGGAAAATGCGTGATGTCACGCGTAAAGGGCTTAATAAACTAATTTTGACGCAAACCTCTACAGTTGGCTTGGTGGCGCAATGGTACGGCGCGCGCACTGTTAACCAGATGGGCGGCGTTCGGGTCCCGGGGCTGGCACGACGTATTTTTTTATTTTCTTTCTTTCAGTGTTTTGTTTTGTTTTGTTTTGTTTTGTTCGTTTCTTTTTTTTTTAAAATAACAAAAAAATGCCGACATTTTTGAACCCTCGACATTTACCCTCGACCCTCGACATTTTACCCTCGACCCTCGACATTTTACCCTCGACCCTTGAGATTAAGAGATTGCGTGCGTTACCTATGATAAAAAGAATGCGTTATATCATTTATCCTGTGGTAAAAAGAATGCGGGAAATATAATATTATATCAGTTCTTCCCGACCCGGATGACCTTTGTGGCTTAACTCCCGACACGCTTTTTCAGTGACGTAGAGATTGTGAAGAAATTTCACAATCTCTACGTCACTGAAAAAGCGTGAAAAATGCCTGGTGAGTTCAAATGAAATTTCACTGATCCAGGTTACTGTACATCCTAAGCGACTACTTTAAAACAACCGTTAGAATTGGTTCTCAGCCGACTTGAGTATTTTTCTTCCAACAATCACTCGCTTTATGAGGCACCCAAAAGCGAAAATGCATCACCCCAAAATGGCTTTAATACACCCGCGCTCGAGGTATTAAATCGAACTCTCAGGTTGATAAGAGCAAAATCACCTCAATCGTTTGTTCGAGTTCGATAAAAATTTCTTTCGATTTTCTTGCAGCTTTACGGTCAAAATTGCTTCGTGGTATGTGGTTGTGAAATATCTTTTGAGACTGCGGATGAAATCCTCAAATGAAAGCTACTAAGTATTAGAAGTACTTACTTATGCTGTTGCTTGCATTTAAAAGTTGGCAAAAATAAAATTTTCTTCCACTTTTCTCGGCTTGTGTACTTCTTTCCTATCTCTACGAAAGAGGAAAAATTCGCGTCTGCATGCAAGCTACCACGTTTTGCTATTTATGGAAATCACTGGTTTAGATAGACCCCTTTACGCTTTACGTAGGCAAAGGATACGATGATTTCGTAGATACTCAAGCAAGCTCATTTCAGGTTGCGGATTTTTCTCCGTGACCTTGTAAACATAAATTAAGGCTCAGCTTATTGATAAAGTCAGTCTCTGTCTTGTATTATAAAGAGGACCAAGCTGAATACCAATAATCAGATTTACATACCCTTCTTCCATTAACAAAGAAACTGATTTCTTGATTGTGAGTAGACGGCATTTCTGCACATTCGTCGTTTGTTGGACTCGCTCTCACACGCCTTTATTCTAACCCGAAGAAATTTTCAACAGACAATCCCGAAAAACCTGTTCATGGTTCTTGAATTACGTACCGGAAACAGGTAATGACTATGGGGGTGTGTTGGTGGGTGTGTTGGGGGAGGGGATGCCAAGCAATTTGCCTTGTCAGTGGCTAGTGGATGCACTTATTGCTATTGTAGACGTTTATTTTGCGGACTGGCGACGTGAGATTTGAGAGATTCAATTTATGGATTAGTGAAGATTGCAACTTTCTGGTGAGCTTTTGAGGAACTCTTATTACCCTCTCTCCCTAAAAACGACGGTGGCATTAAGCCAAAGCTTTAACCTATGGAAAAATCTGGATTATGTCTAACAGTGCTCCTGGTCGCAATATCATGTATAAACTACAAACCATCCGCCTTTAATTTGACCACAAGTAAGCACATAGTTTGATAGCTATTTGCGCTATCAAATGGATTTAATTTCTGCACGCGTTGAAAGCGTTTTCGTTGAAATAATTTTTAACTCGGAAACACGGTCAACAATTTTGCGTGACTTGGTCTATTTGCCGATCCGACGAATGATCCCGCGCGGTCGAAGAGCAAGAAGTCTGGAGAGAGAGTGAATACAGAGATTAAGACTGGGGAGAGCAATTCGATCTTCAGCGCCCTCAGCGCTTCGTGCCCCGCGAGTATATTGATCGAATTTTGAAAGGAAAAAGCGACTTTTTTTAACAATCGAAAAAATAGTAGTAACAGGGCGGGTGAAAATTTCATGAACTTATTCTGACTCACAGAAACATGTTATTTTCTGTTCTTCGTGCGGTCAGGTGCGGTCCAGATAGACTGAGCTTGAGCGGTTCAGACAAAAATCATATTTTTCTCACTGACGTGTGTCTCAAAGCATGTTCCTCAAAACTTTATTGTTACTTTGACCAACTTTTAAGAGTCAAAAGTTTTCGTTTAGTTTTGAGGAGGTCTAGGACTTTCCGAAAGTTTGCTGAGGCGCGTTTCTGATTGTCAGAAGTCAGTGCTCAAAGCAAGATGGCGGTCGCAACATCGGCGAGTTTATCGAAGAAGGAAAGTCTCTTTGTGGGCCAGTTTTTGCGAAGATTTCCCATGAACGTAAATGAGCATGCTTTTAGCATAACTTTGAGAAAAGGAAACCAAAAAACAAAACAACAACAACAACATGAGCACTGGCAGAAGAAAAAATGCTGTTGGTATTAAAGTCAAATGCACAGTGTAAACACGTGCAATGGTAAAACTTAGCTTTGCCAACGAAATTTTGGAAGATGGCGCTGGAGGGTGGGGGAGGGAAATCATACCGCAGCTATCCTGCAGTTCACTGTGATTCGTACAACAGTAGACTGCAATTGCCTGTTACAAACATTTCCATTCCTCTCCTTCAGTGTAAGCACTTCATTGTTAGACCTAATTAGATAGTCGCTAAGGGATATAACTGGCCCTAAAGAACATTAGAAAGAAAGAGAAGGGTGGGGGGGGGGGAGGGTGGTTGGAGGACCTCAATCCGAGACAAGAAGGCAGGGGGGGGAACCAGAGAAAAAGGGCATTTGTAAGATGGCGGGAACTTCAAACTCCTCCAAGAACCCCTCACCCAGCTCTACCCTCCCCCTGCCTCCTTGGTCAGCACTCAGTGGCTATAGGGTTTTGTTTTCTTGAGCTGGCTAAGTAAAAGCTAAAAGGAAAGTCTTAATTTCGGAGTACATTATCATGCATTTAGTGATAAGAGTATGAAAAGGATACGGTGATTTCGAAGGTACTCAAGCAATGTCATTTCTGGCTGGGGACTTTTCTCTGTGACCTACAAATATAAATATGAGATATATATATACCTTATTAGATGTTTCTTTGTGAAGCATCGGCGTATATTTTTACGAGTTGTGCTTATTTTGACGAGCCCGGAAGGGCGTATCAAAATACAGCAACGAGTAAAAATATACCGCGATACTTACACACCGAGACACATAATAAGAGATTTATTATCCAATTTCAACCTTTTTCAGTAACTTGAAAGAAAACTGCAACTGATCTGGTTTTCTCCTGGAGTGCCTTTAGCGGGAAAAGCGATCAATACATTTATTTATAGCAAACATGATGCTTTGCGGCCTATGAAACAAGGGCCATGCATCATGCTGATCATGCATCACTGAAGCAACCTTTCATTGAAATAGGTGTATAAGGAACTTACAAGAATTTGACTTTCAGTTATACGAATTTGAAAATGATGAGTGAGTCATCGAAACGTCATTCGAAACTACTATCACTAATTTTTATTCTTAATTGTTTTTCCAAAACCTCCGTTATTGTAATGCTTAAAATACTAAATAAATAAATTCCACCCTCATAACAGTAAACTAATGCCGTAGTTGACTTTGCGTAGCTAGAACTATTTTCCGGCTTCAGTCTTAAACAAAGTTTCATTTAGTAAATCATTAACTTAATAATGACACAACGGGAGATGGTTAGAATTCAGGCTGTGTCTTCTGTACGAAAGGAAAATACAGGAAAAAATAAAAAGGAAAATGGGTCTGTGAATAGGTTATTAGGATACAAACAAAACATTAAAAAAAAAAATCATTGCTTACAAGAAAACATTGGGTAGCCAACCAAAAGTGGTTTCCGTGACACGAATTAAGCGACCCACGGAGGCTCCGCAATATAAATTCTGTTTTAATTTTCTAATTCTTGGAGATAAATTTGTCATTCTTTGGCAAAGGAGACTCGTACACTTCTTACCGACACCATGTCTCTTTCAATTTGCATAGCTTGATAACAAAGATAAGGGATACGAAGAGAGCAACTCTATTGCTGTCAGTAGGTTCAAGCCTTAACCAATGTAGCAGCAAAACCTGCGTTTTGACCTCCCGAAAACTCTCGTGAAGGAGTTACATCGCAATTTAATGCGGATGTGAGTTTAAGGACGTTCGCGCCAATTGTTTCTGCGCATCCTTACTGCGCACGCAATTCACTTCGTGATGTCATGCCACGTCATGCATTGAGCGCGCGCGCTGTTGAAGAAATGTGGAGATATATAGCGCTAGTGGGCACTTTAATATCTATGCACGGGTTTAACTCTCTTAAATGTTCGGTGACCCCATATTTTCTTTTGATAGTTCACTTTCTTTGTCGATTATCTACGTTTTGTGAAAAATTAAAGAAAATCTGTATTGTAGAAGTTTAATTTTTTTCAACTTTTCTGCCCTCGCATCATCGAATTCTACTATTATTGAAGCTGCACGGTGCTCGTTAAAGTCGATCTCAGAGGTTGAATTTAACTAAAAGGATGACACCGGTTCAAATTATTTACTTAATAGACCCACTTAAGTAAAATTTGACTAAGAAAGTGGGTCTACAGCGAATCATTTTTAATATTTTTCAACTAACAAGCACTGAGGCCATGTCGAGTTATGAGGGCCGATTTGTCAAAATTGGGGTAGTATTTGACGCGCTTTATTTCGAAAATGAAGTCGGTGACCCCCCAATTTTTTTCCATTTCTGACATAGGTAACTCATTATCTGACTGTAGCCAAAGTATGAAAAAAATCTGTATTGTAGAAGTTTTTTCGCGCGAACGTCCTTAAGAGCAGTTTGCCAGTTCGTTCGAAATATAGCGTGAAGAAGCAATTTATTGTACAAGTGTATTGTACAGACGTGTCATTGGCATTTTTGATTCCCAGCTAGTTTGATTACGAACTGCGAATCCTGTTAGTAAAAATTACTGATTTGTCTCCTCCTTTGAAAACGTTGTTAATTTGTACTCAGTCGTCGCGTTCTTCTTAGCCTGTTTTAGAATCTAACATGAACCACAAAGAAACCGATACTGTCGCAGAAAGACCAACAAGGGTACGATATCCGTCACCCGCGAAGGAGTACCTGACCAGCCAAAGAACGATTGCGCTGAAGACTGCGCATTTCTTAGATCAGGGTCTGGAAGGGGGTCCTGATCCCGCATTCCCGCTTTTTTTTTTTACGAGAATCCTGCATTTCGCACTTTTTTCATCGCTATCCCGAATTTCGTTTTTTCTTTCCCAAAAATACATTAAAAAAGACTAATTTCTGCAAAGGCTAATAAGTTTAAGATGTAGATTGGCCCTTTCGATTGATATTTTGTGCTCGCCTGGTTGGTTCGCTTTTGCCGCTATAACGTTTATTCGGGTGGTGACGATTTCCCGAATTCCCGACAGACAGGCAACAAAGTCCCACATCCCGTGCCCAAATTTTGGCGAATCCCGCTTCCCTGGTAGCAGTCAAATCCCGAATCCCGCACCGTATTTTGGTCAAATCCCTGATCCCGAGAATACTCTTCCAGACCCTGTTAGACTGATCACTGACAAGACGGGGATCCTTATAATTATAGGCCCCGTAATTAACATTTTACGAGAAATTTCTGATTTGATAGCTATTCACACATTCCATAGACAAAATGAAACTCAGAACATGAGTGCGCGATTTTTACACAGTTATTTCTATTTTGTTACGTTACGCAACTCGTCTGCGCCAGCAAGACATCATACAAGGATTTGTAATTATACGGCGACGCACTTTTCTGAATTTTAATATCTTTGAATTTGCGCAAGTTTCAATCCTCAGAATTAAGAATTCCAACATTTTCAAGGTGCTGTTTCAACAATGTCGATAGTTTTTCTACTCAAAACAAAGCAAGGTCTACTGCAACTCAGAGACCAAACAAAACACCACTGTGTACTAGCCTATTTACATACTGAAAGACATTACCTTTCTTCCGTTAACAAAGAAACTGATCTCTTGACTATATGGAGACGGCATTTTTCCACGCGATTTCGGTGGCTTTGGGTTACTTTGATTGTCGACTTTCATAGACCTATTACCTTAAAACCACATAAAACAGTTGTTTAACTCGGCACAGCGGCTTGAAAATGACTGCGTGATTATTGAAAATTAATGCAATAGTCCAGACAGAATGGGTGTTGTTTTTGAATTACGAAATAAGGCCAGGTGTGAAATCCGTCCCGTGGGAGAGGACTCATATATGAAAGCGAAAGAGGTCTCTATGAAAGACTTTCAAAGCAACTGAGTACTTAAAAAATGAAGGGTTTTACGTTCCGTTTTGCCTGCGGTGCTTCAATTCATTTATCGAAACGTTTTCATAAGGTTTATCCTGCCCTTCCATATTTATACCCTGTGAGTAGCATAACCGCCACAAGATTTTCTAATTGTCTACCAGAGGACCGGGTTATTAATCTGTATAGAGGGTTTTCATGGCGACCATGTTGGAGGCACAAAACAATCAAAACTATTTGCATAAAAACATAACTTATTTCCCAAAGGAGATACATTTTATTACTCAGTATTTTATACCTCCAACATGGCCGCCGTGAAAACCCTCTATAGCTAGGTACGACTTCTTTTAGTACCCCCACCCTCCAACCCCCGACCCGTCACCCCCACTATCCCGTCTGGAAATCGCTTGTGATAAATCGAGCCGTGTTTTGCAAGATACAGCTATTTCAATTAAGGTTGTCGGATCATTTCAAGCCTACACGACAAGACCGAAGGGTAGTGTGGGTAGTTGCAAATTAGTCTTAGTTTTACGGCTGTCAGCAGTTGGTCCATCCTCGGAGACCCAGGGGCAGCTAGTCGGGACGACGGAATTTTCATGGGCGAAAGTTTGCAACAAGAGCGGGAGAGGGGCTCTCCCGCTCTTGTTGTGAACTTTCGCTCATGAAAATCCCGTCGTCCCGACTAGCTGCCCCTGGGTCTCCGAGGATGCAGTTGGTCAGGAACTTCAGATTTTTCAGTGCACGTAATAAACGAACACCATCCGATTATTGCCATCGGCAATCCTGATTCCGCTTTTCATTTTCAGTTGTTAGTACTTGTTATGATGTGCGAAAATTCATATTCCATATTTTTCATGATGCTCTTTTTCCTACTTCAAATTTACTTACCAATGCACGTGCTCCACGTGTACCCACATAATTTAGTGAGATTAAAAATTATGTTTTAAACGAGAACTCTTATCTGAAAATTCTTTCAGGTTTCTTGTTAATTTTTATGCCATAAAAACTCTCCCATACGCTTTGCTATTGCACTGCAATTAAGGTACTGCTGATTTTGGTGAACATTTCAATTCATTCATTTCAATTCATTGGCTTAAACGACAATGTTAATTGAAATAGCTGTATATTGAGGTGTTGCTTTGGCGATTTTGCCTTCGATCCGCAGAAAATAAAATCAAATCAGAAAACAAAGACACCGCAATAATTGGCCACCAAAATTCAATACAGTGAACTAAATGAATGTACTTTTTGTTATGGACACTGGCGTTATTAGAAAGTGTTAGTGGAACGATTTGAGCGCACTACACAGTTTGGTTTTTTAGAGCGTCGAAATTCGCAGTTCAGGCTGAGTCCGAACTTAAAGTTATTTATTAGGTCACTGGAGTTTGAAGACGTTCTTAAAATGCGCCTAAGTACATTGCCATTTACTGGCCGCCAATTTTTGTTCAGAAAAAAGGTTCCACAAGGAGAGGACGCGGGAAAAACATCAGGGCCCCACTACGTATATATGATCAAACGTGTCTCATCCCATTTCTTTCTTTCTTTCTTTTTTTTTTAAGTACCGTATGGTTTTCCGTGTTGCAGGCGACATTTTCATGTTCAATTAAACGTGGATTGGTGATAATTTGGAATTTTCTGGCTCATATTGCCTCGCATCTAAGTTCAGTAGCAAAAAGTTATCTAATGGCTGTTTAAGTCTGCCTGGAACCCGACTCGTTCCTTAGTCGTCTCTCTCATTCTTTAATTGTAAGACGCATACCCTGGATACCAGATGAAGGATGGGAGCTGACCATGCAGCGCTCATGAAATACTAACCGTGATACGCCGGACCGCCGTCGTTTCGCTCCAATGTCGTTTCTGCCCAATCTGAGGATCATTCGCTCCACGCACGAACTTGATTCGCCCCGAAGCAAGTCGCTTCGCTCCGTAAGAAACCCAAGACTATATTCATAACCATTCATCAAGTACACTATTTTCATTACAACTTTTTCTGCTACAACTTATATTTTAAATTGTCCTTAGTTATCTTGCATTGACTATAGTCCTAACAACCAAGTCTTGTGAAAATTCTAGCGTGTTCTAAGTAAGCTTCTACACTTACACACTGACAAGTGTACCACTAAACTGGTCATTGTCCTAAATATGCATCAACAAACTATAAATACTACGAAAACTTTTAACTTGTCCAAAAGTGTACGACTATAAATATCACAATAATATTAGTTCAACCTAACAATATTATTTTAAGACCATGTTTGTTCCGAGTATATTGTCAACAAAGTAGGACTTACATTAATAATAAAATTTGCACTTGTCTTCAGTATATTGCTGATTATTACGAAAATTTCAATTTGAAAGTCTAGTACAATCAAAAGAGTTTGAACCTGTCCAGTGTGTCCAAACATTGTATGTGTAGTGGGGAACTTAGGCACAGACGTTCTTGAGCGACGGACGTCAACCGGAAGTTGAATATTTCCTTTGTTGGCTTGTTTTTGCTCCCCATAAAACCCTGGAAAACTCTTGTTCTGGTATCTGATGGCTTGCCATAATGATCGAAACGGTATCAAAATGCATTAAAAGGCAAACATTCAACTTCCGGTTGCCGTGCGTGGCTCAAAAACGTCAGTGCTTTAGTACTGTTAGCTTATTAAACAACAAACTAGCAAGACCAATGAACATAAACTTGTCCTGAGCATAATAATGTAAATAGTATGAAATTTTAGGTTTGAAAGACTAGTACAAGAAAAACTATGGGTTTTTGAGACGGAAGCTTATTTCGATCCGCCCTCAGTCTTGTACACCAACAGCGTGAGAAAGGTTTTTATCCTCAAGAGTACGCAAGCTGGGAAAGTACAAAGGCACCAGATTTTGTTTTGAAGAAAAATATTTCGAAACTAGTAGTACTAATTCTAGTTTGTTTTACATCATTGTGAAACAAAAAAAATTGTTTTTCTTTTTAAATCCTATTTGAACCTACGCATTGTGAAGAGTAAGACTTAAGCTGACATCCCAGGCAGACTATTTCCATCTACATCGTCTCTCTGTATTGAGTAGTTTGGCGTTTTCCTTTTCCTTTTCCTTAATAGTGGCGAGGTCTCGTTATTCACAATGCAGGGAGAACAGCATCCTTCGTGAAGAGACTGTTTTCTTTGTAGCAGCAGTATTAAAAGAGGAACAGCAGTTAAAACGGATACCAGAATTATGAGAGTGATAAATTCCACGGTCACTGAGAAAGAAAACAAATTGAACACCGGAATAAATTTACGTTATAGAATACTTGCTTTGTAACAGAACCCTTAGGCTCAGAGGATCCAGAATGAGTAACCACTCCCTTAAAGTAAATCTACAAAAATTTGGATACTTTGAACAGATGTCAGTCTTAAGGTTTGTCAGATTTTCCGGGACTTCATTCAATACATATAAATTGATACTTTAAATTCAACGGAAATTCCGTACAGTCAACTCTCTCTCTATGGGGGCACCTTTCTTACCCCTAAAACGGGCCCCTCTATCTGTCTAAAACGGAACCCCTTAGCCTGCCTAAAACGGACTCTTCAACCTGTCTAAAAGAGTGTAAAACGGACCCTAAACCCTTCTAAAACGGGCCCCTCAACCTGGGGTCAATCTAATAAAACATTTACAAGTGTAATTTACAAGTGTAGCTACTACCATTTTCGTTCAACCCTGAAGCGTGACGATTTTTTCGCGTATGTTTACGTTTTAAACGTAACGGTTTTGTCTGGTTACGTGTCACTTTAGGCAATGAAACCTTGTCGGTTATGTCGCGAAACTGACAAGGTTCTTGGCGCCATTCGAACATGTTTTGTTCACGTGCTCTGAGACTTTTCAGGTTTTGCCGCATGAAAGTCTTTAATTTTTTGCAGTGAAGGAGATGAGAAAAGTTAATAGGTTAACAAGTTTGGAAGGAGTTACCGTCCAGGAGTCGCTTTAGATCAAGATTTAAAATGCTCCATCATTGACAGAATGTTTTTTTAATATCAGTGAGGGTCTGAGTGAAGGGGGTGAACAAGTTACGGGTAAAATTCCGCGGAGTTTTAGACAATTTGCGAACGAGTTGCGTGACCGTAAACACTGCAAAATCTGTATGGCACAGATACCGCGACGAAATGCGAAAATTAGCAAAGCCTAAAGAGGCCTGACATCTGAAAAATTACGGGAAGATGACCTTGAACTCATCGAAGTATTGAAAGTCCGCTACTGATCTATCTCCCTTTCCCAAATTACCGAGGAGTTAGTGCAGTTTGGAGCACAACAAATTTCAATGTTGGCCGTTTCGCGGACCATAAAGTTTCAAAGCACGTGAACAAAACATGCTCAAGTGCACGGAAAACCTGAAAAGTTTCAGAGCACGTGAACAAAACATGTTCGAATGGCGCCAAGAACCTTGTCAGTTTCGCAACGTCACCGACAAGGTTTCATTGCCTAAAGTGACACGTAACCAGACAAAACCGTTACGTTTAAAACGTAAACATACGCGAAAAAATCGTCACGCTTCAGGGTTGAACGAAAATGGTAGTATTGTTTCAGAGGTTGAAAACAATAGCTGCGCTTGTAAATTACACATGTAAATGTTTTATTAAATTGACCCCTGTCTAAAAACGACCCATCAATCTGTCTAAAACTGACCCCTAAACCTGTCTAAAACGGACCCCTCAACCTGCCTAAAATGGAACCCTCAACCTGCCTAAAACGGACAATTCAACCTGCTTAAATGGACCCCTCAACCTGCCTAAAATGGACCCCTCAACCTGCCTAAAACGGACCCCTCAACTTGCCTAAAATGGACCCCTCAACCTGTCTAAAATGGACCCCTCAACCTGTCTAAAATGGACCCCTCAAGCTAGTGTGGGTAAAACTGATTTGGTTAATTACTTTACTGCACTTGAACTTTTGTGGGGCTTGTTAGGACAGCTTCAGTCTGTCATAAAGATGCCATGTGGCATGAAACTTTAACGGGCACTAATTTTCGCAAATTCCGCGAATTTTCCATCGATCCCGGAAATCTGATCCGGCGAAAATAAGCTAAAAAATAATCCGCGAAAATTTGTACCATGTATTTGTAAGACTGAATTTAAGTTAAATTGACTGAGAAAACAATATTACAACTTTCCTCTTTAAAATTGCAACACAAGACTCTCTATTGTCCCCCCACTCTCTTGCCAAAGAACAAACAGTGGTTGACAGTTGACTGCGTCGTTCTCGCACTCCAGATTTCATACGAACTCACACCTTTAGGTAACTTTAAGTCACAATCGACGACTCACGACATGAGCAAAAAAAAAGTAAAGTAAAAATACAATGTTACATCTCTTGTAGCTATTTCGCAAGTTTCCGAAATCTACGAAAATTTGTTCCCAGTGGTAAAGTCTGAAATCAAAATTGGCGAAAATTTGTTCCCACGAAACACAAACAATGGGCAATCCACGAGAGAAAACTCTCGCGAAAATTTTATTGCCACACGGTGGTTGACTGTATTCGTCTTAGAAGGGTTAACGATCTTAGAAGCGTGTCCATCCTCAAGAGGTGCCATTACACAGGAGTGTCCGTCGAGGGGCGTCCAGGGCGAGAAATTGAATTGATTATAGGTTTTTTAGTTTGTTTTGTTTGCATTGTTTTCTTTATTTATCTATTTTTTCAGCTAAGCACGGTCATGTGATGAAAAATTGTGATCTAAATTGGATGGGTATCAAATATTACATGCTTTGTCGCCAAACGTTTCAAGTTTGACAGGCCATTATGACGATTATTGTCCTCACAGATGTCAGTTGTTGATCACAAAGATTGACTCAAAACCGCCTATGCTTAACCATGTGTTTCAGTGTTTCAAATAAATGTAACCCATAAGAAGCATGTCTGTAAATCAAACTTATTTCGGCTCCATAGTTACAGGTGCAAAAGGTCTACAAATCTCTATCCAAACTTCCAACGTTTGATGACAAACTATGCCATGTTTCATACTAAATTAGGTCACGTTTTATTTTTTTCAGGACATAACCACACTTGGATGGAAACGTCAATCAAAGTTGCTTTTGTGTGTTCAGAGACTATAAACGCCATTTAAAATAATTTGAGGTACATGAGCAAGAAAATGAAAGATCACTTACATTTGGAGCAAGACGCTTGCCCTGGTTTGGAAGTGAAGTAATCATTCTTACATTTGGAGCACAATGTTGACCTGAAACAATTGCAAAAGAATTATTACAATTATTACAAGAGAATACATGTAGTTTTCACTTGAATGTCAAAAGTAATTTGCATTTGCTTTGGCTTTCCTTTACTAGGCTCCGTGATTGGTTAAGGACGTTCTGCGCATCTCGGGATATTCAAGTTTCTTAAGGAATTTTCCCACTACTACAACAATATTTTTATGCGGTTTATGACTATCTGGAGAAAGTAGATCTTAGCAAGGGCTATCAGAATCCAAAAAGAAAATTGGGAGTAACCACGCATTTTTCAGAGATAATTGAGCTTAGATTTGGAAAGAAATTGCCATACATTGTTTGTATTTTCGCGCTTTTTTGAAACTATGGTTGCTTAATTATCTCTGAAAAATGCGTGGTTACCCACATTTTGCTTTTTGGATTCCAACAACCCTTGCTAAGATCTACTTTTCCCCATAGTCATAACCTTTGCAAAAATACATCTGTATTAGGAGGCACCGTCCTTAAAAAAAAAACCATGCCACTATTTCGACTACCGTAAACAGCCATGCATAAGTCGCACCCGCAGGTAAGCCGCACCCCCAATTCAGGAAGGTCAAAATTGGAAAAAAAAAACATTAGACCAGGAAGGTTGAAGTTCCACTGAGGTTCCTAAAGTAAATAAACAAGTTCAGTTTTAAAAAACTGACACTGTGACAGTTGTAGTGAACCTTTATACATTAATTTATTTCTTTAGAAAGCGATATAAAACTTACCACACCTTCTTTTTCTAGCAAATAAACTATATCTTAAACTAAAGGCAAACTGTTGGTTTAATTTTTTCTGCACCATCCCTTCAAAACAAGCGGAAACAAATTTTACAATAACTGTGAATCCAACCAAAACTAACTGTCGTTATTGAATGCGTTTTTCCGTGCTTGATGCCTGTTACATATTAATTTGGCTGTACTGTCGATTGGTTCAAGTTTGCTGCAATTCGCTGGCTTAATTACTTTGCTTTTGGTTTCATTTACAGCACTCAATTGAAAAGACATCTATACTTTACTAACGACTTTGATACTTATGGAATTATCAGTAACAAAAATATAACACTCACCCTGTTTTTGAAGAGAATGTACCTTCCGCACATGGTGTACACATTTTACTCTTGGTCTTTGAGCTGTAAGTACCAGCCGGACAGCTAAAAATAAGGCCAACAAATTTTTTCATTGAATGCTGTTACACATTTTTCCATTGATAAAGAGCTGATTTCAATTTGTTACTCTTAAAGTGTGAGCTCCTGAGTGTGCCCATTCAAATAAGACCCCAGTATTGAACAGTACTTTCCTGTGGTGCTGTTTATTATGTTGTACAAGGTGGTTCTAACTTTTGAGGCTGTGGATGAAATCCTAAAGTGTGAACATTCAAATGAAAGCTACTGAGCAGTACTTTCCTGTGGTGCTGTTTATTATGCTGTACAAGGTGGCTCTAACTTTTGAGGCTGTGGATGAAATCCTAAAGTGTGACCATTCAAATGAAAGCTGCTGAGCAGTACTTTCCTGTGGTGCTGTTTATTATGCTGTACAAGGTGGTTCTAGCTTTTGGGTCGGTGGATGAAATCCTCAAGTACGACCATTCAAATGAAAGCTACTGAGTAGTACTTTCCTGTGGTACTGTTTACTATGCTGTACAAGGTGGTTCTAACTTTTGAGTCTGTGGATGAAATCCTAAAGTGTAACCATTCAAATGAAAGCTACGGAGCAATACTTTCCTGTGCTGGTGGTGCTTTTAGATATTACAATGCAAAAACTAGGTTTTTTGATTTTTGAAATATGTGGTATGCTATCTACTGTAGGTCTAGCTTTTAAGTTCATGGATGTAATCTCAGAGTCATTTATCAAATGAAAGCTACTCACTGACAAGTTCAGTGACTTTCACGTGCATATATAAAAGATTTCTTTTTTCAGTTTCCATAACTACATGCAGGAATTTTATAGAATGTGTTCTTTGCTGCTCAAGAATTCTAAGTACATGGAGGGCAAAGCAAGTGATATCTTAGAATGTAATGTAATTGTGTATTAACCTTGCACAGTGCAGCACAGTTTTGTTCATAACAATTCCTGGACTGTAACTTCCAACAGGACATGGCTTACACAGGATGCTACTGTCAAGGAACTCTCCAGGGGAACAGTGCACTGGACAAGAAAGAAAATGTTGTTTCACATTTTAAGTTAGTGAACATGACTGTTCATAAATCATCAGTTGTGATAATGTGAGGCACAGTAGCCTAGAGCTTGATTTACATTCATACTTCAGTGGCTTTAACCCTTCCACACCCAAAAGTGCCGTATGGCACACGATGCAATTACTGGCTCAATAATTGGTCATTTTGTATGAAATTTTTACAACCAAAGGATCTTGGACATCAAAAAAGGCATATAATCCTGCCCCTTCCATGAACAAGACTTGATATACCACCCCCATAACTTTAGGAACTTTTTTCCTTTGTACACTTACAGTCAGGTTGATATCTGACAACATCCTATGCACTGAGAGCTGCAAATTAAGCTTTAGTTTAAGGGTCTACCCAATATTTATGAGGAATAAGGAAGTTTTTATTTTTTCCTTTTGGACACTTCTCAATCTAATCTGTGCCCTCCTTCAACTCTGTTGGTGTGATTATAGGAATACTCCAGAAAACACCTTTCAAATCATGTATCACATGTGGACTCCTGGTTCATAGGTATCGATTTTGAAAAATCCTGCATTTCCAACAGAAGTGTATAAACTTCAATCCAGGCACCTCCTTTTTCTTCTGCTACACTCTTCCGTTTCATCTCCCTGTTCCCCCTTCTACCGCTAGTCACAACTTCTGAAGTCCAATTATGTTGACTAATTTGGAAAGAACACTTCATTGTATGTGTTGTGATTCAAATTTTTCTGTGGTTTGAAAATTTTCAAACCAGATTAATTTTTATTAACCAGCCGTCGGCCATATGGCGACCGCCGGTTTATAAAATGGACACGGTTTTTTTTTGCGTCAGTTGGCTTAACATAAGAACATAGTGCTGTAAAGGTTGTGGTACACAACAAGAGTGGTACTGTCTTATATAAGATGCATGCGCATACTAGTCTGCTGAATGTTACCTTCGTGTGTTGTCTTTTAATTTACAGTATTTAAGGTATGAACCACAAAGGGTTGTTGAGTATGAGTATTTGTCCTGTGTGACGCATGCGCAACTGAGTAAAGCAACTAATAGGATTGAATGCGAAATTGGCTGTGTTGTCTAGTTAGTGGTTATGGTGAAATTTTTTTTAGTGCAGGAGTTTTGTTATGGAGATTGACATTTTGAGGGATGTAAAAAATGTGAGAGTGGAAGGATTTGTGAATGTGAGGGGCATATCACGCTTCTGTGAATGTGATTTGCTTTGAAAGTTGCGTTTTGTACAGCAGTGGTGTAATATTGTGCTGCGTGAGAGACAGTTTCCCTTGGCGTTTTATGGGGGGAAGGTTTCTGCAGTGGACTGTAAGTCTTCTCATTGGGTAACCTGTATTTCGCAGAGGAGAGAAACGACAGCTGTGTTTGCAGCTTATTAGCACGGTAAGGAACGGTGGCTTAGGAAGAGAAGAGATTGACATTAGTATGATGATGCAATTAGTGGATTACACCATCGATACATCATAGTTCTTGAGAAGGGAGAGAGATGAGTGTTTATTTGACGCAAGAAATTGATTTTAATTGCATAAAGACGAAGGAATCAGCCATTAAAGGGGCATAGTCACGCTATTTTAGTTCACTTTAAAAATTAAAAACATGTCCTTACATCAATGAACACCCACGAATATTGATCTAGTTTTGTTACCAAAGTCTATATTACTTCACTGAAGCTATTTTCTGTCGTCTGTTGCTACAGATGGCACAGATGGAAATGGATTGCAACTAGAAAAAATTAGGCTAAACTTTTCAAATTCTTTCAGCGTGTTGACATTAAATCGATATTAAATGGTCATGGTTTGTTTTCTCTTAATTTTAACACAGTTTTGACCAAAAATCTGCAAAATCCTCGTGACTATGCCCCTTTAATGAGGATATCAATTAACAAGGTAGCTGTTACGAGTCTTTAAGTTAGAAAATAACTGAATATTATCAAGTGATGCGTGTGGTTTGTGTGTGGTGTTGGTTGAGTTTGAGGTAATTTGTAAGTGCGTGGTCTTGTATGTAGCCGTTCCGAGTCAACTTGTTTACTTTGCATGGGGATTCCTGGGTTAGCAAACCGGATTTAAACATCACGTCATGAGATATGCCTTAATGTGCCCAAGACTCTGACAATCTGCTCGAGCTCGTGTTTATCAAGTGTTATATTTTGATTCTACTGCTATGTTCACTGTTTGTATTCATGGTCTAGGCACAACAACAAATTTATACTGACATTCAACGTTTGAGTGAATTTGCGCTTTTCAGCAGAAATAAAAGCGATAAGAAAGATAAGCTGAGTCATCAGAGTTTAACCATTACGTCATCCAGTAAGGCTATAGTCAAAACATTGTGTCACACAATCACACTTTTCCTCATGCTGGTTCGTATAAATACAGGCTTGCGCTGACATTTTGTGAAACCTGGGGGTGGGAGGGTCAAAACGGCTGGTTAAAATGCCCACTGGACTTTCTTGTTTTACTTTGTCTTAGCTCATGGTAATGAATCTGAGACAAAGGAAAATAAAAATTAAACTGGTCTAAAATTTTTTCAACCAAAGAAAAATTTGAACCACAACATATACACTATGTAATCTATACATGTACAGTGGAGTGGCTGTCGGTTTAATGGCTTTTAAAATAAATGACGAGAGAATAGGTAGCACATTGCCATTATGTGCATTTGAACAGTTTCTTATCACACGTTAAAAAAGTTCAAAGCCATTCAATTTGGTTACCAACAGTAAATATGTAAAAAATGTAGAACAGACTTATGCATACATTATTTTATGCAAAATGAAGAGCTGTTTCTGTTAAAAAGTCTCCTGGATTGTTGAAGAAACAGTTTTACATGTACGTCATAATCAGATCAATTAATTAATAATTGATACCTGGACAGAACTGATCCACACTACAATTGTCACAAGACACTTGGTGGACACCATCTGACACCACAGGCGGCAAAAATGCACTGCTCTTAACCATGTTGCAACTGAAATGGCAACTCTGGTGATAAGCAAAAATATATACAAGCTGTAACATGAGATGTGAAACAGAGGAAGATTTCAGTGAAGTTTGTTACAGAGGTGGAGTGGTATAACGATTAACTGTATTTACCCAAATACCACTGCTGACTTTGAACATTTATAACTTTTTTTAATAGGCAAGCAAATTGAAGCTAACCAAGGTTTGTAATTTTTCCTTAAATTCATCTGGGGAAAATTTTATGAGGTATGCCATTGTTTACAGGCAGTTTATATTTTGGAATTTTACATTTTCCTATTTTAAATCATAGGTATTGGAGAAATCAACAAATCTAAGACGGTAATCCAAGATAGCTGTCATTCCCACAAAATGCTGCCTTGTAAAGCAACCTGGTATCTGTCTTCAAACAATGAGTGATTCCCTTGATAGAGCTCATCATAACTTTGAATTCATATTGCAAGCCTCTTGTTCCATGGGCCATTTTCTGAGTCCATGGAATAGACCACAGACTTTGGATCAGTGGTTTCCACTCATTTGACAACTGCTTATTGGCATCTGACTCAATGATCGCAATTCAGGATTTCATCCACAGACTCAAAAGTTAGACCGTGGATCACTGAGTCCCAGGGGGGTACTCGAAGTATACATGACGGAGGGGGTCCGACGGAGCTTCATATTGCAAACCCAAAAAAATACACAAGCCTGAAATTTTAGACCCAAAAAAATAACTGGCATCAAAATGTCCAACCCAAAAAATACAAGAACACGGAACACACGTTGCTGAAAAAAAGTTCGAATGAATATTTTTCTGATCCACTGATCGCAACGAAAACCCAAAACGAAAAGTTCGCTCAGAGATAAGACCCAAAAAAACACGCGTATATTTTTAAGACCTAAAAGAATACGTGACAGATCTCTTGACCCAAAAAAATACCGAGCGTGTAAATTTTCAACCCAAAAAAATACATCGGTTCCCCCTGTCATGTATACTTCGAGTACCCCCCTGGGCACTGAGTCTCACATTTGCATTAACCCTTTAAGCCCCAATCTCCACATCCATATTCTCCTCACTGCTCTCCATATATTTCTTATGTTACTAGTTGAGAGAATTTGATTAAACATCAACACATTTCATGTCTGGGGATCATTTACTTTATTCTCATGTCCCGTATATTTGATCAACTAGTGACACTGTAAGAAGAAATTAGACACTTGTCATTCTTGGCGCTTATGGGTTAACTCTGCATTAACAATGTACACACAACTAACCTTAAAACTAGCTGAAGAGTAGCTGTCCAGAATTCTCAAAACAGAACCTTCAGTAGAACTTCTTGAATTCTGAAAAACACAGTCTTTAACACCAGCTGTAGTCATTCCTTCCATAAGAATAATAGATCCAGCCAACACTTCGTTCCTTTGAAAAAGGCAGTCACTGACATTAACACCTCCAGAATTTTGTACTCCTACCAGAGTGCCGAAGTTTTGAACAAATCTTGTACTGGAAATATTGAGATGTGAAAATAGGGATGTGATGACGTTTCTTTCAGATTGCGCATTGTTATCTTCCAAGTGTGAGTTGATAATGGAAGCTTGATAAGCATTTCCTATGAAGACCAGTGGTCCAACATTGTGTGAAAAATTACAATGTTCGATTTGCAGTGTATTTTGATGTGCTGGGAGAGATGTCAAGGAAATTAATGGTAATCCTTGGTGATAGCCTGAACTGTTTGAAATAACACTGTTGAGTAGCAAAATATTGGACGAACTTCCAATGACACTGACGTACGTTCCTTCTGCTGTACAGTTGCAGATGGATATGTTTGACAACAAAACATTATGTAATACTGGGTTGCCACTTGTCCAGTGTAAGTTGACCAAGCTCATTTGGCAGAACTGTATGTCTAATGAGAAATCAACCTTAACCACTTGTTTGTCTCGCCTGTTGAAAAATACAAAAACTGTTAAACTACAGGAATAACAGGTATCTAGACTGATTGAGCAAATCACGCAAATCACCATCAATGTTAAGTCTTCTATGCAGCGCCAGTATTTAAGAAGACAATGAGTCGGATTCATTCACCACAGACTTTAATATGGCAGGCGGCCATGGCGCCCGAATCGTGAACGAAGGTCGGCGGTTGTACTACCGCTGACCACACAGTGTGTGCATAGTTACATGTGCTCAATGACTCTGCAGGGGGAGGGAACAATCCCAACCCAGCCATAACTACACTATGGCGCAACCTGTTTTCTTATCTCCTTACTTACACAACATTGTGACTAACTGGAAAATAAAGAAATTACAAGGAATACTGACTATGCTAGCATGGTTACAAAATATAGGCACTGAGACTGATGCAAACTGAAAAGGGACGAGGTGAACTAGCCATTACAAAGGTAAACAATACAGGGTACTATAAGTAAACAAAATGGGGGTAAATAAACCGAGACTGTATGATGGTACAAAAATAACTACTGTGGGGTACGCCCACACTCCTGTTACAGGGAATACACTACAGAGACACATGGATGTTACTAATACCATACATGGCTACCAGTGGTACCATGTATGGGGGGGAGGGGTGACCACTTTTTCTTTCTTCCCATGTGAAATTCTATGATGTGGTCAGATGGGCAGATGGAAGGACAAAAAAAATACATGTACATGGCTATATGTCTAAAATGGGGAAAAAAATTATAAAATAAAAACAATATACATGTATAACATTTAACTTAACAAGTCCGGGAGAGTGTTAATTATAATGGGCGGTCAAAATGCATAAACCAGAGTCCGGGATAATACATGTACAATGTTCATGTCCTTGGGTGGTCTTAAGCAAGAGCAGTCCAGGATAATGTTGCTACACTGAAAAAGTCCTTGGGTGTTGGTAAGGGTATTCTGGGGCCACTAGCATGGTTGCAGTACCACTGAATCATTTCATCTCGTGGTATGATTTTTGGTAGGAAAAGACAAATCCATGTTATAATCATGTCAGACGAATACAGTAGCTCCAAGGCCTCCGCTTACGAAACGCTCTTGTGATACGTCTGCTAATTTTTACTTGAGTGTCAAATCCATGTAAACTTATATATATATATATATATATATATGACTCCTGGTAGTTGTAAATAAAAGGATGATAAATGGCGGCCTAGTAGCACCGCTTCGCAGTTTCAAAGTAAATAAATCGTTCCACACAGCTTCAAAGAACAATGTCAAAATAAATAAATTAAACCAGGCAGTGTCAAAGTAAATAAATTGATCGAGTGGCTTGGATGACGTTTGGACTTCGTTGCGCCTCGTTGCAACCACGTGCTCGTGTCTCAGATCTTGTTAGCCCACTCAAAAGAAGAAGTTTCCTTTTGTCATCGGAGAATAAATAACTCGGGATCGTCGTAAAAGCTGTAGTCATTATTGGGGCAGTCTATAATGTAGTTGTGAGTCATCGTGGATCACGGCAGGGGCCCATATTTGCCCTGCCATTGAAGAAAAAGCTGCTCCAACCGGATCTCTTACCGGGCATGAATGGTGCACTTTGTCGCACTACATCGTTCTCAAAGTCACTTGTGGAACCATATTTCCGGGGAAAACCTTCTCCTTTGGAAGGCCGGTGAATCAGCATTCTCGTGATCCCGCCGCAAGCCACCACGCCAGTATTTAAGAAGACAAAGAGTCAGATTCATTCACCACAGACTTTAATATGGCCGGCGGCCATGGCGCCCGAACCGTGAACGAAGGTCGGCGGTTGTACTACCGCTGACCACACAGTGTGTGCATAGTTACATGTGCTCAATGACTCTGCAGGGGGAGGGAACAATCCCAACCCAGCCATAACTACACTATGGCGCAGTAGTGTTTTAACTGATCATGACTCATCAAGCAAAGGAGTGTTGCATGACGAGCAAAAAATTTGGCTGCATACTACAGTGGGAGACTATGTTGATGATTATATTTTTTGTTTTATAAATACAATGTTCTCAGGTATGCAATATTGTTTTGTCAAATAATGAAATGTCTATTCTTGATGTACTAGAACCACTGTCAAGATTTATCTGACTGTACAACTACTGGCAAAGCTCAGGTGTTAATTTTTTTGTTTTTAAATTGGATCAGTTGTTCATAATGCTCAAAAGGGTTTCTTTTAATTCTACAATCCCAGTTTTGTGGTTCAGATGTGAGAAAATTGTTCTTTGTGTCTGAGAAAAATTGATGGGCAGCATCAGTCTCGGATGATGCCCCGTAAGGCAGTCTTGGATAACAGATGGAATAAAGGTCAACTAGCTTATTAGTGATCCATGCACTACTGTCTAGTAAAATTACTATACAAGCAAATTGCATGCTAGTATCTATTTTGGTAATCTACAGCACACCTGTAAAACTACAGCACTCAGGTATACATAGCTTTGGTTTAGTTCCATGCTTCACTTGCGCTAGGACATGGCTATCGAGTATGCAACACAACTAGTAGTACATTGCAAAGCAGTTGCACGTAAATGTGACATATATAATACCTGAGAGCTGCAAGAACATAATTTTCTTATTGTCCAGAAATTTTACAGGTATTACTTTGATTTTCCCCTTTCACTCCCAGAGTCAGTTATGGAGACATCAAGGTGGTTTTAACTTTTGAGTCTGTGGATGAAATCCTATGGTGTGACCATTCAAATGAAACCTCATCAGCAGTACTTTCACATGGTACTGTTTATCTTTTAGTATTTTACAAAATGAAATCTGGGATTCGACTTAAATTTTGATTTTAAGCACTCCTGGGAGTGAAAGGGTTAAACAAGATATATATATCACAACCCTCAAAATAAGGAAATATAAGCTTATGCATAAAGAATCTTAATTCAGTAGGCTTACATTGTAGGACTTAATTAAAAAGCTTTATAAAAGTCTACATGTGCACAATGCAGTCTACAATTGCTATCTGCTCTCCTTAAATTGCTCGGCATTACAGTCGCACCAATTTTTTTTTCTGATCCAGTAAACAAAGATAACTTATTACGACCTGACAGCTATGAGCTCAACCAAATATAAGCTTAACTTACACTGTAAGCTTACCTTTCTCCGCGGAGGGAAATCCTACGTAAATGCCATTTGCTACAATCCAGTTTAATGCTGTCCGCCTCTTTATAGACACCTGTTGAAATACTGATAATAACTGAGGTAATATTCTGCTCCACTGCTCGGTCAACAGCGTATGATATCGTCAAGCAAGGTCTTTCTTTTGCACCACACGTGACTGTGTTTTTCCCAGAAGTGGAATTTACGAAGAGAGAATCTCCTGCGAATACTGGGCAAGATGTTTGCAGATTCCTTGCCTGTTGTGAAATAACAGACAGGATTGATAACAGGATGAGACAAAAAATTCTGAAATACAACATTTCCATCCCAGCAAAGATATGGCCATCCTTTTCACCAAGCACGAGCTTTTCTGTCACACAGCAGGCTGGACTTTGTCCGTCATGTATAATTACTGTACCTCAAAGGATGCTGGGAAGGCAAGTGTGTCACGCTCGCCCGACTCCGCTTGTATTCCGTAAAATCGGGAATCCTTATTTGGAACAAATTTATTAAAAAGTTCAATACTATTAGGAACGATAACAACTATAAAACTCTAACAATGCCAATGCAACTGAAACACAACAAAACGGACGACAATTTGAAGTTGTACTTTGTTCTTAGGTACTTTGTACTTTTGTAAAGGAACACGGATAAATGGAGGGGGGCTTATATCCGGGGGGACTTATAATCGGAGGTAGATGGGCCTAAAACCGGGGGGCGCTTTAAGCCCCAATTTTACGGTATGAGAAAATTCGCTTACAACAAGACCTGCTTGGGCGCAAGGACACGATTTCCGTTCCTGTCATTGTGTTTCTAATTTCTGAAAGAAAGTTTTTCCTATGTGCTTCAGTTCAAAACTTGCCTCCTTTCTAAAGGTGGATTGCTTCCGACGAAAAAGGGGTAAGTTTCTAAAGAAACTGTGGTGCTGCATCGGTGGGGACGTGAAACACAAAATTTTGGATGTATCAACTGAGTTGATAAGGTAAATTGGCCAACGTAAAGAGATTGAAAGCGTTAGCCCTTCGTCAGAGCGAATAGCGAAGGGCTATGACGAAGGGCTAACGCTCGAAACGTCAGCTTTCAATCTCTTTACGGTGGCCAATTTACCGTTATCAACTCAATTGATACATCCAAAATTTTGTTGCTTCAGGAGAACTGAGGAGCTCCTAAATAGCTTTGGCGAGGACCTCCTCCTTTAACGGGATTCGAAGTAATAGGGAGTTTCGAGGGCGGGACTAATTTTCTCACTTACTTTATTTGGGACATAAGGCTATGACATAAGGCTTTTCCCATCCATCTCTATCACCGCCTCCCATAATCTTCCTGCTGTGCCACAGGCAGATCACTGCGGTCGTTCGCTCACAGGGACTCACTGCTTTCGGCCGGTTCGCGTTTGGTCGCTCACGACGGCAACAAAGCCGACGAATGCCCCTAGAAAAACGAGATAGGCCCGCTGACGAATGCCCAGTGCCCGGATTAGAGGTGGAAGAAGGAATGGGTGCTTAGACTGCAAAGAGCCGTCCTCTTTGCGCCCGGAGATCAAGTGAAAACACGTGAGCACGCATTTCCGCGCAGGTAAGGAGACGGAAAGGGGGTCCATCTATCCGTCCTTCTCTAGGCGTATCTCATTTCCATGTGGCAGGCGATTTTCGTGCGCATTCGCATGTTTTTCAGTTGTTGCTCAACTATCCCGACTGCTTGTAATCTACTATGCAAAAAAACCTGTTTGCGTCATGTTACTGCTACTGCGCTATTAGCATGGGACACGGAACAGGAAATAGCCAATCACGATAAGAATGCGTGATACATGAAATGATACTTGACACGTATAATGTACCCTACTGCCCCAAAACACACCTGCCTCGAGATGGATACCTGTGGGAAGGTAAAACGATGCAATTTATATAGTAGCTGCTGTTGTCAACAAAGTCACCTTGTAAGACATACAATTATATGCCTGACGATCATATACTGACTCTGTTAAAGCCACAAACTTTAGGCAAAGAAAAAAAGGAAATCATTACTGGTGAGTATCCATTCTTATAGCGTCCAGGGATTTTGTACAGTGTATTCCAAAGGTCTCAAATGATCCGAAGAAGAGTGTATATCAGTGCAAAAATCAGTAGCTTCTAGCTAAAATTCAAGACTCAGTTATTAAGTTTCGTTAGCCCCTCGTCTCGTTCATTGTGAATTTTAAACAACTTATACTCTTGGCCGAAAAAGGATTTAACTAGTACATTCGCTGGCTTCAAAAACAAACCACAGGAAATCGAAGTACTTACGGTTTGATGCCTTCACTTGTTTGAGTGATCCTCGCAGAATTGTGACAAACGTCACAATTTACGTATAAAAAACCATCCTGACGAGTGTACAACATACAGGGTAAAGTTTAGTATACCTTTCTGCATAAAACTAAGTTTAAAAAATTCAAAAGCATAAGTAAACATAAGTTTTTATTATCGACGTTTTTCGTTTGTCCAATTCATAACAATGGCAAAATTGTGTTTCTGAAGCTTAGTACCCAGTTTTTGTTTGTTTACAAAAGCTGACATCTTATTTCAACTGGATGATTTAACGTTCTAACTATTAAGAATGAAAGGGAGAAACTCCCTGCCATTGCACTCAAGCCTTGGACTCAAATTTTGAGTCAAACCACATACTTCCAGTAGAATTCTTCACGGAATTACGAAAGCAGAATATGTGTCGTTTGTTTATTTTCCTGTTTTTCTGCGGGTGGTAAGCGGTTTTAAGCTGTTAATTAAAATGCTACACGAATTCAGTCCGGGATTCATAATCTATTTTTTAATGTTTTTCATCTTTATAATAGCCATCTTACCTCACCGTGGCTTTATTATTGCTTCCACACTTGACAGCTACGACCTTCACGGAAATCTAAACATAGTGGAGTAAAAGCATTTTTTCATGTATATTTAACAATTATTCTACGAGGGCGCGCTGGATATCGAATCATAGATAACCAACGAGGCGCGTAGCGCCGAGCTGGTTATAATCATTTGATATCCAGCAAGCCTGAGTAGAATAATTGTTTTATTAAAAACTTAACCACTATTAAAAAAAACAAAATCAAGAAAGAACGGGAAGAATGAGAAAAGAAATAAAAAGGGAACAAGAATCGATCACATGACTGAACGAAAAAGGCGCCAAAACCTTGCGAAGTGTTGCAGCGTTTCATTGCAAAGCTGAATGAATCAATGAAAGCTGCTCGAAAGTGAGCAAAGTGGCACAAGTTCTGGAAAAAGATCTTTAATTTTTGGCTCTGAAAGATGGTACATGTTTGATTTTTTTCCTGAAACATTGTTGTAATCATCGTTCAAAGTGGATCGAAGCTGCACAATTTCACCATGTTAGCTGCTGGAGTTGAAACTGAACATTAGTTTGTAATCTGTTCGCACAACGGAGCCATCATGTGCGTGTTTGATCGAGCTGAAGACAGAACAGATTTGAACTGGAAGAGGTATAATTTCTATGCATCTCAGAAGCAAGATTACTGTAGCGAGGAACATTAGAATTCACCATCATAGTTTGTTAAACGCAAAGCGCAAAATGCAGTTGTTCTCGGTTTAGAGGTTGCGGACGGAATGGTAAAAACAACATTCAAACAACTGGAAAAGCGATTCAACTTCGTTTACATGGCATCCGATTTCTATCTGAGCATTTGGACCTGTTGGAACACAGAGCTACAACGAGTGCAGGTAAACCAGCGTCAATTTTGCGTGTTAAAGCCGAAAAAAATCTCGCCTTTTTTTCCTTCTTGGTAGTTTGTAGCTGTATTTTTTCCTACTTGTTTAGACTGCTTCACGATCTTCTCCTCGACTCGCCATGAATGTGTGATAGTTTTTATTAAATGCTCCTGTCCCAGTTCACTGTGTTTTATTTTATGTCTTGTCTTGATATTTTGAAGTGGAAAGCCTTCCTGATAAAACCTACCGTTTGTTCAATTTTAATGACCGACGTGACGATCAAAGAAAGAAGTTAATTGTAAACACAACGCTTAATGCTTGAATTTCTATTTCTGCACAGTTTCTTCAAACAATTTTGACTTGTGTTAGACGACGCTGTTGGTGATGCTTGTTGGTGACGCTGTTGGAATTTCTGCTTAATTTAAATTCGCTGCCAAGTGATTTCTTTCGTCCATTTTTCTCGCCGGGTTGCTCGCGAGGAAAAAACTTTCAGCTCACTTTGCTCACTTTGTTGTTACATCTTACAGTCTTACTGTTCATGAGTTTTTCAACTGGTATTTGTTTATTTATTTTATTTATTTATTTTTATTTATTTATTTATTTCTTCTTTTCGTCTCTTTTCTCTTTTTATTGACTAATTAGTTGCTTTCACCAAGCTTTAGTGCCAACCTACCTCCTGTACCTAAACATTACTTAGTTTTACTCAGCTCGATTAGCTTTATAGTTATCCTGAGTAAACATTACCTCTTTTTTGTATTAATATATTATATTGTAAAGTTTAATTTTTTTTCTTTTTCTATTTGGTAATAAAGCTTGTTGTTGGTAATAAAGCTTGCTGTTGTTGAGTGTTCATTGACCATATTTGGTCGCAGCAGGTATATGAGCTGATAGCCTAGCTCCGTTCAGCCAATCAAAATGCTAGAAATCCAATATACCTAGTCCAGTTTTTAATAAATAAATAAATAAATATATATATATATATATATATATATATATATATATAAAAAACAGTTAATGGTTGCCTCAGGCCAACAAAGAATGCCACTGCGTCAGGAGGATCAAAGATTCACAGTCCAAGCCTCACTGCATGGAATTAAAACTCGTTGAAGGAAAGCGAGGACGGACAACTTCTGACGATTAAAAAGTTAAAAAATTTAATAAAAAATAAAAACGTTTCGGTCTTAGACCTTCATCAGTTACATGAAAAATTAAACTTAACAAATCTACCTAAATAAGATTACAGAACAAAACAAGACGCAAAATACAATTCAACGCTATGAGTTACGTAACCGGCGTGATTATAACAATACTAAAACGAGAATAAGTGACGCTAACATTCAAATATAAAAACAATGTAGTACAACGATTATATAACGAAAAAAGGAAAAATAAACAATACTAACAATTAAACGTAATTACAAGGTGTAGATACAGGTACAACACTAGATAAATGAACAATACAAGGCAAAAATATAACAAAAGACCGGAAATATGCTGCTATAAAAATAAATAACAAAAGATGACAGATAAGACTAAAAACTAAAAACTGCTAATTCAAAAAAGATGACATATGCAAAGCGGCAAAAGAAAGGGCAGTCAAAAGGAAAGCAACCTACGTTTACGCAAACATGGATCATACCAAAATCCCAAATCGAGGCCTTTGGAGCCCCAAAGGGCCGATAGACAACAAAATCCCTGGGGGGGCCTTAAACAATAATGACCGTAATAAGTTCCCCGAACAGGGCCTTTGAGTATACCCAACACCTAAGAGGCTGACAAAATCCAAGAAAAGGGCCTTTGAACGGCCATATATCGCAAACAAAGAATCGCAAAAAAAAAGAAAATTAATTATAACAAATTCTATTCCTAGAATGAAATTCTTTTCTTTTATTTAAACCATGGGGTGCCAAAGAGAATAGCTGAGCACTCCAATAAGCCTCCTTTGTAATTAAAAGCCTGTCGATCTCATCCGAGTTGTTTGGGGCCTGCACCTGATCAATACATTGAAACGAAAAATCATCTAAAATGTGTGCATTTCAACAAAACTTCACACATTTTAGATGATTTTTCGTTTCAATGTATTGATCAGGTGCAGGCCCCAAACAACTCGGATGAGATCGACAGGCTTTTAATTACAAAGGAGGCTTATTGGAGTGCTCAGCTATTCTCTTTGGCACCCCATGGTTTAAATAAAAGAAAAGAATTTCATTCTAGGAATAGAATTTGTTATAATTAATTTTCTTTTTTTTGCGATTCTTTGTTTGCGATATATGGCCGTTCAAAGGCCCTTTTCTTGGATTTTGTCAGCCTCTTAGGTGTTGGGTATACTCAAAGGCCCTGTTCGGGGAACTTATTACGGTCATTATTGTTTAAGGCCCCCCCAGGGATTTTGTTGTCTATCGGCCCTTTGGGGCTCCAAAGGCCTCGATTTGGGATTTTGGTATGATCCATGTTTGCGTAAACGTAGGTTGCTTTCCTTTTGACTGCCCTTTCTTTTGCCGCTTTGCATATGTCATCTTTTTTGAATTAGCAGTTTTTAGTTTTTAGTCTTATCTGTCATCTTTTGTTATTTATTTTTATAGCAGCATATTTCCGGTCTTTTGTTATATTTTTGCCTTGTATTGTTCATTTATCTAGTGTTGTACCTGTATCTACACCTTGTAATTACGTTTAATTGTTAGTATTGTTTATTTTTCCTTTTTTCGTTATATAATCGTTGTACTACATTGTTTTTATATTTGAATGTTAGCGTCACTTATTCTCGTTTTAGTATTGTTATAATCACGCCGGTTACGTAACTCATAGCGTTGAATTGTATTTTGCGTCTTGTTTTGTTCTGTAATCTTATTTAGGTAGATTTGTTAAGTTTAATTTTTCATGTAACTGATGAAGGTCTAAGACCGAAACGTTTTTATTTTTTATTAAATTTTTTAACTTTTTAATCGTCAGAAGTTGTCCGTCCTCGCTTTCCTTCAACGAGTATATATAGATATATATATATAGTTCAAGAAGTATATATATATATATATATAATGATCAAAAGTAGAAAGATTTCAATTCATCGTTTTATTGCGACAACGCTGTTTCGTGTGATCAAAGGACGACCACACTCATCAGGCAATATCAACGAATCTGATGAGTGTGGTCGTCCTTTGATCACACGAAACAGCGTTGTCGCAATAAAACGATGAATTGAAATCTTTCTACTTTTGATCATTATTATAACTGCTCCTCTAAGAGTTGAGCGCTCTACAAATTTATTCTATTCAAGTTCAAGAAGTATATATATATATATATATATATATATATATATATATATATATATATATATAGATTTGCAGAGTTGGATTATTTGGTCGAAGACATTTATTGCTACTCAGAGTTTCATGCAACTGCCAAAAATAACGGATACCTGAGAATATATACAAAATTTAAAAATACAGAACAATTCCTAGTGGCGTGATGTAGACGGATATGATTGGCTAATCTAAGCGAGCACAGTCTTTAACAGGAATTTTTTGGAATGTTGAAATACACCCGTTTTCAAAAACATTGCAACTTGAAAAAAAAAAAATATATATATATATTTACCTTTTGTTTTCCCGTTGTGAAGACAAAAGATGAATATATGTATATATAGTTTTCAAGTTGCAATGTTTTTGAAAACGGGTTTAAGTTACTATGTAACTTTCTTGACACCGTAAGGTCATAAAGGACACAAGAGGCAACATCAGCACTGATGTTTATCAGAAACCTACCGATACTCACCCATACCTACACTGGACTTCAGCACATCCGCCCCATTTAAAATATAGCATCCCATATAGCGAGGTCCCCGGCCAGCGCCTTATTTTAGTGGGGAGTTTGGCAATTTTTTGTATTGCTATACTGCTTAGAAGGTATGGAATGTGCGAAGCTTATAAAATGTATTAAAAAGTGGTGAACGTTGCTTTAAAAAATTGTTTCATGTTTATATGGCTTGTAAACTTGGTTTTATTTTGAAAAATATAAAAATAGTTTACATGCATATATGAAATGGGCAGATATTTATCCTGCTGTGGTGTTTTATTTCCCTTTGAGAGAAATTAATTTGTATCCCTGTTTATGGATGCCACTTTGAAAATTGCGAAACAAACTTGAAAAATTTCCCCGGAACATCTAAAGCTTCAAATTCGACCATGAAATGCTTTCAAATGCAAAGCAAAAGAGAAAAAAAGAATTGGTTGGGAGCGATCATACACTGAGACGTCTTCGGAGTTTTGAAAACGACAACACCTCAGGCTAATGGCTGTTCTCTATAACATATTGCTTATTCTCTATAAAATATTGGTTAACAGTTATCAGTGCACTCTCGCCGAGTGAGCTGCTTATTGGGAGTGAAATGAAATGAAAACTTTAAATTATATTTGCTTAGCGACAATTATACACAGCAGTTTAAACAAAAAATAATGAATTTTTGTGCATGGCCTTAATATACGATATATATCTTGGTGCTAATGTCAACTGATTTAATTAAACTACACATAGTATTAGCTTGAAAGAGCCATGTGATATTTCAATAAGCAGTCGCACTTCAGTCAAATATATTCTACACCACTCATCCAGAAGTTCCGTTTTAATCGCATTTACGGTCACCTGCAGCTGTCGCTCTCGCTTGCAAGCACGAGTTAGCTACAGTTTTTGCCGTTGGCGCCGTTCACATTGGTGAGTAAAACTAGGTAGTCGTTGAAGATTTTAGCGACAAAGTGATGTTTGCATTTATATTTTACAGCTTTGTTTACTTCGCTGAAGCTATAGTTTCTGTTCAGGAAGCTTCAGTGACGTACTTTTGTATATTTTTATTGTGAAAATGGAATACCTCTTGCCAACTAACCGGATTTTTTTTTTTGGTAAATGCATTTTGAAATATGACTGAAAATGGGGAGCGCGTAAGAGGGCCAGGTCAGTAGGTAACGCTACTCTTGAAAATTCTAATTTCTTTTTTCTGCTTACGGTTTTATCAACACTTAACTTTTAAATAAAAACGGTGTGATTATTCCGCTTACTCTCGCGGGAGCGTAAGTACATGCAAACCGCTCTGAAAAAGTCCCAGACTTTGTCAGTCTTAAAACACTCTCAGTGCAGCACAGGAAAATACTAATTAATAAAACACCTTACAAATAAATGGCTCAAAAGCTTGAATCACCTTGTACAGCAAAATAAACAGCACCACAGGAAAGTACTGCCCAGTAGCTTTCATTTGAATGGTCACACTTAAGGATTTCATTCACAGACTCAAAAGTTAGCATAAACAAACAACACCACAGGAAAGTACTGCTCAATAGCTTTTATTTGAATGGTCACACTTTAGGATTTCTTCCACAGACTCAAAAGTTAGTACCCCCTTGTACAGCATAATAAATAGCACTACAGGAAAGAACTGCTCAAACATATGAAATTAGAGCTTTAACCGTGAATATAACGAAATTCTGCAATCTGATTGGCTATCACCAGCCATGCTTTGAGCATCACACGTCAAGCACGAGGATTATTGGACTGTAAGCGTCAGAGTGCGCGCTATGATGAATCAGTTCCACTTGGATGTTTTTTTTACGTATCTCACGACTAAACTGTTGTGTTATCTTTATCGGGAAAGTTTTCCTCCATTTTTCTTTCTCGAAATTTGTCATAGATATGATTAGGACTTCGTTTCTTCCAGTTAGCGCGACCAGTCTGTAATCATGCTCTCGATTAAACAAATTGCAATCGGACGGCCGCATATCGTTAATCACTCGTATGATTACACGGACAGAATTAGACTCCACTCTGTCCTATTGTCGCACTTATCGCCTCAGATGTTACTTACAGGATCTCCTTTACAGACTTTCACAGAATCACAGATTACTGGATGATATACATCCTAAAACGTTGGACACCTGCTTACGTAGCTCTGGCAGGGAAGTACTGCTCAATAGCTTCTAACGATCACACCGTAGAGTTTTATGCAGGGACTCATGATCAACCAAGGTAAAAATTGGATTGAAAAGTAACCATTGTGTATATAAGACGCTTTACATGGTGGTCCTAAGTAGAGTGACAACTTGAATGAAAACTATCCAGCCAGAATTTTCCCGTGGTACTGTAGTTGTGCACTAGTTTCCCGTGGTGCTGTTTACTTAGCTGGTGGTTTCAACTTTTGAGTCTAGAGATTAAATCCTAAAGTGTGACCATTCAAGTGAAAGCTAATGAGCGTGTTAGTACTTTCCTCAGTGGTGTTATAACTTAATGGGACCCTACAAAAGAGATTATTGATTGTAGTCTAGCTCAATTTAGCCAGTTTTAAACAAGTTTCCGTCTTTTTAGCCGCAATATGTGGTTTTAATAATAATAATAATAATAATAATAATAATAATAATAATAATAATAATAAGGTTCTTATAGGCGTATTTAAGATTCGCAACACGTTTACAGTGTAAACTAAAAATAAAAACGTAACATAACTAGCCTAAAGATGTAACTAAAAGTAAATTATGTGACTAACTAAGATATAAACCTAAGGTTTGAAATTGTCAAAGTTAAATTAAAGGTTTCTTTTTAAAATGGCTACAGTTTCAGTTTAAGACTTAAGGACCTTTTTTCCTTTATCCTTAAGACGATCAAAGTCATAAGTACTCACGTACTGAGGGAGAAAATTATACAGTTTAGCAATAGAGCAACAGCGGCCACAAAAACCAAAGCCAAACTTGTTACTTTAGCCAATCACAACAGGAACAATACATAAAACGAACCAATCAGAAATTGCAACGCGTGCGAGCAAGTCACGATTGCTTTTGGCTTTACGTTCGATTGGTTGAGAAAATGGCGCGAACTTTTTCAGTCAGAGAGCGAAGTAAAGCAAAACCAAAGGAAACACAACATTACTTTGGACACTCTATTTTGACTGCTGTTTTACTTTAATGATCATAGTTGTCCTCAACTATTTTTGTCTTTTCTTTAGACGAAGGCATCCGTCACAGCCACATCAAGAGTTATGTTTTTCGATCCACTGAAGAAGCGCATTATATCACCGGTCGTTCAAGTCATCCTTTACATGCTACAGGCTCACGCCAGCCAAGTAAGCGCGAAGGGTAGCTGTTTAACGGGTAAATTCTTCTTTGCTCATGGAAGAAACATGGTAGATTATCACGCCCTTCGCGGTCACGTGATTGCCAACGTCACAGTAACAGAGCCAATCCACTGCTTCAGAGCATGTCAGCTGGACTGTCGCTGTATCTCGTTCAACTATCAACATGGTGTGATCCAGGATAACTGCCAACTGAATGAAGAAAACAGATACACGGACTCCGGTGCGTTAGAATTTCGGGAGGGATGGCAATACTACGATCTGGTAATGGACTTTGGAGTAAAGGTAAAATAACATTACTAGCTTACATCTGAGGAACAAACTCCCCACCAGCCCTTCCCCTGACCGAACATTTTTCCCTAAGTGATAATAAGTTAATAGGTTAGTGTTAATGTTGGGTCAGGGGAGGGGTAGATGGGGAGTTTCCCAGAAACGCATAATGATCCGAAGGGGAGAGGGCATTTGGAGGAAGGGTGGTTTTTCGACAAAAACAGCCGGACTGATAAAACATTAGTTTTAGAGCGCGAAGTTTATTTTTCGAACAGTGAAAATCTCAAATTGCTATCACTATTTGCCAAAACTGAGAGTATTCATCTACTCAATATTTGCTCTATAAGTAAATAACATGGCTATTTTTTGTCTGATTTTTTAGGGCAATGAACCTGTTGAATGCCAGAACGGCTGCTGTGGAAGTCATCGTTGTCTCAGCGGTGGAACATGTCACGAGATCTGTGACGTCATTGGAAAACGTTTCACGTGCGAGTGCGGAGCGTACGCTACTGGAAAATTTTGTGAAACTGGTAAGAAATCAAGGACCTAAAATACTATTTCTCTTTTTTTTTCATACCTGCTCCTCAAACTAACCAATTCTTCAAGTTAAAACGAAGAAAATCATAATTGCAACGGATAGATCTTAGCCTCTCACGCAGTCGTTTTTAGGGGAGTCGTATTACCCTCCTCCTTTTGTGGGCAGGAGGTTAATACGAACTCCCCTGAAAACGACTGCGGGGGAGACTAGATAGAAATGTGCATATAACTTAACGCCCGGCGTAACTTCTAACGTCAGATGTTCAGTCCAGTCAAAGTCACTATTTTAACGTCTGACGTTAGCAGATACGTACGACGTTAGGTTTTATTCAACTCACCCTTGGTCTTAATAAGTACATTTTTTGCTATTCATTTCTTCGTTTCTTGTTATTTAGTGATTTATGTGAGGAGATCTATCAAAGACGAGTGAGATAGATTGTTTCGTCACTGAAGACACCTGGAACCTCAAATTTTGACCACTATGCATTGTATTTTTAACTAACTTCTGATGATTGGTGATTGGGAGTGTTTACCATTGACATAATAAAAAAAATCCCTAAATTTCGGTTGAACTGTAAATGGTAAGGCCATTTTGGGTTGCCCCACCGGAAAGTTTCTAAAATAAACGGAACGTCTTGAGAGGTAGCCCAAAGTTACCAACCGGAATATCCAAACGGAAAATTGTGTTACATTTACTTTTTTCCACCAGTTCGAGGTCCTGCGCCAATAGTCAACTAGCTCCGGACTCTCTGTAAATAATGGTGAATTGCACAAATGCTACGTGTTATTCTCGAAGGGAATTTCTCATTCGGGAGGTTTAGCTTACCATTTGCACAAACTATAGACCAACCGGTTTCCCCCTGTAAATGGCAAACAACCCGGCTCTACCTCCGATGAAGTAAAACAAACTGGGGGAAACAAAACATTTGAAACAATGCAACAGCGTATACATAGCAAAAACAATAGCTTACAAAACAAAGAAAATCTTGTCAAGTTTTTACGTCGATGTAAACCCGGAAATCCTGACGAAACACGCTTTCTCTCGTTTGACATAGTACATAACGCTTAAACTGTTTTTCACAGCAATATGTTTAACTCCAGACTGGATACGCTACCAAAATTCGTGCTTCAAGAAGTCTACTGACAAGTTAAACTGGTTCGACGCCCAACAGTCTTGCGCCAGTATGAGCAGCAACCTCACTTCCGTCCACAGTAAAGAGGAAAGCGATTTTTTGTTTAAGAATGTGTCTTCTGAGTCCTCGCCCATCTGGATTGGACTGTATAACTTGAACACCGCTGACCACAGCTACGAATGGGTTGATGGCACCAGCTTGTCTTTCACTAAGTGGAATGACGGTGAGCCAAACAACTCAGGGCCTTCTGGTGAAAACTGCACCGAGATCACCTCTAGTGGAGGGTGGAATGATCTGGACTGTTCGGTTCACAATTTAACCTACATTTGTGGCAAGAAAGTGAATCCTTGAGCCTGCTTGGGGTCCGAGTCTGCAGAGAAGTTTAGTTGTTGTTTAAAGTAATGGGCAAAATATCATTATCTGATTATTATCGAGCAGTATCTTTCTTACGTCGAATCCACGTAATTTCTGAGTAGTCTTTGCGACTTCTTCCTTGCCGCAATTTAAAGTCCTGCTTTAAAGTACCAGGCGAGCTTAAATTAACGGTAGAGGCGGACTCAAGTTTTATCGAAGAAAAAGGGTTTAACTTTGGCATTGAGTTTGCAACCGGGTGCACATAAATAACGACAGGATATGTTCAGTAACTGATTCAGTAACATAAAATCCCATTCTCAATCCCAATGCAATTTTTGTCGTTTATTTGATTAGCATTCGTTCCGTGGGACGTGAGATAGACTAAGATTCGAGGGCGTCTCCTTGGTATTCTCTAATAATTGTGATTGCGTACTGACTGAAGCTTTCCAAAATGTTCGAATGAATTATAAGTAGTCGAACTTAATCAGTATAAGCTAAAGCGTCGCTCTAGACATTTTATGCAGTTATCGCTTGCTTCTTTGTTAACAAAATAAAGTAAGCTAATGAACGTCAAGCTTTTATATGGCAGGATAGTTAAGAATATATGATGCAAAAAAAATTTATATTAAGAAACACTTGTCGTTTTTAAAAGTACTATTTCTTAAATCTATTTGGAGCAAAATAAAGGAAGCTAAAGTAAAGCTTAAAAATTGCGTGACTGAAATGTTTTTGTGCTTGTTAACCCCAGCAAGACCCAGCAACATTTCAGGCGGGTAGAGTCAACCCTCACCGAGGCCCGGTCAATTATCATAAATAATCTAATATACGCCCAGTGCGTTTATTGCATTTTATGGATTTTAAGGCGGCATTTCAAAGGGAGTTACACAATGAATGTAAAAAACCAAAAATTAGAACGTATTTCACGATCTCAATAACATTATTCGAATCATCGTTTATTACGTTTATTACATTGTCTGTGTCCTGATGATCAGAATCGCTGATACCAGCACCAGAACGGTTTGGATATAAGCTCTCCTAACTCGGAATGCCTTTCGGAAAAGGCGTTCACTAGACAGAAGGCGCTTATTAGACACGAGGTGCTTATAGGAGGGATGTTTATCCCTAAATGCCGAAGTCAGGGGGGGGGGTCTATTGGATAAGAGGGGTTTATTAGAGATCAGGCGTTTATTAGATCATTTACGGTATTCCGGCCTAAAATAAAAGATAAGGACCAAGGCCCTATTTCTGATCCGACGGGACGGGTTGTAAACATCGTTAGGTAAATTTATAACGCAATGAGGCCCGAGCAAAACGAATTTTCATGTATTGATTTGAACAACACTGTTCGTCATTGCTAAATTTGCAATACTTAAGGCGTTTGGCTACTCTTTTGAATGATGCTGAATGACTTTGAGTGATGTTACATGGCGTTGAACAAATAAAACACTGATTGTCATCAAACATGCGTACAACAAAGTTGCACTTCATAGTGTTGTATCATTCTCGACCTAGAGCTCTGCGCGGCCAAAAAAACTGAAGGCTATGAGTGTTGTATGATTAATTTTGCATCCGTTTCAGTGATCTAAACCTAACAGGACGCCGAAATTGTCATTCAGGGAAATTTTGAACTTGTCTTTCTTAATACGGACGAATATATTGGCGACCAACCTTATTTTCCAGATGCAATATAAAACCAGGCCTTAAAACATTTTTTTGATTTTAGAGAATGTTTTATTTAAACAGGAACGAAAGTTTCCTAGTCTTCGTATTTTTGAAAAATAGTTTCAATATTATAAGGACAAATGATAAATGGTTTTCAAACAATCACAGCTTGCGTCTCGTTTATTTTGTCCTAAAAGGACGTCAACATTCCACTTAGGGATCAACTTATTGGCGATCAACTTTATTTTCCCGATGCAATTTAAAACCAGGCCTTAAAACATATATTTTAAATCTTAGAGAATGCTTTATTTGAACGAGAAGGAAAGTTTGCTTTTCTTTGTATTTTTTTTATTTGTCACTGTTTCCATGTTAGCAAGGACAACTGACAAATGGGTTTTAGCCAATCATAGCTCTCGTAGTATCTTGTTTATTTTAATTTCTTAAATACTTAAGTTACGAATTATGATGCCCCCTCAGTGAATACACCTGCGTGTAAAACGGTAAAAATTATAACCCAGTTGATGACTGATTCGTATCTGATGGTGTCTACCAAGAGCCATGAAGCCTTTATGGTTCTTGTATCTACTTATCTACTGAATCACTGTAGCGCCTATTAGGGCTCTGGAAACAGAGAAAAAATAGACTTTATAACTGGTGGGTATCACTTTTCAGCGCTTTGACCTTTCCCAGTACTTTGTAAAATATTTTTGCTGATCCAACAAAAAGAAAATGTCTGTTTTTTGTTTCTCTAGCTATAATTCATAACACAATTGAGTCATTTTCGTACGCTCAATTGCGGGCTAAAAGTACGTGTGTATTAAACCCGTTTTGTATTAGACCCGTTTCTTCAGATTAATCCGGTGGCGTCACAAATTTCACTTTAGTATATTTTGCCAACTAGTGAAACTTCACATTAACGACACTACATGACAGTTCTGCTAGCTTCCAATTAAATGGTCGCACTTAGGCATTTAACCCACACTGACCTCATGGTGTGGTGTTAGAATCAATTTGTAGAGCACAACAAACAGCGGGTCAAAAGTACTTAAAATTTACCGAACCCGAGAACTGGAACATAACATAGCTAGCACCTAAAGAAAGAGCTGGTCTTGATATAACTTTTATTGGCCGCATCACAAATTCAAAAGTTAGAACCATCTAGAACAGTATAACAAACAGCATCACAAGAAATAACTGGTCTTGAAATAGCTTTCATATTTCAGTGGCCACATTGCAAACTCAAACGTTAAAACAATATGGAGCAGTGTAATAAGCAGCGTCACAAAAAGACCTTGACTTGAGAAAACTTTCATTTGAATGGCCACAGTTAATTAAAATCTTTCTAACCATTACGCCGGCTAAATAATTTATAACCAAAATCTTGATCGGCGTTTATTGATGTTGAACATTACTGAATGATCTGATGAACAATTTCATTTTTGATGACTTTGATATTAACGCTTGTGTGCTCAGCTATTTCGGTTATAAATCAGACAGACTATTGCGTCAGTCATGTTATTGGATCCAATGAAGGAGCACGCCACTGTAGTGGCTGTTCGAGTTATCCTTCACGTCCTACAAGCTGGCCCGGCAAGCGTCAAGGGCAGCTGTTTAACTGGTAAATTCTTCTTTGCCCGCGGAAGAAACATGGTACAGAACCACGCCCTTCGCGGTCACGTGATTGCCAACCTCACAGCTACAGAGCCAGTCTTTTGCTTCAGAGCATGTCAGCTGGACTGTCGGTGTATCTCGTTCAACTATCAACAGGGTGTGACCCAGGATAATTGCCAACTGAATGAAGAAAACAGATACAAGGACTCCAGTGCTTTAGAATTTCTGGAGGGATGGCAATACTACGATCTGGTAATGGACTTTGGAGTAAAGGTAAAATAACATTACTAGCTAACATCTGAGGATCAAACTCCCCACCTACCCTTCCCCTAACCGAACATTTTGCCCTAAGTGATAATAGGTTAATAAGTTAGTGTTAATGTTGGGTTAGGAGAGGGGTAGGTGATCTGAAGGGTAGAGGGTATCGTGGAGGAAGAGTGGTTTTTCGACAAAAACAGTCGGAAAGTAAAACATTAGTTTTACAGAGCGAAGTTTATTTTTCGAACAATAAAAATCTCAAATTGCTATCACTATTTGCCAAAACTGAGAGTATTCATCTACTTAATATTGCCTCTATAAGTAAATGACACGGATTAGTTGTTTTGTCTGATTTTTTAGGGAAATGAACCTGTTAAATGCCAGAATGGCTGCTGTGGAAGTCATCCTTGTCTCAACGGTGGAACATGTCACGAGATCTGTGACGTCATTGGAAAACGTTTCATGTGCGAGTGCGGAGCGTACGCTACTGGAAAATTTTGTGAAACTGGTAGGAAATCAAGGACCTAAAATGCTATTTCTCTTTTGTCTTTTTATACCTGCTCCTCAAACTAACCAATTCTTCAAGTTAAAACGAAGAAAATCATAATTGCGACGGATAGAACTTAGCCTCTCACGCAGTCGTTTTTAGGGGAGTCGTATTACCCTCCTCCTTTGTGGGGAGGATGTTAATACGAACTCCCCTAAAAACGACTGCGGGGGAGACTAGATAGAAATGTGCATAAAACATAACGCCCGGCGAAACTTCTAACGTCACACGTTCAGTCTAGTCAGTCACTATTTTAACGTCTGACGTTAGCAGTTACGTCCGACGTTAGGTTTTATTCAACTCACCCTTGGTCTTAATTAGTGCATTTTTTTGCTATTATTTCTTCGTTGCTTGTTATTTAGTGATTTATGTGAGGAGATCTATCAAAGACGAGTGAGATAAATTGTTTCGTCACTGAGGACATCTGGAACCTCAAATTTTGACCACTATGCATTGCATTTTTAACTATCTTCTGATCTTTGGTGATTGGGAGTGTTTACCATTGACAAAATAAAAAAAAAAAATCCCTAAATTTCGGTTGGACTGTAAATAGTAAGGCCATTTTGGGTTGCCCGACCAGAAAGTTTCTAAAATAAACGGAACGTCTTGAGAGGTTTAGTCCAAAATTACCAACCGGAATAGCCAAACGGAAAATTGTGTTACATTTACTTTTTTCCACCAGTTCCAACCATTTTGAGGTCCTGCGCCGATAGTCAACTAGCTCCAGACTCTCTGTAAATAAGGGTGAATTGCACAAATGCTACATGCTATTCTCGAACGGAATTTTCTCATTCGGGAGGTTTAGCTTACCATTTGCACAAACCATAGACCAACCGGTTTCCCCCTGTAAGTGGGAAACAACCCGGCTCTACCTCGGATGAAGTAAAACAAACTGGGGGGAACAAAACGGTTGAACAATAGCGTATACATGGCAAAACACGCTTTCTCTCATTTGATATAGTACATAACTCTTAAACTGTTTTTTACAGCAATATGTTCAACTCTAGACTGGATACGCTACCAAAATTCGTGCTTCAAGAAGTCTACTGACAAGTTAAACTGGTTCGACGCCCAACAGTCTTGCGCCAGTATGAGCAGCAACCTCACTTCCATCCACAGTGAAGAGGAAAACGATTTTTTGTTTAAGAATGTGTCCTCTGAGTCCTCGCCCATCTGGATTGGACTGTATAACTTGAACACCGCTGACCACAGCTACGAATGGGTTGATGGCACTAGCCTGTCTTTCACCAGGTGGAATGAAGGTGAACCAAACAACTCAGGGCCCTCTGGTGAAAACTACACTGAGATCACCTCTAGTGGAGGCTGGAATGATTTGGACTGTTCGATTCACAATTTCACCTACATTTGTGGCAAGAAAGTGAATCCTTAAGCCTGCTTGAGGGCCGAGTCTGCGGGGGCTTTTACGAACAGAGAAGTCTAGTTGATGTTTTAAAAAGCAAGTGAGAAAAGTATCATTATTATCGAGCAGTGTCTTTCTTAGGTCGAATCTACGTAATTTCTAAGTAGTCTTTTGCGACTTCTTCCTCGCCACCATTTAACCACCTGCTTGAAAGTACCAGCTTAAAACTAAGGGTAGACTCAAGTTTTATAGAAGAAAAAATGGTAAACTGGGGCATTGAGATTAATCCAAGATTTGCTTTGATCGACTTTAACGCAACTGTGCGTACATTAATAACGACAGTATTTTCTTTAAATGCGTGGAACAGGTGACCCTCGCTCAAAAAATAAGCAGGTCATCACTTCTTAGGTCATCGCCGCCATGTTGGTGTATCATTAACAAAAGGGTTCTCATTAACTCCATTTCTTATGGTACATCAACATGGCCACCATGCCATTGTCATTTGAATCTCTGGCGATTGTTTGCAAACCGCCAATAAATAGGATATATTCAGCAACATGAAATCCCATCCTCAATCCAAATCCCATTTTCATCCTTTATTTGATCAACAATCGTTCCTAGGACGTGGGATAAAGTAAGTTTTGAGCCCATCTCCTTGAAAACTATTCGGGCACTTGAGTACTTAGCTCTTCACAGCTATTTTCTTATTGTGATGGCGTACTGACTGAAGCTTTCTGAAATGTTCGAATGGATAAAAAGTGACCGAGCTTTAATTTATAAGCTAAAAGCGTCGCCCCATATATCCTATATCTGTAGTTATTGCTTTTATTATTCGTTGTTATTAAGATCAAGCTTTTATAGTATAGTTAAGAATATATGTTTTACAGACATTTTTTGTATTGAGAAACACTTGTCGTTTTATCAAATGAGCTAAAGCAATTTAGCTTAAAACTTGCGTGACTGAAATGTTGTGCTTCTTAACCCCAGCAACACATCAAACCACGTATAAACTTAATGATCACAGAGGTCTGCAATTAGCTGGTGAATATTCGTAAACTAAAAAGACCTGGCCAAACGGACCCGCAAGTACACGCAAGTTCAACACAATTTGCCATTTCCGTGCAGCCTTGCGTGTGCGCTCGCACAAAGGAAAACAACACTGAGACCAACTTGTGGTGACTTGGGTTGGGTGGCCAAACGATGAAAAACGTGCGTCCAATTGCGTGCAAATTTGAGCTCGATCAAAGTGAACGCAAGTCATCGGATCAGAGATACTGATTCAACACTGTTCATCATTGTTAAATTTGCAATACTTAACGCGTTTGGCCACCCCTTTGAATGATGTTGAATGACTCTGAGTGACGTTAAATGGCGTTAAACAAATTAAACACTGATTGCTATCAAACATGCGTACAACAAAGTTGCACTTCATTTGAATCATTCTCGACCCCAGAGCTCTGCGTGGCCAAAACAACTGAAGGCGCTGGAGCTGAGAATGAGTATTCTTTGATTTTGCATCCGTTTCGGTGATCTTAACCTAACAGGATGTCGAGATTACCATTAGGGGAAATTTCAATCTTGTCTTTGTTGCTGTGGCCAAATATATATTGGCGAACAACCTTATTTTCCAGATTCAATATAAAACCGGGCCTTAAAACCAGTTTTTGATTTTAGGGAATGTTTTATTTAAATAAGAACGAAAGTTTGCTCTTCTTTATGATATAGCAAGGACAAATGACAACTTGGGTTTTCAACCCGTGATCAGAACTTGTGTAGCATCTTGATTTCATCTCTCTACGTCCACCCGAAGTGTGATGGCGAGGGCACACTCCTTCCCTGATAAAAATGTTGGAGCAGGGATCCCTGTTTGGACAAGGAGAGAACGAAGAGTTACTAAGAATTCATCTCTCAGCTTCAACTTTTCTGATGAATAAAACCGCTTATACCTTCCTGTGTTGGAGGGATGTATTCCAGCATACGGTTCTGCTTGGTAAATAGCTCCCGCCTGGCGTCGTTCACAGATGTCAATGAGCTAGATTTGCGGCAGATCACAACGGCAAATCTTTCTAGCATCTCAAATTGAGGGGAACCTTTCTCTAGCGGCTCGAATAGCTGATCCCGCAAGAACACGAATGTCTCCGTTATATCAGAAGGCAATTCAACGCGGCCCAGCATGAATTTTTGCTTTTCCCATGAAAGGATGAATTGGTGTCGCACCCTGTGAAGGCGTGAAGAAAGGGAAGCCCTTTGGATTACTGCTCTCCGATATGGTCACATTTAGCGTTGATGCTACAATGTTGGTAACTCTTCCCCATGCCGAACGCAACCCAGACAAGTAGGGAGGACTAAAGGGACTTCAGTTCATGGAAGTGTCCACCTAGAAACACAATGACGTCTGTGTCTACTGTGCAGACTAAGAAATTCCCATGCTCCTTTGCTGATGGCATCTTTGATATGCACCAGGATCCTTGTGTCTGCCTCTTCATGGTTGCATTTCTCCACAGCCTGCAAAGGACTGCTTGGAAGTACATTTTCCCCTTGAGTGATGTAGATACACTTATCTTCGGGACACCTGACGCCATTTATCTTCTCCGACAGAAAATAAAACACTTCTGCTTTGCTTGACGGGTCTTTAATGAAGTTCTGCCAGTCACGTGGCAGCTAAGTATTATCGGCAACCTTCTTTCTCTTTCCGTTCCCTCTTTTTCCTCGAATGGCTTCCTTCACACTATCTGCTCGATAACTGTCCCATACAACATCCACTCTGTCACAGCTCTGCAGCTGGCTTACGAAAAACGGAATAAACACTTTCTCAGTATATTCTGAAAATTTGGCAGATGTGCACGGCGTAACCTAATGGGTTACGCTTTGCCGTTAAAGGCTACTCCATGGAAGACTTAAACATCATGCGTGGCTGGAGGATCTAATGATGGTCCTGGGATTCAAGGCAGACTAGCAAGTCTGACTTCTTGCAAAAGCGCATTTTCCCATACTCGGACAGTGAAGGTGGGAAAGGAAGGTTCTCGTACTTGAAAATTCATCTAGGTCTCCATCGCGATTTTGGTTGGCAATATGTGGTCGACTGAATAATGTACAGTCACTTTTGAGCACTGAGAGCTTCCTGGCCGCCTTGGACGTACTCCTCAATCCCTGACGCTGAAACAGCTAGAGGAAAACCATTCTTCTTGATTGGGCTATGAATCAACACAGTCCGCTATTTGATCTTTCCCAGTCTGCTCTTTGATACACAAACTTCTCATGTTGTGCTCTTCCTCGCTCTTCGATGGTACGAACCATTGCTACAAAGGACTTGTCTGCACAGTCGCACGTGTCCATTGCAACAAGCTCTGGGCAGTCCTCGCAGAAAGGATTACCCGTCGAAGTGATTGTGTTTAAAAGGCTGCAAACATGCTTGTGGAATGCCTTTTGGTGAGAAAGTCCTTCCTCGTGATGTTTCGGACAGGTTGGTTTGTCACTGGAGGGTAAGGTACACTCAAACTCCTGGGGACGTCGAACCATCTCGGGTCCTACCACCATCGATCTTCGTAATGCCAGGTTTCTCTGTAAGACCAATAGCGCCTCCTCCCTTGACCAGGCGCGTTGTGCAACTCATGATCATGAGTCTGGTCTATTGGAATTGCGGAAAACCTCCTCTTTTTCTTGTGAGCAACCCAGTGCTTCGAAAACTTTTCCAGACACTTCTTACATACATTCATCCAAGGATGGATAAGTTAAATCTGGGTACGTTTTAAACTATTCGCGATTTAAAATCCCCTCTCAAACGGGCACGTGGACACTGCCGCTTAAAAATTAATATGCAAATTAGGTTTATCTAAAAGGCCCTCTCAGTGCTTGTCCAGGACCTCGAGTTCGTGGCTACCCTTCTAAAATTGTAAAGCAAACCACAATTACACTTTGTGCAAATTTTCATGCCATCGTCCGGAAGTGCACGTGCACGATAACGCCCATTTTTTGGCGCTAACAGACCTGACTAAAATGACAAATGGTTTTCAGCCAATCGTAGCTTGGCGTAGTATCTTGTTTATTTTGCTTAAATACTTTAGTTACGAATTATGACGCCCCTTCTGTGGATACACCTGCTTGTAAAACGCTACAAATTATAACCCAGTTGATAACAGATCGATTCGTATCTGATGGTATCTACCAAGAGCCACGAAGTCTTTTTGGTTCTTGTATCACCTGAATCACTGTAGCGCCTGTTAAAGCTCTGGGAACCGAGAAAAAAAAATTATAAGCCAACTGGTAGGTATCACTTTTCTGTACTTTGACTTTTCCCAATACTTTTTAAAATATTTCAGGTGATCCAACAGAAAGAAAATGTCAGTTAAATGTTTCTCTAGCTATAATCCAAACACAATTGAGTTATGCTCGCGAGCTCAATTACGAGCTTAATTAAGGTACGTATGCATTAAACCCGTTTCCTAAAAAAATCACCGGCAGAGTCACAAATTTAACCTCGTTATGTTTTGCCAACAAGTTAAACGTCAAATTAACAATACTACATGTCAGTTCTGGTAGCTTTCAATTAATTAAATGGTCGCACTTTGGCATTTTGTGCTTTGACTCATAGTCTAGAGTATAGAATCAATTTCTAGAGCATGATATACAGCGGGTCAAAAGTACTTTAGAGACTTAAGATTCGTACCGAACGTGGGATCCAGTCGAACTTATCATAACTAGCACGCAAAGAAAGAACTGGTCTTGATGTGGCGTTAAGTAATGGCCACACCACAAACTCAAAAGTTAGAACCATCTAGAACAGTATCATAAACAGCCCACAAGAAATTAAAGAACTGGTCTTGAAATAGCTTTCATATTTGAAAGGTCACTACGCGAACTCAAACATTAGAACAATATCGAGCAGTATAGGCAGCATCACAAAAAAACCCTTCACTTGAGAAAACTTTCATCTGAGTTGCCACAGTATCTTACTAACCTTTACCGGAATTTTTAATTGTATATTATCAGTCTTCCGAGATTTCAATATAATATGCCTTTATTTTGAAAATGTTGTATGTAGTTATTTTTTATTAAAAACGTTTTATTTGCAAAATGGTATCGTGGGGAGAAAACGTAAATTTTCAAATTATCTCCTTAAATTGATTTGCCTTTAACTGATTATTTTTGTTGTCGTTATCTTCTTTTTCGCGGATTTCTTGCATCGCTAACTTAAACAAACTGTCAATATCATAATTTTTTTTTCAAAGAGCAACAAGAATTGTTTGTTATGAATATAGCTTGATACTGTTTGTCGAAGTCGTTAGAAATAACGACACGTCAAAATTAGATAAATAATTGATAACCAAACTCTTGATCGGCGTTTATTGATGTTCAAATGTACTGAATGATTCCCTCTTTTGACTAGCGTTTGATTTAGTTTCACTTTTCACTCCTCAATTTTTAAATTTCTTGTAACGCTGTCAAGTGAAGGTGAAATTTTTATTGCCATCTATTAGTTACATGTAGTTTCTTTCACTTCGGTAAACAGCTTAGGCAACGAGAACGCCAGCAAGCCTTTCGCACACTGTTTTAAAGATTCCCTATTTTTACTTATCATTAAATTACTAAAGTAAAAATAGGAGGCATCTGAGTGTGGCGTTATTACAAAAGTTCCGTTTTGTGAATAGATCAAGGTAAATGCCCTCGTAGCAAAGAGGAGGCTAAGTAGCCTTTGTTTTGCATTTTGTAACAGATGTTAATACGATATCAGCCTAAGGCTCTTCTTTCCCTCTCAAATACTGCTTAACAATACGGTCTTGCTGTCCCGCAGTCGAACCTCTTTAATAAGCGAACCGCCGGGTAAAGCACAGAGACGACATTTCATGCTACATTGGAACATCGATTTAACGAAGTCCCAAAGGACTGGGGAAATTGGTCCGTTCTATCGAAGGCTCGTTATATCGAGGTTCTTTACCATACATAACACTATTACTGGGCTGAAAAATATCGTTCGTTACACCGAGGACTTCGTTATGTAGAGGTTCGTTTAATCGAGGTTCCACTGTATGAGACTGTTCGTACTACAGAGACAAGGGCTATATGCTTTTGCGGACTTTTGGGGCCAACTGGTGAAATTTTCGTCGTAAAGGGGTAATTGCCAAACGTCAAACGGCTTTAAACTTACTCGTCAAACAAAGGTTAATTTTACCGTCAACTGTCAACGGAGGTATATTAGTGTTGTATTCATCTGTTACGAGATTCGTTTGTAGACAGAATGCAGGGTTGTCGGTAACAGCAACAAGCGGATTTATTCCAAACTGTAGTAGTCTTCACTACTTACAGCACTTCTAAGTCACACAGACTCTTCTTCGTACACAGCGCACAGCTTGGCACACTGCAATAAACTCTAAACTTACGGCTTACACTGCTTCTGAAATCTGCTTCTCAAATCTGCTTGAAAAGACTGACAGCTGCTTACTTATATACTTAACAACACACGTTCTAGAAACTGCTAAGGATTTTTTCTTTAGTAGCATTATTAAACTGCTTACTATTCAAAGAGATTACATAGTAATTATAAATGACTTAACATTCTGCAATGTTCTGAAGAGTTCTAGAGAATGTTCTGGAAAGTTCGGGGTAAAACCAGACAATTTTCGTGACTTCACCAATGGTCTTAACGAACAATTTGTGGTCGTTAAGGGGCTCCTATTGCTCTCAAAGAATGCTCGTTAAATAGGTAATCAGTGAGTACAGAATGCAAAGTTACAACTGACGACTAATCGTATAACTTTAAGATTTTCTTTGGATCGAGGGTAAGCAAACTTTGACTCGTAAACCCGCTAAACCATGGCTAAAACAACCTACAAAACACAACAGTGAATACGGAAGGAACGAATTTTCTCTTAATATATAACCAGCCTATAATCAAAACTTAACGTACTGTTTACTGCTTAATTGATTTTTATCATATAGACAAGAGTGTTTTAGTGGAAGTTCGAACATTTGATGGTGGTCTATTTCAAAGTTACAAGCGTCTAACAGGATTTTATTTCTAGAGTACGCTGTACGTGTCTCTATAAAAACATGCCTTTAATTTAGCAATTTTCATTTTTGATGACTTCGATATTAACCATGTATGGTCAACTATTTTAGTTATGAATCAGACAAACCATCGCGCCAAAGTCATGTTAATGGATCCAATGAAAGAGCGCATCATTACAATGGCTGCTCAAGTCATCCTTCACGTCCTACAAGCTGGCACAAGAAGCGTCAAGGGCAGCTGTCTAACTGGCGGATTCTTCTTTGCTCATGGAAGGAACATGGTAGAGAACCACGCCCTTCGCGGTTACGTGATCGCCAGTGTCACAGCTACAGAGCCAATCGATTGCTTCAGAGCATGTCGGCTGGACTGTCGGTGTATCTCGTTCAACTACCAACAGGGTGTGAGCCAGGACAACTGCCAACTGAATGAAGAAAACAGATACACGAACTCTAGTGCTTTAAAATTTCTGGAGGGATCGCATTACTACGACCTGGTCATTGACTACAACGTAAAAGGTAAGGTTATGATTGTCTAAGCGATTCCATGTTGTACATTTGACAGTTTTGTGAGCTCTGATATTTTTTTTTGTTAGTCTAATTTGGACAAGAAAAGCCCCAGGGTCATTAGGCCCCGCCGTTGTTGTCCTCCCCTAGGGTGCAAAATATATTACGGTCACTCAAGATACGAGCCCTAACCTGTGTAGCGAAAGACGCGACGACTATTTGTTTGGCCGAGCGAAAACCGGAGGTCTGGGGCAAGTGACCACCAAAAAAGAAAAACACGGGTATTACTAGACCCCATCCTGACGGCGTGGTAATAATGAACAAAAATAGGTATTACTAGACCCCGTCCTGACGGCAGGGTAACAAACAAAAACCACGGGAAAAAACGGGTATTACTAGACCCCGTCCTCACGGCGGGGTAACAGCAAAAGCCCCAGGGGCATTACACCCCGCCGTTGTTGTCCCTCCCATGGAGGGTGCAAAATATATTACGGCCACTCAAGATACGATCCCTAACCTGTGTAGCAAAAGACGCGACGAGTATTTGTTTGGCTGAGCGAAAACCGGAGGTCTGGGGCAAGTGACCACCCAGAAAAATAAAGAAGAAGAAGAAGAAGACTGAACAAAAAAAAAGGGTATTTACTAGACCCCGTCCTGACAGCGGGGTAAAAAAAAAAAACGAAACAAAAAAAAAAAAAAAAAAACGGGTATTACTAGACCCGTTCTGACAACGGGGTAAGAAACAAAAAATGGACATAACTAGACCCGTATTGCTGAGTGACAACGGGCTAAAAAATTGGTGGAGTTAAAAACCATTGAAACATTAAATTTACTACGACAGCTGATAGAATTAAAACTTTTTTAAAGCAATTGGTACAATTGACACGTGGAAAACAGGTCTAAATGAAGGAGTGATTACAACGAGAAGGAAGTATTCTTCGTTGTTCATTTGCGCGAAATCCAATTTCCCAAAATGTTTTCAATTGATTTAGGGTCACAATGATGACGTCTTTTTCTTACCGGTCAGATTTCTAACCTCAATGGGTTTGATCGAGTTCAAAACAACGGCCATGCTTGTAAATAGCCAACTAGTCATTCTCCTGTCGTCCTATCCGCTGAGAGTCGTAGTTATTTTATGTTCAATCTGTAGTATTTGTTTTCCCTGAATATCTGGCCCCACATGGGAGTGGCAATTAAGTAGTTATTTATTATTATCAACAAACGCCGCTGGAAGAGCACATTCCGTATATTACTCTTTACGTTAACGGCTTGAAAACTAGAAACTTCTTCTTCTTTTTTTCTTTCTTTTCATTCTTTTGCCAGGGCAACGTTCCTTTCATTGAATGCCAAAACGGTTGCTGTGGAAATCGTCCTTGTCTCAATGGCGGAACATGTCACGAGACCTGTGGCGTCATTGGGAAACGCTTCAGGTGCGAATGTGGTCCGCACGCTATTGGGAAATACTGCGAAACTGGTAAGAAATCTTAGCCGCTCAAAATATAACATTTCTCTGCATAGATAGTAAAATATAACATTTATCTGCATAGATAGTAATTACTCATAGTATAAAGTGAAAACAGTTTAGAGGTACATCAAACAAAAGTAACCAGTTTTCAAGAAAAACATGATAACTTGAAAAGAAAGAATGACAGATATAAATGGAATTTCAGTAAGGAACCTTCATAGGCTAAAGGAAAAGCCACTCCAAGCTTTGCCACTTTGCCCAAGATTTATCGGGCCACTAGTTGATTCTTGAGGGCATCTGATATTTCTACTACAATCACATATTGCTAGGCACTTTTCTCAAAATTTTTATACCATTTTCTGGTTTTTATAAATTGGTTTCAATTACTTTTGAGCCAATTTTGACGTTTTTCTGACGTTTTAGTTCGAAATCAAATAATCCTTTATAGCGGTTCCAAGACGGCGACGGTTTAGAAGTCATGCCGCAATTCTCAATTGATGTGACATTATCAACCCATTTTTCCGAGTTTCAATGCTCTTGAAGATATAAAAAAACGCTCTTACCCCCTCCCCCCACCCCCAGGCTCAGGAACTCCAAAAAAAGCCAATAATAATAATAACAATAATAATAATAATAATAATAATAATAACAACTTTATTTCATGAGGGTAAAAACACATTACAGTTAAAAATTGACGAACCTGTGGCCCTCTATAAAAATGTTACATAATATATTTTAAAAAATGAAAGAAAACGCTAAATAAAGGGTAAACTACATCTAAAAGGCACGAAAAAGAGATCAATTTGTTAATTATAAGAACTAGTTTACGGTAAAATGGTCTAGGTCAGCGTTCGTGCCAGCAAAGTGACTTGTATAGGCTCTCATAAAAGATTAACATTAGGCCAGTCTTTCAGTTTATCTGGTAACGAGTTCCAAAGTTTAACAGCTTTGGCGATAAAAGTAGGCCTAGGCCCTCAGTTTCTCGATTATACCGCGGGCAGTAAAAAGTTTTTCTCGAGTGATGGGTTGCTCTGGTGGAAACATCACTAATCCTAATAAGTTTGGTTTCAAAGTTTCCAAGTACTCCGGTACCTGCCCCTGAAGCCGCTTCAACGGTAGGGAGCACTGATTGACTTTTATTTCTTGGACAAACGGCAGCCAATTTAAGTATTTAATTAACAAATAAAAAAGCCAAAACCGTGCTTTGTTCTGTGATAAAGCACGCAAGGAAGTGACGAGAGCACGAAAGAAGTGTAGGGTGAACACGAGCCGCAGGCGAGTGCTTCTCCCAACTTCTTGAGTGCTCTCGTCACTTCCTTGAGTGCTTTATCACAGAACAAAGCACGGTTTTGGCTTTTTTATTTGTTTTATAATATAACTTTGCTCATATTTGTAGAGAAACTGGCTTTTAATTGCAAGAAATCAAGTTTTTTTTTTCATAGCTTGCAAGCGCGCGCAAGAAAGGTTTTCAGTTTGCCAGCGAGCGCAGAATGGCGTCACGGGCTACTCCGTGCATCTGTACTCTGATAAAGCACGCTGTTTCAACCAATCAGTGCGCGCGTTATATCGAAACTTTATTATAAATAAATCTACTCTTCTCGACTCTCTAGTATTCTTGTTCAGAATAACTCGTGCAGCCCTTTTCTGTAACTTGAGGAGCCTGGTTAAGTTCTCTTTAGACGTTATACTTCTCCAAATAGAGCTACTATACATAAGGATAGGTTTGATGGTAGTGTTGTAAAGTAGAACTCTTTCATTTTGAGGAAGAAGGGAGCATATTGACCTCAGTATTCCTATGCGTTGCGCCAATTTGCCACACAAGCTGTCAACATGATCATCAAATGTCAGTTCGTGATCAATTGTGATACCAAGTAATTTATAAGTGGAAACTTGCTCAAGAGTGGGTTCTTTTATTTGATGCTCAACAATTTTTCATCTTCTGTGAGCTCGTTCCTGAGTCTTTTGCTGGCAATGAGCATGGAATTCGTTTTACCCGTGTTCAGTCTGACTCGACTAATTTTGCTGACCAGTTATCCAGTTGCTGTAAGCTGGTGTTCAAACTGGATCTCAATGTGTGGATGTTAGATATGGCGGCAGAGGAGCTCATTGAGGTGTCATCCGCAAAGATATCTACCGTTGTATTCTGCCCAATGACTCCTACTGGTAGTTCGTTGATGAAGATAAGGAAAAGAAGAGGAGCAAGCACCGAGCCTTGAGGGACACCTTGAGTCAAGAGCTGAAATGAGGATAATTTGCCGTTGATATCTGTAGCCTGTTTATATTACGCCTCGAAAGATACGATGACGTTAGCTCCGTTGCGTTAGCCATAAATGCTTAACTTTTCAATAAGCACGGAGTTAGTCTACAAGGTCAAAGGCCTTTTGAAAATCTGTAAAGATCATTCCATTGGGGTGGTTGTTATCCTGATTCTCTAGTAACCTGTCTACAACAGCGATAAGCGCAGTTTCAGTAGAGTGATGCTTCCTGAAACCAGACTGAAGTCTATATATTAAGTTATTGTCTTTGAGAAATGCACAGAGAACGTTATGCAAATGTCGTTCGATGGCTTTGGGGAGCACCAGTAAAACTGATATAGGATGATAGTTGTTCTTATTCGCTTTGGATCCATTTTTGTGTAAGGGGGTTACTTTTGCCTCTTTCCATTTCGACGGAAATTTACCGCTACTGATGCACAGGTTGACGAGCTTTGTAGGGATGGAGAAATCGCTGGAGCAGCAAGTTTCAGCAAGCGAATGCTAATTGCATCGGTACCTGTAGCCTTGTTTGAATGTATGGCTTCTATCACTGAGAAGCCTAATCTGATTTACAGTAAGGGGTTATATAGATAACTGAGTGTTCGGATGCTTGCGCTTGTCAACGAATTAGTCTAAAAAGCATTGAAATTATAATTTTCTACGACAACGGCATATCAGTCTATTGGTAACTAGCAAACAAGGGGGTTACTCTGTAAAGAAACTGTGGTCCTGCGTCGGTGGGGACGTGAAACACACGTGAGGATTTATCAACTGCGTTGGTAAGGTAAACTGGCCACCGTAAAGAGATTGAAAGCTGACGTTTCGAGCGTCAGCCCTGGATTCGCTCTGACGAAGGGCTAACGCTCGAAACGTCAGCTTTCAATCTCTTTACGGTGGCCAATTTACCTTACCAACGCAGTTGATAAATCCAAAGTTTTGTATTGGTAACTAGGTTTAGCATCCATTTACGATGTCAAACCCCTTTTTTTGGGGGGGGGGGGGAGGGGAGATAAATGTGTCTTCATCAGAATGGAATGTCTGATTTGTGGGCACATGACCTAAACTCTGTCCTCTGAATGGTTTCTTGTTCTATCCACGCCATTACTACTGGCTAGTGCCGAACACGCATTTCACTTGCATACCTCTGTTGTAGCTCTACCGACCTGTTACACTGCTGACTGGTGGTTTACCCTGGACAGGCCTGGGTGAGCCCTGTGTGACACAGATAACTACAGGCAGCCGTACCTCAGGGGACTTTTGAGAAACGCCAATGTTGGAGATGGTGGCCTTTCGCTCCTTGAATATGGAGATTGCTGTGGAGCGGCGTCCAGCAGTTATGTTCATCAGCCAGCAACTTGCTTGGATCAAAACTGGGATACAGTGCTGAATGGGTGAGGGAAAATAAGTGTGACTAAAGTGAGAAAAGTTATTGGGTGTGGGGGTGAGCGAAATACACAAAAAATCCACGAAAGGGAAGATTGCTTGAAATAAATTCATGCATAGCGAGAAACACGATCGAGGTTCGTAATTTGTTTAACATATTGTTTTTATTCTTTGTTTTTTTTCTGTATATCTTCAGTGTAGTAGTTTTACTATTTTGTAATTCAGTAGGAGGACCCTTCTGTAAAGGATTTTCGAGTGAAGTAGGTATCCTCAATAAAGACTGATATTTATAACACATAAAAGCACAAGATCTTACCTTTAAAAAAAATTGCTGCCAGCTAATTGGAGCCAAAAACAATCCCTCCACTCGGGAATTCCCCACCACCATCTCCCTAACTTTTCTAATCGTCCTCCTTAAGTCAAAGGAGTTTTTCTGTTAAAAACCCGTCATATGCCATGTTTATGAGCGGGAGTATTTTTATGCTGTCGGCTCGTTTGTGAGGTAATGGTGTTAGTAGAAGCGTTCAGGATTCCAGAGTATCTCCCTTCACTGTAATATGAGTCTCTCCGGGAGAGGGGAGGAAAGGCTATTGACCTCCACTCGGTCGAAATCACCAGTAACTGCCCGTTACATGGTCCTACTTGTTTGATTCTTTTTCGTCAGACTAGACGTTTGGGCGTTATGTCCCATCGGTTATTATTTGAGCGGCATCCGCGCGCACAAGTGGAAGTCAATTCTTGAATCAGACTGAAGAAGCAAAATGCTGCCGTCCACAGAATCACCCGAACGCTTACGAGGACTGCTACGATGAAGATGTCATGCTTTCCTTCGACGAGGAGGGCTGGAGTGTATGCAAACAGTATGGCTATTACATAGCTGGTTTCTATAGATCGAACTGTGAAAAACTATCTTGCATTGAGTTTTTCAGATGCTGTAAGATGTTGTGAAGGAGGATTACAAGCAGGACTGTCACAAGAGAAAACGTTTAACGACGATCGGCCTTTTACCATGTTTCGAATCCCACACCTGACACCATTTTGCAAGCTTGTATAAAGACACTTGTAACTAGCTTGGACTCTAAAATGTTCCTTAAATGAAAAATGAGCAAAAGCTATTCTAGCATCTCGCACATGCTTTCAACTCATGCAAACATAGCGGCCACCTGGTCTGGCCTTGAAGCACAAGCGCTGATTGAGATCTTGTAAAAAATCCACTTTTCCCGTTTGAGAACGCGCCTTTGACTTGCAATCGATCTTTGAAATGCAGCCGAGTACCTTGCGCTCTACCTTAAGTGTTGCCTTTGTTCTTGAACGGCTTTTCCCAAGCCTTCACGGCCAATCCAGTTCATTGACGCATCTGTTCACTTCAGGACCACGTGGTCTGATCGGGTCTACCGCGACGAAATAAGGAGGCGTAGGAACTAGGCAACCTTGTGCGATGACGACACAATATAAATCTTGAATCTTGAATGTCAAGAAATACTAGATATCGTACTCCAATCTGTTCGAATGTAAAAACTTTAATCAGCCTACTTTTATTTCACGGTTTTTCCCAGCCCAAAATCACGGTCTTTGTCAGAGGGTGGCTACACTTACGATTTTCGCGAGCGCTGGCGACGCGACAATTTCGAAAAAATCGCATCACCATCGCAAGCAAAAAATCGCTCGTGTAGCCGCGGCTTAAACCAGCGCCTGGTGATGAGGCAGCACAAGACACGTTATTTACGTTCTGATACTGTTCACTTCCAAAAAGCAGATCGTAATTACGTATTGGAGTCGTAATAAAAGTTGGTCGAATGCCGAAAAACTGAACGGAGAAGGAATACACTCCAAAGAAAAACTGGAATTAGAGACTGAGATGAAAGCAAGGTTAATCAAAGATCGACTGTAAATCAATTTCTTTTAACTGGAAGTTTCTTTAAGTTCGTAGGTTGAGAAAATACTGTAGTCTTAGAGCAAGATTGACTGTAACAAGATTGAGAAATATTTGGGGTATATTATCCCGAAAATTTACAGGAAAATACACCAAAGGGCGGAGAGCTTTTATGGCAGATTGGAATTGAGAGGAATTTGTATGAAAAATCACAGAAAACCACGCACCATTTTGTTAGGTTTTTGAGAATTGAATATTCACTTTGTAGTGTCATTATTTCATTTTGCTAGTCTCGGTTCGTGAGGTTTAGTTTATAATCGTGCTACGACCTAGTTGATAAGTTTAGAACGTCATCTCACACGAAGGATTTTTGTTGCCGTCTAGTGTCATTTCCTACTTGTCTGTGAGTCCTAGAGTTAGCGATAATTTTAGCTGTGGGCACGTTTGGGAAATTTCCCTGACCTTGCCCAAAGACCACCATGAATAGTTAACGTTCGGTCGAGTACTTTATCCTAAAATTATCTAGTGTTTTCAATTATGTCTAGATGCCATTAGTTTCCGTTTGTTCCCTTGGTGTATTTTGGTGTTCTTATCAAGTGCTCATGGGGATGGCCAAGTTCTTGAGATTAGCAACCCAAACATGTCTAAAGTGGCAGTATAGAATTGGTTGCATTAGCGGCTGTAGTTCAGTAGTAGTAGTAGTAGTAGTAGTAGTAGTAGTAGTAGTAGTAGTAGTAGTAGTAGTAGTAGTAGTAGTAGTAGTAGTAGTAGTAGTAGTAGTAGTAGTAGTAGTAGTAGTAGTAGTAGTAGTAGCAATAGCAGTAGCAGTAGCAGTAGCAGTAGCAGTAGCAGCAGCAGCAGCAGCAGTAGTAGCAGTAGTAGCAGTAGTAGCAGTAGCAGTAGCAGTAGCAGTAGCAGTAGCAATAGTAGTAGTAGTAGTAGTAGTAGTAGTAGTAGTAGTAGTAGTAGTAGTAGTAGTAGTAGTAGTAGTGAGTAGTAGTAGTAGTAGTAGTAGTAGTAGTAGTAGATGTGTTGGGTTCAGTTGAGTCTAGATGTCAGTTGTGGTTGACACTGGTCAGTGGACAATAGAAGTATAGTTACTGTAGCTGAGAGACAAGGTGTAGTCTAAAGATGTGATCTACAACGAAATAAATTTTGAAGAGCAATCCCAGAGTCTTGGTACCACTCTGCTTAGCAAGCAAGTGCAGTTCAACAATTTAAAGCATGAATGGATGGCAAGGGGTACTTTTCCTCATGCAATTCCTTCTAGTTTCAATTGCGCGGCTATAAAAATCCCTACTTTGAAGATTTAATCTTTCAAATTTACATAAGAGCTAACTTTCAGTCGCTCTTTCTATTTCTGATATAATTTTTGCTTCAATTTACCGGGTTTTTGGGTTTTAGGAATTTAGGTTCGTGACCAACTATTGCAAAAAGGCCTAATATACTTAACGCGTTTTGCCACCCTTTTGAATGATGCTGAATGACTTTGAATGATTTTTAATAGTGCTGAACCATTCTCGTCCCCAGAGCTACGCAGCTTTTTTAAATTACGTCTCTTGTAGCTCTGGTAACGGCCAAAAATTTATTTTTTTTGATTGGCCCATTCAAACTGTATGCGTAATAACGTTAAATTTTTCGGCTTTTACGCATAACGTTTTGTTTCCGGTTGAATTAATCAGAGCATTAATTTTAAAATATATTGACTTGATCAATTTCCACGCAAAAAATGTGACTTAGGGCAGATTGAGCGACCAAATTTTGCTGTTTGGTTAAGCACGTAAGAATTCAAAGTGTTAGAGATTGTCGCTAAATGCCAGCGATTCTTTTCTCGCTACAGCATTTTCTACAAAACTACAGCTTGTCCATAAATAAACTTACATGTAACTGTCTCATCAACTTTTAAAAACTTGGGCGCCAAATGCTTCTGGAAATTTTCGATGGGGTGAAACGTAATACAATGTAGCATTTAGTGGCGAAACGATATGTACACAGTTGACAGTCTCACACATCAGAAACCAGACGAATGTGATAAAATAACTGTCCAATTCAGTATAACGCAAATGCAATACCTTTATTCAGGCAAGATGCAAATCCAAAACCCGTCAGCGAAATGCAGAGACAATCGTTCTTCTGAACAACTACGGCACGAAAGGCAGCTTGTTAAGTTTGTTCCTTTTAAAACTCCAGGTTTTCCGCTAATTGCAGGAGATTTAGAGGGTCCAGAACAGCTTTTAGTCGATCTGACACCATGACCATTCTCGTCCCCAGAGCTACGCGGCTTTTTTTAAATTACGTCTCTTGTAGCTCTGGTAACGGCCAAAAATTTATTTTTTTTTGATTGGCCGATTCAAACTGTATGCGCAAAAACGTAAACATTTTTTGGCTTCTACGCATAACGTTTTATTTCCGATTGAATTAATCAGGGCATTAATTAATAGCGGAGCCTGCGGGCAAAGCCCGCCAGCGGAGCTCCATTGCTAAGGAAATTTGGTAATGTATCGATGCGAAAAATTTTGGTTGTGACGTCAGCGTACGTCCGTCCGTCCGTCCGTCCGTCTGACCGTCCGTACAGACTCTGGGGGTGGGGGAGGGAAGTCCCAAGGCAACCCGACCGGGAGTGGGGAATGCCATCTTTTCTTGGCGGGAAATCGCGCGGTGCTTTTGGGCAACCGGCGTGAAATCGCATGACCATCGTCGCTTTTGAAAAAGAGGTTTCTTTAAAAAGCTTAAGTTTATTTAGCAAAACGATTGTTCGACGGTACTGTAGTTTTAAACTTGAGAAAAAAACATTTAATGCCTATAAATGGAAAGAAAAAGTCCAAAAGAATACTGGTAGTAGGCGAAAACTTCAAGTTACGAAAGCTGCCTTCAAAGGACCTCATCGCTTTGTTTTCTTCACGGCGGAGAGCTTGCCTTGTTCTGAAACACAACCGAGTAAGTGAAGTTTTTAAAGGGTTAAGGTGCATGATGTTGAGTATTTATTACGGTCAAAGAAATTACATTTTGAAATTGAATTTATTTCATTAGAAATGTGTCATTTACTTCTGACTTCAAAAAATTATTAGAAAACGAGCTCAGATTTGTGACAGATGTAGTCTTAGAATATTTTGCCACGCTGGAAGTGTAATGCGAATTGCATTTAAGTGTAAACTTACGAGTTTTCGAATAAACGTTTTCAAAAATGATTTCTCTGTTTATTTTGTGTTTGTTTATTCATAACAGTAGGTCAAAGCACAGTCGCAAGGCAACTGCACAAGCATCACTTACGGCGAATAATTGCTTTCAATTTTAACTGTCGGATCGGTTTGTGCAATTGTCGATTTTCTTGTCCTAGAACTTTTCAATAGTAAGCGAAGCAGTTGTCGGTTTAAGACTATTTTATCCGAAAAGCTTCCGAAAAACAAGTTTTTTTGCGTTCCTCAAAGCGCCTAACTTTAAATGGGCTTACTTCGCATCCGCAAAACTTATGCCATAATTTAAAGCGTGTTTGGTGTTTGCTCGTTTTCAATCTTGATGGTATAAATTTTGACCAGACTAATAGGGGCAGTTCATGTTATTTGTTAACTGAACATCTGAACGCGATGAAGATAGCCCATTTACTTCAGAATAAGTATTATTTTGTTGTTGTACATGAGCGCTGTTTCAAGTTCATTCAAGCCAACAGCCAATAATCCAAGGAGATTTGACAAGCCTTGACAGTTATTGACAGGATATGGAAACATTTAAAAAACCAAGCAAGACTGCTCCTGAGTAAAATATGTGTTCAGTTTGATGCCCGAAAAAAAAATTAAGCTGTGCTCAGCCTCTAGAATGAGCTTTCGAGCTTGGTTTTACAGAACAGATCCTCAAAATCTTGGAGGACAATTCGGAACACTTTCGGGCTTTTTGAGAAACACTTTTCGAAAGGGAACGAGCCAAAGAAAGCCCCGAAATATATTTCAGAGCGAAAAGTTTCAGGACTATTTTTGAGAAACGAGCACCAGTTTATTCCTTGGAGGCTCCGCTTTTAGGCATGGCTAAATCTATATATTATATTGACTTGATCAATTTCCACGCAAAGAATGCGGCTTAGGGCAGATTAAGCGACCAAATTTTGAATTCAAAGTGTTGAGATTGTCGCTAAATGCCAGCGATTCTTTCCTCGCTACAGCATTTTCTACAAAACTACAGCTTGTCCATAAATAAACTTACATGTAACTGTCTCATCAACTTTTGTAATGACCTCTTGATGTCGATGTTTAGAAACTTGGGCACCAAATGTTTTTGGAAATTTTCGATGGGGTAAAACGTAATACAGTATAGCGTTTAGGGGTGGCGAAACGAAGAGTACACAGATGACATTCTCATACAACAGAAACCAGACGAATGTAATAGAATAACTGTACAATTCAATATAACGCAAATGCAATAATATTATACCTTTAATCAGGCAAGGTACAAATCCAAAACCCGTGAGCAAAATGCAGGGACAATCGTTCTTCTGAACAACTACGGCACGAAAGGCAGCTTCTTAAGTTTGTTCCTTTTAAAGCTCCAGGTTTTCAGCTAATTGCAGGTGATTAAGAGGGTCCCGAACAGCTTTTAGTCGATCCATAAAGCACCACAACTCGATCGATAGGAATTCAAATTTCTCAGTTGTTGTCAGAATTGTCATGCCCAGAGCTCCACGGACGAGAACAGAGCAGGCGCAATAGCACCTTGACGAATAAGACATGTGCTACCGGATGTCGTGAAATTCACGACATCCGGTAATGGCTGATACCAGAGCCCTACGATCCCACCGCTGACAGAACAGATCGTAGGCTCTGGGAACGAGAATGACACCATGACTCGATCGATAGGAATTCAAATTTCTCGCCTGTTGTCAGAATTGTCATGCCCAGAGCTCCACGGACGAGAATAGAGCAGGCGCAATAGTACCTTAACGAATTAGACATGCGCTACCGGATGTCGTGAATTTCACGACATCCGGTAATGGCTGATACCAGAGCCTTACGATCCCACCGCTGACAGAACAGATCGTAGGCTCTGGGAACGAGAATGGTGCTTAACAAATTATAATAAATACTGATTGATATCAAGCATGCGTACAACTGACAAAGTTGCAATTAATAGTGTTGTATGATTTTGCATAAGTTTCAGTGATCTAAACCTAACAGGATGTCGAGATTGCCATTCAGGGAAATTTTCATCTCGTCTCTGTTGCTTTGGCCTAATATATGCTGGCGAAAACGCTAATTTTTCAGATACAATATAAAACCAGACCTTGAAACAATTTTTTTTGTTTTAGAGAATGTTTTATTTAAACAAGAACGAAAGTTTGCTCTTCTTTGTATTTTTTTAAAGTAGTTTCAATGTTATAACGGCAAGGACAAAAGGCAAATGGTTTTCAAACAATCAGAACTTGCGTAGTACCTTGTTTATTTTGTCCCAACAGGACGTCGAAATTCCACTCAGAGAAATTTTCATCTTGTCTTTGTTACTTTTGACGAATGTATTGGCGATCAATTGCAACCTTATTTTCCAGATGCAACATTAAAACCAGGCCTTAAAACAGTATATTTTTAATTATTAAAGAATGTTTTATTTGAGCAAGAAGGAAAGTTTGATTTTCTTTGTATTTTTCAGTTGTATTTGTATTGTTTCCATGTTAGCAAGGACAAATGACAAATGGTTTTTAGCCAATCATAGCCTTCGTAGTATCTTGTTTTTTTTGCTTAAATACTTAAGTTAGGAATTATGATGCTCCTTCAGTGAATACACCTGCGTGCTAAACGGTAAATTATAACCCGGTTGATAACAGATTCGTATCTGATGGTATCTACCATGACCCATAAAGCCTCTATGGTTTTGTATCTACTGAATCACTGTAGTGCCTATTAAGGCTCTGGGAACCAAGAAAAAAAAACTTATGTGGTAAGTATCGCTTTTCTATGCTTTGACTTTTCCCAGTACTTTGTAAAATATTTCAGATGATCCAACAGAAAGAAATTGTCAGTTAAATGTTTCTCAACTATAATTCACAACACAATTGAGTCATTTTCGTAAGCTCAATTGCGAGCTAAAAGTACGTCTGTATTAAACCCGTTTTGTATTAGACCCGTTTCTTCGGATTAATCCGGTGGAGTCACAAATTTCATTTTAGTATATTTTGCCAACTAGTGAAACGTCACATTAACGACACTACACGACCGTTCTGCTAGCTTCCAATTAAATGGTCGCACTTAGGCATTTAACTGCACACTGACCTCATGGTCTGGTGTTAGAATCATTTTGTAGCGCATAATAAACAGCGGGTCAAAAGTACTTGAAATTTACCGAACCCGAGAACTGGAACAGAACATTAATAAGCTACCACCTAAAGAAAGAGCTGGTGTTGATATAACTTTTATTGGCCACATCACAAACTCAAAAGTTAGAACCATCTATAACAGTATAACAAACAGCGTCACAAGAAATAACTGGTCTTGACATAGCTTTCGTATTTCAGTGGCCACATTGTAAACTCAAACGTCACAACAATATCAAGCAGAGTAATAAGCAGCGTCACAAAAAAGACCTTGACTTGAGAAAACTTTCATCTGAATGCAAATATGGCCACAGCTTAAATCTTTCTAACCATTACCGGAATTCTTATTCATGCACTTTAACACTGGATAAATAATTTACTACCAAAATCTTGATCGGCGTTTATTGATGTTGAGCATTACTGAATGATCTGATGAGCAATTTTCAGTCTTGATGACCTTGATATTAACGTTTGTATGCTCAACTATTTCGGTTGTAAATCAGACAAACAATCGCGTCAAAGTCATGTTATTGGATCCAATGAAGGAGCACATCATCTCGGTGGCTGTTCGAGTCATCCTTTACGTCCTACAAGCTGGCACAAGAAGCGTCAAGGGCAGCTGTCTAACTGGCGGATTCTTCTTTGCCCGCGGAAGAAACATGGTAGAGAACCACGCCCTTCGCGGTCACGTGATCGCCAACGTCACAGCAACAGAGCCAATCCATTGCTTCAGAACATGTCGGCTGGACTGTCGGTGTATCTCGTTTAACTACCAACATGGTGTGAGCCAGAACAACTGCCAACTGAATGACGAAAACAGATACACGAACTCCAGTGCGCTGGAATTTCTGGAGGGATCGCAATACCACGATCTGGTTATTGACTACAGCATTACAGTAAGCTTGTGATTGTGTAAGCTATTCTATTTAAACCAATTAAACCTGATTAAAATTTACTAAGGCAGCTAATAGAATTGAAACTATTTGAGCACTTGATTCAATTGACACGTGCAAAATAGGTCTAAATAAAGCCGTGATTACAACGACAAGGAAATACTCGTCGTTGTTCATTTGCGCGAAAGCAAATTTCCCAAGTTGCTTTCATTTGATTTTTCATAGGGTTACAGCGACGTTCCTTCCTTACGGTCAGAGTCCGTGGTTCCGAGTTGAACACATCGGCCATGCTTGTGAATAGCCAACCAGGGCCCGGTTGTTCAAAGCTGGATTAAGCTAACCCAGGATTGGCGTCAATTTTGAATTCAGTCTTATAACCGAACGATGAAGATTCCTGTTAATCTTTCCCCTCCTCCATTTTGACTTTGGTTGCTGTCAACGACCACTTGAATTAGCATTGAAAACTGTTTTCAACAAGAGAACAGCAACTTGGATTAAGTTTGGCGTTAACCAGATTTCGAACAACCTGCAGGTCCAATCCTCCGCATGCCAGCTGAGAGTTGAAGCTTGTTTACGTTTAAATTTGTAATCAGAAATGTTTTCCCACTCGGGAATGGTCAATTTTGTAACCATTTATTATTATCAAAAAACGCTGCTGGAAGAGAACAATCCTTTTTTACTCTTTAAGTAAAAAGCTTGAAAAGAGAAACTGTTTGAAAAGGGAAACCAATTTCTTTCTTCTTCTTTTTTTTTTTTCACGATCTTTACAGGCCAACGTCCCCTTCGTTGAATGCCAGAATGGCTGCTGTGAAAGTCGACCTTGTCTCAATGGCGGAACATGTCACGAGACCTGTGACGTCATCGGGACACGTTTCGCCTGCGAATGTGGTCCGCTTGCTATTGGGAAATACTGCGAAACTGGTAAGAAATTATAGCTGCTCAAAATACAACGTTTCTCTACATAGATAGTAATTACTCTCAGTATAAAGTGAAAACAGTTCAGAGGTACATCAAAACAGTTAACCAGTGTTCAAGAAAAAAGTGATAACTTGAAAAGAAAGAATGACAGACATAAATGGAATTTCACCAGGGAGCCTGTTCATAGGTTGAAGGAAAAGCCACTCCAAGCTTTGTCACTTTGCCCTAGGTAAATTAGGTCTATCGGGTCACAATTTGACAATTTGATTCTTGAGGAAATCTGCTGGATATTTCCTTTACAATCATATATTGATAGGCACTTTTCTCAAAATTGTTAAACCATTTTGGTGTTTTATCTATGAGTTTCGGTTACTTTTGAGACAATTTTGATGGTTCGCAATCGAGTAATCCTTTATATCGGTTCTAAGTGAAGATGGCGACTGTTTAGAAGTCTTTTCGTAACTTTCAACTGATGTGACTTTGTCAACACATTTTCCGACTTTAATTGAAGCAGTTTCGAACGTCACAGCCTGCAAGTTATAATGCTCTTGAAGATACAAAAACGCTCTTAACTCCCTCCCCCCAATTCCCCAAGGTCCCTCCTCCCAATTCCCCAAGGTTCAGGAACTCCAAAAAAGCCAAACTGAACCTAGGATAAGATCAGTCTGAAAAGCATGGAAAATATAATTTTCTACAACAACGACATATCAGTCTATTGGTAACTGGGTTTAGTATCCATTTACAGTTGCTAACCCCTTTTTAGGGGGTATCGGTGTCGTCATCAGAATGGAAAGTTTGATTTGTGGGCACATGACTTAAATTCTGCCCTCTGATTGGTTTGTTCGTATATCCACTCCAGTGACTACTGGTTAATGCTGAACACGCATTTCCCTTGCATACCTTTGTTGTAGCTCTACCGACCTGTTACACTGCCGATTGGTGGTTTACCCTGGACAGCCCTGGGTGGGCCCTTTGCAACACAGATAACTACAGGCAGCCGTACCTCAGGGGATTTAGGAGAAGCGTCAACGTTGGAGATGGTGGCCTTTGGCTCCTTGAATATGGAAATTGCTGTGGAGCGGTGCTCAGCAGTTATGTTCATCAGCCAGTAACGTGCTTGGATCAAAACTGGGATACAGTGCTGAATGGGTGAGGGAGGCTAAGCGTGACTACTGTATTTACTCGAAAGAGCGCCGCATTTAAAAGCAAAAATTTTAATAAGCGCTGCCCCCGAATAAGCGCTGCATCCTTCCAGCAACAATGCAGCGTCTTTTGACTTTTGACATGGCTAATACTGAAAGCTGTTACGGTTGATATTGTTATTGCTCTTAACGTTATTTATTTGGATGTGGAAAGGGATATAGATCTTCAAAACTAACTTTTTATCGCGGAAAAAAAACAAAAAAAAACTTTTTATAGCGTCCTTCCTATGCTATTGTTATGAACAAAACATGATTACATTTGACCGTGTATTTCCAAGTAGGCAGTTTTAAATAAGCGCCGCCCTCAAATAAGCGCCACACCGGCAAGTCGAAAAATTTAATAAGCGCCGCGGCGTTCTTTCGAGTCAGAATACGGTAAGTGAGAAAAATTGGGGGTGGGGGGTAGTAAGCAAAATTATGGGAGGGAAATTGCCTAAAATAAATTCATGCATAGCCTGCAACACATAAAAACACGAGATCTTGCTTTTAAAAAATTGCTGCAAAACAAATTGGAGCCCAAAAATTCTTACAGCTTTAGAATTCCCCACCTCCCCCTACCATACATTTTCTAATGGTCCTTCCTAAGTCAAAGGAGTTCTTCTCCTAAAAAAAAACATATGCCATGTTCACGTGGGAATATTTTATGTTGTCCGCTCGGTTGCGGAGGTTATGGTGCTAGAAGCGTTCAAGGTTCGAGACTATCTTCCTTCACTGTAATAATATATGCGAGTCTCTCCGGGAGAGGGGTGGAGGGAGTGGGGAGAGATGGCTATTGACAGACACCAGTACAAACTGCCCGATACATGGTTTGCTTGTTTGATTCTTTTTTTATCAGGTTCGAAGTTTGGGCGTTATGTCCCAGTGGTTATTATTTGAGCGGTATCCACACAAGCGGAATTCAATTCTTAAATCAGATTGAAGAAGCAAAATGCTGCCGTCCGCAGAATCACCCGAACGCTTACGAGGACTGCTACGATGAAGATGTCGGGCTTTCCTTCGACGAGGAGGGCTGGAGTGTATGCAAACAGTATGGCTATTACATGGCTGGTTTCTATAAATCGGACTGCGAAAAACTATATTGCGTTGAGCGTTTCAGATGCTGTAAGATGTTGTGAAGGAGGATCTCAAGCAAGACCGTCGCAAGAGCGATCGGGCTTTTACCGTGGGTTCGAATCCCACTCCTGACACCAGGTTGCAAGCTTGTATTGTATAAGAACAACTGCAAGCTGGGACTCTAAAACGTTCCTTGAACAAAAACTGAACAAAAGCTATTCTAACGTCATCTCGCACATGTCCTCAACTCAAGTAAACATGGCGGCCACCTGGTCTTCGGTGCGGCCCCTGAAAACACCCACGATCTCGTGGGGTCCCTAGTCAGTGATATTGCCACAAAGCGTTTCAAAATGGTCGTAACATCTGCCTGTTACGCGGTAGCAGAATTCCAAGTTTTGCACGGGCTTATCTGTCACTATAAGTTCTCACAGTGTAGCTCACAGGGTATCAACGTGCTACTGTTTCGTTGTTTCGTGTACATGGTCTTCCCGCGATTGTTGCCAGTTGATAAACATGGAAATGAACCCCCCTGGGGGGGGGGGGCTCCCATATGAAAGTGACGGGCATGCTCGTCGTCTCGCCTGGGGCTGTAAATTGGAGATTTGGTCTCCTTTTGGGTGTTCAGGAAGGAAAGTCAATATTTTTACCCATACAGGTATCGTTTAGGGTTTTGCGCAAAAAAGTATCTATATAAAAAATGAAACGCCGTCATACTGTTGGTGATCTAGACCACACAGAAATCAAATGCAGTAATCACTGTAGCTCTTATTTGGTTGTCTGTTTTAGGATGGCCTCCTTAAGCGGTCAAATAAAGCCTGAGCCACGCCCAGATTGGTCGCTTATTACGGGTTTAATTCTAATTTTAACTTGTGAATGTTGGGATCAGGTTAGTATACTCCATGCAGCGTTCGTGAAAAGTTTTCTGGCCTTGAAGAGGAATCCTTGTAAGCACAACCCTTGATTGTGATCTTGTGAAAAAATCCACTTTCCACGTTTGAGTATGTGCCCTTGACTTGCAATCGACCTTTGAACTGCAACCCAGTACCTTGCGCTCTACCTTGAGTGTTGCCTAGTTAGCGTGCTCCGAAACTGCCCTTGAACCAACTAAACAAGACGGTGTCGTCTATAAGATTCCATGTGAGTGCGGCAAAGTATACATCGGCGAAACAGGGAGAGCGATGGTCAAGATACGATAAAAGAACGCGACAGAGATATACGGCTTGCTCGTACGCAAACCTCCGCAGTTTCGGAACACGCTAACGAAACGGGGCATCTTCCTATTTGGAAAGAAGTTAAGTTTATTGATCGTGACCCCCACTGGTACACACGTAGGGTCAAAGAGGCTATCCATGTATGACTTCATCCTAATAACGTCAATAGAGATAGTGGAATCGAAATTCCTGAAGCTTGAATACCTACGATCAAAAAGCACAACAGCCGATCAACCACAAAGCGGACCTATGAGGGAACAACATCAAATACTCGGAATAATAATGAGGATCGAAATGCACCAATAGCAGCGACCCAACATACTACAAATAGCGACACGTAAAAATCGACCTCATCGCCTGATGAAGACTAGCAGTATTGTAGTCGAAACGTCGCGATCAACAACTCAAAGCGATTCCATCGTGAGACAAAAGAATAAACGTTCATCTTTCCATATCAAACACGATGTACAGTGGTACACTTGTCTAACGCAAGACACGTTACATGTGTTCTGGCACTGTTCACTTCCAAAAAAATCCGATCAGTTCAGTTGACAGTGACTTACATAAGTACGTATTGCGGTCGAAAGAGAAGTTGGCTGAATGCCACAAAATTAAAAAGAAAAGGAATGCACACCAAAGAAAAACTGGAAAGCAAGGGAAATCGAAGTTCGACTGCAAAGATCAATTTCTTTTTACTGAAAGTTTCTTTAAGTTCGTAGGTTAAGAAAATACTGTAGTCTTAGAGCAAGATTGACTGTAACAAGACTGAGAAATATTTGGAAATTCTAAAACAATACACAGAAATATTTTAACAATACACTACCCTAATTGGTCTCAAGATATCTGACAGTCTTCCTTAGAAAGGACTTCACAATTTTACATTAAGCTGAAGTAAAATTGTCGTGTTATACATAAATATATACACACGAATTTACCAATCGGTACTGAAGTCACTGACTGAGCCAGCGGATATCGCCGTATGTCGCCAAACAACATACGTTACCAAGAAACGCGCAATGCTGACGTGATTGTGCGTGCACGACTCTTCAAGGGCGCATACGACCTTGGTGGTCATAGAGGGCGTTATTGATGGCGAGGAATTGTTCTTATTTAGAAACGAGGTAAACCTTTGTAAAGCTTTGTACAACGACAAAGAAATCTTATCATTATTCAAATGTTTCCTGTTTCTTCTTTACACCAGTTTGACATTAACTTTGATGCTGTTATTCTGTCGTCTAATTATTTCACCGTTTTCTCTTCGCACTATGGCTGTCACGATCCCTGGAAAAAAAAAGAGGAAAAGTATTAGAGGAAGTTTTCAATTGAATGTTCAAAGAACTCTGTGATAGTATTGCTAAGGCTTTAGTCGTTACCAATGACAGCAAAATTTTTGTTTTCAACGTGTAATCTTGTTCACTTTGTTGTTGTTGGTTTTTCCTAATTTGGCACAGGTTGCATGTTTTCCTGTGCATGGCACCGGTTTCAGGTTTTCCCGCGCATGGCAACGGTTTCACATTTTCCTGTGCATGGCAATGGTGCCATGTTTTCGCGCCCTTGACATCGGTTGCATATTTTCCCGCGCTTCGCACCGGTTTCATGTTTTTCCTGCACTGGGCACCGGTTGCCCGTTTTCCCGCGCTTTGCTTTGCTTTCAAGCTTTCCTGTGTTTGACACCTATTGCATGTTTTCCCGCGCTTGGCACCGGTTGCCTGTTTTCCCGCGCTTGGCACCGGTTCCATGTTTTCTGTATTTGGCTACTGACGTTGACACCAGTTACAAGTTATTCCTTCACATCCATATTGGTCTGTTGCAAGTGAATAATGCCAATACCTTGATCGAGAAGGCTCGTCCAGTGGTCTCTTGCCCTTTTTAGCTTCTGTAAGAAACTTGTCCAACCCAAAAGGATCTTCTTCTTCTTTCTCAAACTGAACTGGGCCATCACGACGCTGGCTACGATCTGTTCCTGCGAACTCCTTGTCTGGCTGAAACCTGGGGAAAAAACAGGGATAGTTATACCGCAGAAATAGCCTTAACAGTAAATTCTCTTTTCCGACAATTAGCAGACGTATGTGCGCACTGAAAAATAACTGTTTGCGTGGTTTGGCCGCGTTCAACATTTTATGTTTACACAAGCCTCCATTTATCACCTCTTGTTTTGGTTACCAAATACAAAATAATAGATGCAAAATTTAATCCTTTTTCCACACATTTTTCCGAACCATAATTTAATTTTATCTTCCTGATTCAAACTGTCGAAAAAGAGAAGAAAACGGACTGTGATCTGCACCTGAAAAGGTTTCAAAACAGGCAATCTGACCTGGCTCAGAACTGACAGATTTCAGCGACTAGGCAGCTTGAACGAAACTCCATACTTTCTCCAGAATTAACTTTTTCAAAAAACTTTGTCCAACTCTGAAAAACTTGCTTTGAAATTTCCATACTTTTGAAGACTCTATAGGAACCCTACAGTAATGTCTACGACCCTACGCGCGTAAAATTCCACCACAGTGGAAATCCACTATCATTTAATTCACCTGTTTGTTTGCACCAGTTTCTCCAAATCATCTCCGTACACGTCTCGATCTACGTTCTTGCTTGGACGGTAGATAGCGTTTGCTGTGCTGCCTTCTCTTCTCCACGGTTTGTCGTACACATTATACACGTCATCATCTCCTCCGTAACCAGAGTCTATACCCTAGTGAACAAAAAAGTAAAATAGCTAACGCTGTAAAATGTCCTACTGTTGCGTCTCACAGAGTTTTCATTAATTTTTTTATGTGACTTTTAGACAAAAACTGGCCAACTAACACGATACAATTGTGAGAAGCGAAGTTCTCCAGTTTCACGTTCAAACTCGCGACTTCTCCAGTTATAGCTACTGGATAAGGATTTGATTGATAAGTTCAAACGGAAGCCATCAAAACAGCGCGTGCTATATGATAGGGGTTATATGATATGGAGACAGTGAAAATGAAGTGTATTCTGTGATACAGTTTGGATTTCTGCGCAAGAATATTGTGGCTTTTTCCACGCTGTTTGTGCCGATGCACACAACCCTCATAAGGATATTCACAGCGTATTTGGGTTACATGCAATTTACATAATTACCTTGCTTTGATTAAATAAACGCTGGTCATACAGTGCTTCCTGAGATTGGGGGGCGGATGCAAGCCCTAACGCAATCTGTTCACTAATGTCACGCTCCTTGTCACGCTGAAGTTTAGACCTGTTCAAAGAAACACGCAGAGTGCATGTAAGAGTGTATTCAGCAACACACTGTACCTTGACAGCAGTTACAGTGGAGCCCCGATATAACGAACTCCGGTATGACTAAACCCCCGATGTAACGAACACAATCCAGAAGCCCAAAGCTAAAATTTGTAATGGTAATTGGACTGAATGGAGTACAATCCAGGGAGTAATCGGGCGAGTAGTTTTAAATGAAATTACGAGCACGATTACCCCTGAATTGCACGTCACGAAGTGCAGTTACCAATTTATCGTATCTATATCAATAGGCAAGATTAGAAAATCTACGTGCCCTTTGGGGATACATTTTTTAATTATCAGTTTTGCAGGCGGTGGAGAAACAGCTATAAAAAGAACCCATTTCAGTGCACCCGATTGACGGGCGCGCAGCGCAGTTGTCCGATTACAGCTGTCCAATTAATAAAAGTTCAAATTGGATAGTTGTAATTGGACACCCACGTGATCACCCTTCAATTACGTATCAAATAGGCACGCGGAGAACCAATCACAATCGAGCATTATGTTAAAGATACGATTTACCCTGATATATCCAATAAACGTCTTCACGCAATTGAAGTTGAACGCGTAACAGATAAACAGAGCTGTATGCAAAACCTAAACCACGAATTTTACTTAATCGTTCAAGCGTGGATAGTAATTGCACAATTAAACCGAATGCCGAGCGGTGTAGCGTTACACTATTCATTAGCCATACCCCGATATAACGAAGATTTTGTTTATTTGCCTACAAATTCGTTATAACAAACACATTCAACCAGACCCCTAACACTTCGTTACATCGGGGCTCCACTATATTCACTTGAGTCAAAAACTCTTCATGATTCCACACAAATGTGTGCGACAAGATTAGAGCACGAAGTAACTAAAAACTCTTTTCTTTAGTTTTTGCTTCGTGTCATTCAAAGAGAAGCCCTCCTTCATAGAATAAAAGTAAAGTTGATTATTGCACTATTGATTTCATTACAGTAAAAACCCGCGTATAAGAATCTAGATTTTTCCAACTTAGCCTAAATAGGTTCTTATTGAAATGGTATTTAGTGGGATTTTAGGCTACTTAGGTTCTTAAATAGGTTTTTAATTTGATAGGGGCACTAGCGATCAGTACAGATAACTAATACAGGGCATATGTGATATGGAATTTATTGCTGTATTAAATAATTATCTGGAATACAGTTTAGACGATAACCATACAGTAAATTTATCTTTCCAAAGTACTAGCATGCAGGTGTAATCCAGTATTGGCAAAGAAATGATGTGGTTTTCACTTCAGTTCATTCTTTGAATCTTACTGACTGAAACCTAGATTAAAATTTTTTTTCTGTATTTTCATCTGTGCCTTCATTTTTGCAAAATACGAACCTATTGAAAATTTTTGGCCAAATTGGTTCTTATGAAAAGGGAGTTTAAAATGAAAATTTTAGCCTAACAGGTTCTTAAATTTTAGGTTCTTATACATGGGTTTTTACTGTATTTGTTCTAAAAATCCCCTTTCTAAACGACTAATGAAATATTATTCCGAACGAAACTTGATGCAATATTCAATTTTTGATTCTTCAAAAGAACAGCACTCCTATTTTGACTGTAAGGTTTGTGTCAAGGTTTGAATGAAACATACCTTTTATCTGGAGCTGCTTTTGATATTCTCCTGTCTCGTTCTCTTTCCTTGTGTCGTTCATGGCGCATTTTATCCCTTTCTCTCTCTTCCTCTGATCGGTCTAAAAAATGTGTTAAACCTTATCAGCCACAATCCCGAAAATACATGTATAACTATCCTCAAAAGTACACATAGGTGTACTGTAATGCAGGGGTGGATATAGGAACCCTGGGTTCTGTTATTTTGTGTGTATTGTAAATAAAAGGACACGTGTTGCATCGTTTGAAATCTGACGACCATCCTGGTACCTGAAAGTACCCGCGCAAACGCTACAGCACTTGTCTTTTCGAATGAAATGAAGATGTGACCATCGCAGTTGAAGATATGACCATTCATTTCTATTTCCGCAGTTCACGTCATTCCATTCTATACTTGTCTTTTAATTTACAATGTTGTCACAGGACCCAACAGGACAGGACCCAAGCGATGATAATAATAATAGAAATAATAATAATAATAATAATAATAATAATAATAATAATAATAATAATAACAATAAGCATTTATTTATACACGATGAAAACTAATTACAGCAGAGCTGATGTGGTCGTGTGTAGATCTATTATGAAGTGATCACTGATCACTTCACACTCACCACCGCAAATGTAATAATGTATTTAAATATTTACTGCAACATGCCTGTTATGCAGTTATACAAGAAGGCATATATCAGCGATACAGGAAGAAGACTACAGTGACCGCTACCGCAACTCTTTCATGTAACAGACAATAATATTTATTTGCACTTGATAGGTTTCCGTGATGTCTTGTACTCGGTTCCCGGCTCCTATTTGTTTTTAAAGTGGTAAATTACGAACCATCACACTTTTGTCTTTGATGCAGTCCACAATAAGCTGATAGATATCTTTTGAAGATAGACAGCTCTCCTAAGTGGACACAGTGTCTTGGTCCCAGCCAGACAAACTCCCTTGTCCCCTCCCCTTAGTGGATGCCTCTCCTACACCAGGGCTGCCAAAGGATAGGCACCCCCCCCCTGACTATTATCAGTTTAAGCCCCAGCTACCCTGGCAGAAAGTTCAGGACTGACAACACGGTGGGAAAAAATAACCGGCTACTTTTTCCATTTCTCCACACTACAAACTGTGACAGCTTTGCCAAGCTGACAATTGAATGTGGTCCTTAGGGTGTCATTTTGACTGTATTCTGAAATTGTGAAAACTTGAAATGCAGAACAAGCAAGTCGTTCATCTACATGTAAACAGTTTCCACAAATTTTCCAAAATATTAATCACTTACCAGTGGCAGCTCTGATGCCAGCTCGTTCTTCACGTGCTTTCTGCGCCAACTCCACCAGTTTCTGTTCTTTTCTTTCCTTGTCTCTTTGTGCAAGCTTCTTTTCCAACTGAGCTCTCATTTCTACAGCCTCACGGGCCTGGTGTCAACAGATGAGAATAAATTACCTCTAAAGTGTTCCAAGGAGAGGAGGGGGGAGGGGGAAGAGCTCCCACATGAAAGGGATGGGGAAGGTTGTCGGAAATTTTCAATTAAACCCCAAAGGAAACCAATCTATGCCTTAAAAATGTCATTTCTTGTGATATTTTAAAGATTCTATGCAAGGTTCATGACTTTTGAAGAGTTTAAAATTCCAGGACCTTTTCCATGACCTTAATTTGGCCTTTTGTTCTAAAAAAATCTGTGAACTAGATCCATTTTGTGATCCATAATTTTCTCTTTATGCTTTTACAATGAACTTCATTTTTCACGACTTTTCATGAAAAGCACTTAATTTCTATAACTTAACAGGACTGGAAAATGAAATTCTAAAATTCCACGACTTTGCATGGTTTCCATGACTCATATGAACCCTGCCAAGCCTTATTGGTCTAGCCTGCCAATGTAGTATGACGGCATTTGGTTTACTTCCACGCAATGACACCTTGATGGCGGAAAATATTGGCATTCCACCCTGACCTCCCTTAACCCTATTACTCCCAAGAGTGCCTAAAATCAAACTTCATGGCAAATCCCAAATTTAATTTTGTAAAATACTTAAATATGTATAGTACCAACTACCACGTGAAAGTACTGCTGAAGAAGTTTCATTTTGAATGGTCACACCATAGGATTTCAGCCACAGACTCAAAAGATAGAACCATCTTAAATGTCTCCGTGACTGACTCTGGGAGTGAAAGGGTTAATGATACCAAAATCCTCAATGTACACCCCTAAAAGAGATGATAAGCATCCCTGCTCCTTTCACACTGGATTCCTTCTCCCTGGGAATGTGTGTGACAAAATGAAGCATCATAGAAAAATTCTTTATGACTTGAAAGTTCATGGGAGTTTTATCTTGCCAAAGGGTGACTGTGGGGAGGTGGCGAGGAATCAAAAGCCCAAGAGCTACCCGCTTCACTAAGGTGTCTCCACTTAGGGGGTTGGGGGTGGGGTGGGGGAGGGAGGGGTCAAGTGGTTATGAGAATCACATCTTTATGATGTAGACAGATTCATATTTTGGGAGGGATTTATTTATTTTTTGTTCCAGTGACCTAGTAAAATGATCAGTTTTGGAGCTTAGCTATCGGACAATGACGTGGATTTCACTAGTTTCAAACTGTTATAAGAACAAATATGACAATCAGATTTTAAGTAAAATAATCATTGACATACAGTGTACTGTAAGGTTATTTAAAGTTTGCTTTTTGAGTCTGAAATAATATTGGCAACATTCAAAAGGTAATTTTTGTACTGAAGTGTTTTTTACCACCAAAATATTTTTGCAGTAACAAATTTCAGTTTTACGTTTTGTGGAATGAAAAGAAATGTAAAAAAAAGGAATGAATGTTAAATTCTAAGACACCACGTGAACTGTTAAAATATGATTTACCCATAAACATGTTACAACATTTTCTGCTCATGTTATTATTACGTTGTAGTTAAACAACTCTACCTTTCTATCCGCTATGTATAATGCTTCAGCCAGCTTAGCAAACTTGTCATTAATATGCGGATCCTGCAGGCCACGCCCATCAGCTGCTAACCGCTTGTCTAGAGGAATAGTGTACCCCTGAGAATAGAAATCACATATAAAAAAACATGTATCAACAACTGATGGCCTGTAAAGCTTTTATTTCTGTTTGGAAAAGCATCAAGGGATAGAATAGAATTTTTTCTGAGTCCTGGGACCCCTACAGCTGTAAGCATTGGTTTTGTGGGTGACTTCCTCCTTCAATGAGATAACAATGACTTCTTAACTTAATTTTTGAATCAAGTAAAATGTAAGAAATAGGTTGGAAATGGGTGCTACATGTCAGAGAATCCCAACACTATTTGATGGTGACATCTTGTACTCAAGAGAGAACGACCACTTGTGAGAATGTGGCTGAACACAATGAAATGTTTCAGATGTTTTCTTTATATTGGCAGACGGCGTGGCGGAGTGGTTAGGGTGCAGGACTTGCAATCCGGAGGTCCCGGGTTCAAGTCCTCTCTGACCAATGGCTGGATTAATTTTGTAACAAGGTGGCCCCGTGTTCAAATCCTAGGCCACGCTATGTACAGTAAATAGCCAACAGGTCGGCTTCCAACCAGTTGGGATTTTTTTGTTATGTTCAGTTTATAATGTTACTTTCTCCGATTTATGGTGTCCCCAATTATCACTTCCGTGCTACATGTAAATACCTCGACACCTAAATAAAGTGATTTATTTATTTATTTATTTATTATTAACTTGCTGTGTAATAAATGTGGAGGTGTTGGAGGAGGCCTGGGTCACCTGAACCCCATCCAAATAAGGATGATAATAAATGTAAGAGAATCTTTACGTCAATTGATGTTACCTTAGCGTTTTTCCAGTTGGAGATACAAGGAGGGATTTTCCACTCTTGCTGTTCTTTTACAGTCACCTAGAGAAAACAACCATGTGTTAAAAATTTTCTTCACATTACAGGGTTACCATTCATCAGGTAACATAAATTCCCTAACTTTTTACCCACAACAAACCAATTTTCACTGACGGTGCATGATAATTCATTTGGTGGTGAGGCCACAAACACCAGTTAATTCGAAAATATTTTGTGAAACAACATTTTACCCAATCAACAATAAATAAATCTTTATCAAACTGTAAACAGGAAACAAACATAGAATTTCCTGACTTTTCTTTGACATTGAGGTAGAATTAAGAATTTTCCTGACATGATGCAAAGTTCCCTGACTAACCCCTGACCTTGGAAATATTAAGTTTTTCTCTGCCTCTTCCTTGACCATGGTAACCATAAACAAGCTTCACCTCATCACTACAATTTTTTTTTTATTTCCAACATCCAAGATTCTTGCACCATACCTTTCTGCTTGGTGAGTGCATCACGGGAGCAGGAGGTGAAGGAGGGCCCCTTGGAATCTTCTTGTTTGTCCTGTAAAAAAAAAAAAACCTACATGTGAAATTAATACCTAAAAAGATGCCTTCTGATTTGTCACATGCCCTTATAAATTTTGTTACCAGTATGGGCTTCCAAAGAGAACTGTATTGTTAACAAAGAGTATTTTGCAGAGAATACAAAGGGTAGAAAACATTTCTGAACTCTTTCTACGTGAACATGTACAATGTAGCCCTAGCCTTCAGAAATGAATGAATGAACAAATGATGATGATGATGATGATGATAATAATAATAATAAAATCCCTCTTTAATAATTTGGATTTGGGGTTCAACAATAAAAAAGGAGGGGAAAAAAAAAACAAAGAAAAGGAAAAGAAGCACCTTAATATACTTATTACACTGCCGTGGAGGCCAAAACAGGTAAAGGCGAAACACTGTATGTTCACCAATGGCAAAAAGTAGAGGAAAGAGAAGGCCACAATTTTCCTGTTGCAAGCTTGCCCAATCTCTCCTTACAAGACATTAAATGTCATTAAATGCCTGTTTTACACATCAGGATCCATGTGGTAACCCTTCTAGTATCTTTGCCAATGTTACTCGTTATTGGGGACCAACTTTCTGTTTCACATGTAAGTTTAATTGGTTAAGAGTTATTCTGATCTTTGACATCTTTGGGCCGATTTAGACGATATGATTTTTCCTTATGACTGTAGTATGTGACCTGCTCACGTCACGTCTACAACATGAATCATGTCATCTACCTTATTATAGAAAATTAACGCTCCCTGAAATGAATGCGAATTATAAAAACTTGCACTAATTTAAGGTTACTCCGGACCTTCGTGGGTGTCCTCCCGTGTCCTCTGGAAAAAAATTCATATGCGCGCCATTTTAAAGGAGAACACGGCAAACTATAATTATATCGATGAAATTATGAATATATGAAATTCATATATTTGAACTGCGGAATGAAGAAATAAATGTAAAGAAGATCCTCGCAGTTATTAACGCAACTTATGCAGTTGCGAAAAGAAAGCCTGAAAAAATCAGGCTTGCCGGGATTCGAACCCTGACCTCTGCGATACCGGTGCAGCGCTCTAACCAATTGAGCTAACAAGCCAACTGGGAGCTGGTCATTAAATTGGTTCGTAGTATACCCGGGAAAGATGAAGATGAAATTATGAATATATGAAATTCATATATTTGAACTGCGGAATGAAGAAATAAATGTAAAGAAGATCCTCGCAGTTATTAACGCAACTTATGCAGTTGCGAAAAGAAAGCCTGAAAAAATCAGGCTTGCCGGGATTCGAACCCTGACCTCTGCGATACCGGTGCAGCGCTCTAACCAATTGAGCTAACAAGCCAACTGGGAGCTGGTCATTAAATTGGTTCGTAGTATACCCGGGAAAGATGAAGATGAAATTATGAATATATGAAATTCATATATTTGAACTGCGGAATGAAGAAATAAATGTAAAGAAGATCCTCGCAGTTATTTTCATATATTCATAATTTCATCTTCATCTTTCCCGGGTATACTACGAACCAATTTAATGACCAGCTCCCAGTTGGCTTGTTAGCTCAATTGGTTAGAGCGCTGCACCGGTATCGCAGAGGTCAGGGTTCGAATCCCGGCAAGCCTGATTTTTTCAGGCTTTCTTTTCGCAACTGCATAAGTTGCGTTAATAACTGCGAGGATCTTCTTTACATTTATTTCTTCATTCCGCAGTTCAAATATATGAATTTCATATATTCATAATTTCATCTTCATCTTTCCCGGGTATACTACGAACCAATTTAATGACCAGCTCCCAGTTGGCTTGTTAGCTCAATTGGTTAGAGCGCTGCACCGGTATCGCAGAGGTCAGGGTTCGAATCCCGGCAAGCCTGATTTTTTCAGGCTTTCTTTTCGCAACTGCATAAGTTGCGTTAATAACTGCGAGGATTTTCTTTACATTTATTTATAATTATATCATTGGAAAGCTTAATAAATGAGGATTTCGGAAAAAAATATGAACTACCAGTTTTTTTCATTCCGCAAAAGAAAATTGCAAAAATGACCGCCAAAATGACCATGCGTCATTCAATTAAACAAATGAATTAATAGGGTACCAAAATTCGGCAGATTTCTGTGAAATTTGGCCTGAACGTTCCTTAGATGTTGTGAAACAAAAGTGTGTCGGGGATTTTTGAAATCTATAATATTTCGCTTGTCGTGATCTTCAATGCAACGCCCATCGCGCATTCTTTGCTGCTCGAACTTGACAAATTAATTAAACAATAACCAGTCAGAATATCGAAAAATTCTGACACACTTTTGATGATTAATCCTTTGTGATTAACACTGTGCAGTTATTTTGCCAATGCGCTTGAATTCGATACCCTATTAATTCAATTGAATGACACATGGTCATTTTCATGGTTGTTTGCGATTTTCTTTTGCGGAATTGAAGAAACCAGCAATTTATATTTTTTTTCCAAAATCTACATTTATTAAGCTTTCCAACAATATATAGTTTGCCGTGTTTTCCTTTAAAAATACAAATGTTTTCCCCGAGGACACCTGCGAAGGTCCGGAGTAACCTGTGTTGTTAATTAAGTGGAGCATTAATTTCTGCGACCTTTATTTCCATTATTCTAATCCCATATTCTGGACACAGTCCAGACATTCTTGACACCCACAAAACAGTAGCTTTCCTACATTTAGGCAGAATTTAATGCACATTGTCTGTAAAGAAATTGCCACACACACCCGTAGACCTGTTTTGTTTGTGATCTTTATGTTCAGTTAGAAATAAATCTGTTCCAGCTGTGACCACAAGGTGTTTCTTTGTGCTAATCGCGTTAATTTCTCTCATTTTGAAGTTTTACCCCCTCTTTCGTGTTAATTTCCTTTATTGGGGAGTAATTTTCCCTTCAATTCGTGTTAATTTAAGTCGTGTCAATTTCACATACCTTGATTAACGCAAGCGTTAATTTCCTATAATAAGGTAATTAGACATACCACGTCTTCATGACAGTTGCACACAACACAAAAAAACATGTTTTACAACCCTACGACAGTCATAGCCATAATCAAAATGTTATCTAGAATAACGAGTTGCATACGATCTTTGCTTGACGTGAGCAGCGCACGCTAAAAAGTCGCATACGACAGTTGTAAGCAAAAGTCGTACCGTCTAAATTGGCCCTTTCAATGCCTCAAACTCTGTTCATGGCTGAAAGTAACACAAAATGTATGAACTTACTTGAATCTTGGTGGTTCCATAGGATCTTTTTGCATTTCTACCATCCTTATAACCCTCTGCTTAGCACCAGAGTTAAAAGCTATACCCTGCTGGGAGGGTGTGTATCGGATGTACTGTGCTGCCTGGGGTTTCTGTGCAACTTGGGTTGGCTGCGCAGCAGCTATCTTTGTGCTCACTTGCTTTTCTAATGCTTCTCTTGTTTTCTTAGTTGTCTGCAGTTCACCAAATAAGGTGTTATAAATATCATTAAATTATACAACTTGACACACCAAGGGTTTCAAGGTACTGTTAATACTATTAATAGAAGGCATGTACATGTTGGTACACATAACAGCCATTAAGTTAGCTGTGTTTTGTACAGAACTGGGGAACAAACATTCAAAGACTTTTCAAGTGTCTTGCGATCTTGACAAACAGAGCAACAAAACCATGAGCTATACACTGTAGAGAATATAGTATCAAAACATTGATTTATACCTCCTCGATGTCTTCTTCACTGGGTCTCTCCAGGTCTGGATCCCCTTCATCTTTCAAATGAACGGGAACTAAGTCCTGAAATCTTGAATGCACAACCTACAACACAACAAAATGCCAGCAAAATGAATGTAATGGACAACACAAACACAGCATGTGAAAACTGTCGGAAACAAAAGCAAACAAATCCTGAAATTGCCAAAATTGGACGTCGCGAAATGTTACTTCTCCAAAGTCAAGGACTTAAGATGCCACAAATGTATCCTGTTATAAGGTGTGCACACAAATTCAATCACTGTACATTTACCTTGTCTTTGCTTTGACCCTGTCTCACAAGTGCATCGTATTTTACTCGGCCTTGAGAATCAAGTTGGACTGGCAGCACATTTGAGCTGGAAGCAGGCTACAAAAACAGAACAGTAACAATCTTCTCTGACACATCAGTTCCCTAATAAACTTCACAGCTTACTTGTTACAGACGCACTGTGAGAGATATGTTTTTTAGTGTCATTCATCTTGGAACATAGCCCTTGGTTTTAATTTCTGGGCCCACATAATTGATTGCAGCTGTTGTGCTCACCCTGCCCTGCTTTTTTCCCCCAATCTGCAACATTAGTAATGTTAAATCCGAAAGGCTTGTAAAATTAAAAATAGGTCAAACTTAATTAGATGTCCCTATTAGAATTTAAAAAACAATGTCTCTCTTAGAGAACCCTATCAGAGTTTCGTTCAGACTGTTTTATTACCTTTTTGTTACGCCCCATATCCAGAGGATATCTAGAAGAATCTTGTCAAGGAAGGTGCTAATATTTTCAGAGCTAGAGATTACATGTATGTGTTCCGAAATACTGCAAGCACTGATTATTGTTCTTGAAAACCATTAAAAAATCCTGCCTGTGTGAGAAGCAATACTGTTTCAAACTTGTTTCAAATAAATTTATGTACACCTAGCCTGAGAAAACAGCCAACGTTTTGCGAGGTCGCCACTTGAGCCCTTGCAAAACGACATCTGAGTAACGAGCGCAGAAATTCCATACTGATGACGTGCACTACTCAGATCTTGGTAGCACTTCAGAGTGGTTGAAAGAAAATTCCCTCGCGGCACAACCAATCAGAAGCACTACCAAGATCTGGGTAGTGCACATCATCAGTATGGAATTTCTGCACTCGTTACTCAGACGTCGTTTTGCGAGGGCTCAAGTGCCCATTTTGTGATACGTCAGCAGTTTTATCAGGCTAATGTATACCACATGTTCTTGCAAAACAAAATGAAAATATATCTATTCAACATCAGTTATTGTCAACATCACTGAAGTTGAGAGGATACTGAGCAACATGTATTTCAGGAAAGGCACCGCCATCTCCAAAATCCTGCAGATTAAAAAAAGATTACAGTGAGTAAAAGGAGGGTACAATAGAGGAGATGACCACACATACACCTAGAGTATATTCCAAGTGAATCTCACACCAAGGTCTCTGAAATTCTATGCCAACTACAAACTAAATTTGGAAACTGCACCGCCCTACACTAAAGACAAGCAAAAGACTGTGATCACATGCCAGACCCCTAAACTCTTCTGAAACCAATATTAATTTTTTATGTCTTTACAACATATACACAACATAACCTACGTGAAATACACTGTGACAGGGTTTGTTTACCGTGAACTCCAAAATAGTGGATATTTTGAAGGGAAAGTAAAAGGAAAGTGGTTTTTGGTTTGTTACACTTGTGTTTTTCTTGCTCTTTTTTTTTGTTGCTCTGAGCTTGGCAAGAGGGGTTTACAAACTTGAACTTTCTATACATAATTCTCACTGAGTCCAACTTCATGTGTGTGAAACAGAACCAATACAACTTTAGACTGCATTTACACAAACAATTCTTATGGTGGTATTAGTTTTATTAAAAAACAAAATAGTTGTTAATCTAGCAACTTCTGTATTCTAAGATCAAGGAGGTTCAATACTCATAAGCCCCGTGCTTTCTTTTCAATTTCTTTTCCTTGACACTATTTTTATGTATTTCTTTCTTCTGTTTTCATTTGTAAGAGTATGTATGTGTGGTAAATAAATAAATAAAATTAAAATGGACATGAGGGTACATGACACTGGATGACACATGACACTGGTGCACATTTACATTGAAACCCATAGAAGTCTTCATACAGGCATCAACGTGTGGTTCCAGAAAACATCCATACCACCAAGAAAGAGGGACATGGGAAATTCTGAGGGGGAGGGGGATCTTAAAGGCCAAAATTTTTAAAGGAATGTATGAGTCTAAACTGGAATTTCCAGTGGGGTGGGGGATTCATACCAAAAAAAAACCCTCCATGGGGAGAGTATGGATATTTTCTGGAACAACACAATCTCTCTCCAGCACAGCTACCAGGGTGAACTTATATCAGTACAACTTGCACCAATATGGGAATCTGGAAAGGAATAATGTAAACCAATACAAAACCAGAAGAGGGAACTGGAATGAACTTGGGCATAAACATCAAGTAAACACCTCATAATTATAACTTAACAAAATTACCATAATTTTTTTGGACACTGAGATTTTAAAAAGTTCCTAAAACCACCATTTATAATGCATACACGGTATGTAGTTAGTGATTCCGACATTTATCCAAATCTTAGCTTTTCCAAAGAATCTTCCATAAGAATCGCCAACGACCTCGAGGGATCTCGCATGTGTACAGCTCTAAACGCGTACTTTTACGTTGAGTTCTTGAGAACATCGTCACTAACCTCAAGTTTTCTAGGGATCCATCCCTGCCGTTGTCCGTAAGGTGGAGGTTCTTTCTTTAAAGCTGAAACCTTCAGCTACACAACAGACAATCAAATGACTCACGTTAGAAAACGTCTACCTTGTGATCGATCATTCAAAACAAGCAAAAATGAGAATTCCAATATGGCCGACCACATTTCACAAACCTCTTTGTAGGCTTTTTCTAACTCATCGTCTTCGTTCTTGTCCCGATAAGCCACGTGCAGTGGCGCCGGGAGAAGGCTGGAAGTGTTAAGGCCAACTTTGTTAGAAAAATCTGACAAATCTCTCCTTTCGAAACGTCAAAAAATTAGAACAAATTCAGCTACCTACCTCGTAAGCGACATATTCGCGAATCAACTGATTCAACACTCATTGACAATCCCATAAGTCATTGCAACCTTATCCACACGATGTGAATTGCGAATTGCATTATGGGATTTTACAGCTGCGCACGCGCCTGAGGTAAGTTTTGGAAGGGAAGTTAGTTGCTAGGCAACATGACCTTTTAAGACGGATACGCGTTTTGCGTGTCCCTTCGGTGTGCACATTTACCGGCTTCCACTGTACTATAATATTGTCATATGATGGAGGCAATTCTTGATCGTATTAGCATTTGATACATACAAAGTAACTGTAGCCAAACCGGTGGATAGCAGGGCGGAAAAAGGTTGGGCGATGAAACGAGCGTGTCCGAGCAAAAAGGTGTGATGTAGTGGACTGGGATCGAATTGGGTGCTAGACCAAAATTCAAAATTCAAAGATCCAAATTCAAGATCCTAATAATCTATTAATAGTTTCCGAAAAACGTTAACTTTGGGTTATCTTTTCTTTGTCTTTTCCGCCTTAATCGATGCTAAAAAACTGTCTTAAAACGAGCAGAGCAAAGTAAAAAGATGGAAAATGGCGTTTGGATGACGCGTGGCATGACGCGTATTTATAATTCGTGCAGCTCGTGCAAGGTTAATCATGACACGTCCCTAGTTAATTAATTAAATCAAATCAACATTAACACCGCGCTTCTTCTTCTTTTTTCCCCAAAACCTCTCCTATGCTTGTCTGTTTCTTTAGGCACTACAAATAAAATTGCTCCTCAGTTTGGACGGTTTTCTTTGCTTTGTTTTTGTGAGATAAAGGGAGGAGAAATCTGCAAATTTAATTTCACTTTTAATTTGTTTACATACAGTTTGTGGCGTTACGACGAATCATCGCCATGGCGCGTTGCAAGGAGTCAAAGTTTAAAGTTGCAAAACGCCACTATCTCCAAATATCTCCAGCTAATTTTTTATTATGTCATGTAAAATTTATCGGCCTTTAATATATGTAAGATTTAGGGTGGAGTAATTTGGAGCTTTTTTAAAAGAGACGAGGAAAGACAACCATGTCATGTTTTTCGGCAAGAGCAAGCATTCGACACTCTCAAATTGAGCGCATTTTTCGGGAACTTACTGTGAAAAAGATTGACTAATGTCCACGCAGACATAAGGATTTTAAGCTGTGAGCCAGGACTGTGGAAAAACGTTTTAATCATAGTGCACGGCTGGCTGAAAAATAAAGAAAGAAAATGTGATTTCCGGTTTGTTGAAAGGTAAATTTTGCCGGCTACCAAACGCACCGGAAGCGCGGAAAGAGCGCTTTCGTGCCAGTCCTTCTCCGCATCACACATCGCTTGAAGAGCGGACTGCTCGTTTCATCGCCCAACCTTTTCCCGCCCTGGTGGATAGTGTTCTTCGCCCGCTCTGATTGGCTACTCAAACTCGGGACAGTATCTGCTGTTCACCTTCCAGCATTGTTCTGGATTTCGTGCACGCGTTTTCCTCATTTCAAAGTAAAATAGGTACTATTTGGTGCTGGCTATCCACTGGTTTGGTTCCTTACACTACTAAAACAATTATTCACCTAGCTCCACTTCGGTGAATAATTGCAGCTTATGGGCTTGATTGTTAGTTAATGTTGGGCGTGCGAGAAATTGCATAGATATGCAAGTTGCAATTGACATCGAATGTGCAACGTTCGAAGATCTCCGAAAAATTGACAAACACAGATGTGTAATAATGAGATGTGAATGATAGGAAATTTCCATCTCAGATGCCGCATTAATTAAAAACGTATATGCGCCACTCAGATACGGAAGTTCAGTTCAAGAAATCCTTCTATCTCTCGGAAATTTATTTAGCAAAAAACTGTTTTCTTTGGTTTTTTGGGTCGCCATACAAGTGTTAAGTTTGCGTCGTAGGAAGCTTTCGGCTGATCAGTCGTTGGATAAATGGAACTTGTCTGAAAAGAAAAACAAAACTGACGCTGCCAAGATACCGTATTTTCTCGATTAAACATCGGGTATCAAGGAGGGAATTGTAAATAAGCCCCTCAGACGTTTATTTGTTGTATAATAAACTTAAGATTTAAGGGCAAAATACACGACAGCCAAGAAAAACAACTAACAACCCTTTCTTAAAAAATGGCGGGCCCAAATAAGCTGCTGATTCAAACAAACACCGGGTCCACCATGCCAAGTTTGAAATATACGCCGAAGACGTTCAGTTCAGAAAATACGGTACTTGTGAAATTATAAATACAGACTCTTTCAGCCAAGAGCTACTTGGAAAAAAGGCAGAGAGGGATTGATTTATTTTATTACTCTCTGATTCGACGATTGTGAAAATTTCAACGCACGGACCTCTTCCTACGCAAACAGTGATAAACTCCGTGATGCAGATTTGTCTTTTTCCCATAACATAATATCCCTATACGAGTTTTTAGTTTTTCTTAGAAAGAAAACATCATTAACAATAGGCACAGTGCTATCAACATGCCAGGAAAAAAACTTCAAACTCAGTACATTCATTTTGCCAAGTTTCTTATGGGTGAGTTTACAGTTTGGCTCGGTTTTGCTTTTGTAGCGCCGGTATAGTTAAGTAAAAGGCAGGGTAAAGTCGCAACCGAGCCTCAGGAGGCCTACCCGACGGCCGGAGCTTATCCCCGCTTCCGTAGCGTGAAGCAACTGAACGTATAGCTACTCCCCCCCCCCGGATGGGATGCCAGTCCAGGGTAGGGTTACCCCCAACAGTGTATCGCCGGTACCCACTTGTACACCAGGGTGGGCAGAGACAACGTGGAGTAAAGTTTCTTGTCTGAGGGAATAACACGATGACGGGGACCAGGCCTCCAGACACAGACCTTGAGATCTGAAGTCCAACGCGCTTTCAACTACACTATCACTCCTCCACCGTATCGTATGAGTAAATCTAGGGAAATTATTTATATTGAAATTGAGCTTTCCTTAATCGAATTTATTACCTTGTCTTTCAAACAAATTTAAAAGTTAGCTTCTCCAAATTGAAATCAATGACCCTGATCGAAAATACTGAGATTCACGGAGCAAACAAAAGAAAACGGTGAAGTAATTGTTGGCCAAACCTTTTAAGTTAATGAAAAGATTAATCGTACTGTATTGATATATTCATATAACTCTTACAGCTGCTTCAGCAACTTCAGCCAAGGAATTGCTAACGTTTTGTTAACAAGCTAGTGATAATTTTTTTTTTTCAAATTACAGGTACCAAAAAAGGTAATAAAGAGAGAAAAATATTAGCTAATATTTTGATTTCTATTTTCAATATTTTCATTTTCCATCACAAGAACTTTGTAAATTGTACGTAAAGACGCAAACTGTTTTTTTTAAGCCCGACAGTAAAGTAAAACAAAACATTATTATTTACTTAATTTATAAACTTTAATTAAAACAATTTGTTTGAAAACAGCACTTATCGCTTCATTTCTCTGACACGATTCAACCAAACCAGGGTCACGTGATGAATTATTTAGCCTCTCCATATATGGTCACACCCAAGACGTAAAGAATGGCGGGTGGGTAGAAAGGGTTGACTGGAGGAACGGGTGCCTTTTTCTTGTACTGCACTGTAGAATTTCTTTAATGTTTGTAAATTATGTCAGGGGTAAGAGCTTGCGGGTTTTAACTCTGGTGTCAAGAATACGAAGAATGATCGTTCCACGGGAATCTATTGTCAGTCAAAAGCCATTTGTTCGAAGTGAACAGAAACGCCAGGCGGTCATTCGTCGGAATTTGTGAGCGTCGGCTTAAAGAGTATTTCAAATGGGAGTAGCGATCGAATGAATGGATTGAAATGGTACTCTGGAAACCAGACAGCGGCAGGATTTTAAGAGAATGTTTCGTTCTCTTCAAGATATTTTGCCAAGAAGAGTAATTCCTCCTTTTTTCTGGCTAGTCGCGTTTTTTATCCTTTGTGCGATCTTTGTTTTCACAAGGGACAACAGCTTAGAAACAATGTGCTTGAGAAACCGGCAACTTCAAAGCTCGACCAACATTGACGATTTCAAAACACTTGTTTCCGAGAACTGTGGAGAGAAAAACTACGCTAAGAATAACCATGTAAATAGCCCTTCAGGAAATAACATTTCAAGTCAAGAGAAAAATTGTTCCAGTTTGAATGCTGAGATCACCATGTTGAGAAAAAAGCTGGAAATGTACGAGCGATTGCAGAAATTTATGGAACTCGACTCGTTAGCAAGCAAGTATGGAAGCAAACTGCGACAAAATATTCTTATCATTTCGGATTTCGCGTCGGGGAGTTCTTTCCTTGGAGAAATCCTCAACCAGCATCCTCAGGTATTTTACCTTCATGAACCGTTAAAATCGTTGGAGTATTACCGTGAGAATCGACCGGAAAGCGTTTACGATACGATGGTGACACATCTGTTGAACGGAATATTTCATTGCAACTTCATGGAGCTTTCATATTACACGGATTTTTTATCGTATCAGTATAGCTCATTAAGACACCGGCTGGCGAGTCGCGCTTTATCATCGCCACCGTTGTGCCCTGAGAACTACAATAATCCACACTACAGCATTCGCATGTGCACGCCATTGAGACCACAAGCCACATCAGCGTTATGCCGGCTTCACAGACACACAGTTGTTAAATCAATCCGCGTCGATTCAATTCACAAACTCTCCTATCTAATGGATAGTGAAGGACCACTAGATTATTCGCTAAAAGTAGTTCACCTAGTGCGCGACCCTCGCGCGGTATTAAACACGCGAGTTTTACACGATTCACACGAAAACTGGACGGTGAAATCTGTGCGCGATCACGCGCAATCGTTATGTCGCGACATGTTACGTAATATCAAGTATGCGGTGAGTGCGCCGTCCTGGCTACAAGGACGTTATACGTTGCTTAGATACGAGGATCTTGCAATGAATCCGCACCAAATCGCAGAACAGTTGTATAAGTTTGTTGGAATTAGTATTTCTCCACAAGTGCGTCTGTGGATTGACCGCAGTTTGCGTGAGGGGTTTGTCTCTCCCTCGCTTTTCAATTCGATTTATGGCAAGTTCTCTTACAGTGCACAGAATCTAACTGACTCGGTTAAAAAGTGGCGCGAGCAAATGCCTTATTCCATCGTGCGATTGATCGAAACGGAATGTTATGAGGTCATGAATCTTCTTGGGTACAAGATTGTCGAAGATGAAGATGAACTAAGGACTTTATCATTCCCACTGACAGACTAGTTGAGACGGTTAAAATGGGTGTATTAAATTTTTAGTGTCAGAGAAATAAATTTCTTAGCAACCAGTTTACGCGTGCATTCAACCTAAAATTTGTCTGAAAAATTTAGCTGACAAATACTTGCAGGGTCATGACGAGATATATCTTTTTATCCTTGATGTTATTTTTTTGCGCGCAAAATTCTCCTGTTATCCCTGATTCTAAAGGCGAAACAACGCCTTCTTTCTCGGCATTGATCCCTGTAGTTACAAGCCTGATGTCTGATTCTTAGTCCGAGGCTTGTGATCTCGATCTGACTACTTTAATTCCCAGCCCCAAATAGTATTCGAATAACTTATGTCTACCCTCTATTTTACGATTGTAATTAACGAGGAACATTTTTCAACACTGGGATCCCAGCTTTCTACTTAAACAGATGGATTCTTCACCACTGAGATCCATGATCCCTCCATTTTGATTCTTAACTCCACTATTTAGTGTTGAAATGTTAGACAACCGAAGTGAATTCAAGCGCAAATCACGGAAAATTGCGGTTTGAACAATTCGAAGGAAATAGCGCAAGGCGGTGAGAAACCAGCCACGTTCCTTCAAACCGGATTGAAAATACCTTATAATAATACCGAGTAATGACATTCTTTCAGCCACTATCTTCAAGCATGTAGTGCTGGTCATTTTATTCAGCGAGGAACTAACATGAACTAAGAGTAAAGATCCTGGAAACTACGTTGAATTACGTTGTGCTCGGGTCATATAAAATAAAATTAAAGTAATTAACGGTACATAAAACGTCCTTTATGCAGAACTCAAATTCATTTGAACGCAATATGTCTCACATATTGCACATCACACACAAATCTTACAAAAACACGCACAGTAGGCACCGAACGTCTTAGTTTCGGACGTACGGAATTGGAGCCTTCGTTCTACTGATTTATGACATTCGGAATTAGGATTAGGAATTAGTCCCAAATTAGGTCTTACGAGTTACTGCATCTGTCCAAATCTCAGCCAGTCGGTTTAAAGATATTGTTCAAGAATAAGGAAATTGGACCTAATATTAGACGTCTCTATTCAAGACACTGGTCCAAATATCGAACGTCCGGATTTAGGACTTTGCGTAAGACGTCCAGTAAGGCATTGGTCTTAATATCGAAGGCCCGGATTAAGAGAACTGGTCCTTACATCGGACCTTGGGAATCTAAGAAGTGGTCGCAATGTCTGACGTCGAGTTTGAAGGCATTGGTCCTAACATTGGACATATGGATTTAGGAAATCGATTTCTAACCACTGACGTCCGGAATCAGGCTGTTATCCCAATATCCCAATATCACACGCCCGGAAGTAGGCCAATGGACCTAATCTCAGATGTCCGAGTTTGCGGCATTCGTCCTAACGTTGGGGGACTGGAATTTAGACTCTGTATCAATCTTGAAAATCAAATGGAAAAGATGACCACCTTTAAAATGGCTACCGGTTTTATTACATTTGCGTAAACTTTTACATACAGTGACAAGTATGACTATTCATCTACATTAATAACCTTTATAAATATCAAAATGTACAAGCAAGAATGGATTTTTTTTTTCAAATAGGGAGAATTTAAAATCTTATTGTTGCAATTAAAAAACGTAACGTTGATTGGTTTTGAAACGAAACGACCAGGTTGCCTAGTAATACTGAAATGCTTGCTATAAACAATTTTAAAATTTTTAATTAAAAAGGTACCGAGGTTTCTTTTAACAAAGGAAAAATTTTATCTATGACAAAGCAATCAAAGAACTCTATCTCTATCTATCTAGGAACAAAATAAAGGCCGGATCAGGGTTTAATCGTACGTTTCAAATTATACGACAAACGCAAATAAATATACGTGACATGCATTGGACCAATCTGAAAGTGAAACAATGAAATACAACCGTGCTGGAAAACATGCAACCCGTGCCGTGTACCGGAAAACCAGTGCCAAACAAGAGAAAACAAGAAACAGTTGCTAAGCAAGCAAAAAGCGCTTGGACCAAGAGAAGGTTGGCTTTGACTTTGCGCATGCTCGTCACTGGCTAAAAATGTGAGCGTTTGCAAACGCTCACTTTTTTAGCCAGTGACGAGCATGCGCAATTTGCTGCTAGGTCCTGTTACTGGTCCGCTGGGAAAGGGTAGTTCTTGCTCTGGGAAAAAGAATGTATGATTGGCTTTTAAACAGGGAAAGTCACAAAAATTTGGAACCAAGTATCAATAAAGCTCATGAAACGGAAAATGCCGGTAATGGTACGTCTGAAAATCAATAAGTTCCAAGTGGTATCGGCTTGTTCGCGAGTTTTGTCAGATTCATAACCAGACGCCACAGACGCATGCAATAGATTAAAGAAAAACTGGGGAAAGTCTAAGAGAACTGGATTTCAAAAATTAACCAGACAATCTCATTGGCGGTTTTAAAAGAGTTGTGTCACGAAATTTAGCCAAATTAAGCAAAACATGACTATAATCGCTTAAAACATTGACGAAAGGTTTAAATAACACAACAAATACAAAAGAAGGCACAGATGGACCAAATTGAAGAAGATTAGCTGGGATTGCAATTGACAGTTAGGCTGAACAGTTTTCAAAGTTTATCTCTGTTGTTAGTAAATTGAAACAACGCTCAGGATTCGTATTGTGTTTGTCACGAAGCCCTGATTTTGTCATTTACAAGTAATTTCTTAAGTTAAGTTCAATAGCAAATTAGGGCGGGTAGTCGGAAAAACTAAACAAATTGGACTGGACTGCCGTGACACAGCCCCTTTAAAAACAATGCAGTAGACAGCTATAGCAGATGGTTTTGGACACAGCTTTCAAATTGTTTCATGTTTCTGCAGTTTCCTAAACTCAGTTCAGATTCAATCTCTTGCCACAAACATACGATAGATTATGGTAACGATCGCAGCTCAAATCATTCCACTTTCCAGCCTGGAAGCTCTGCTCGGTGCAGTTTTCAATATTTCCAGAATGATTTGGTTCACCATCGTGCCAGTTTGTGTATGTCAGATTGGAACCATCGATCCACTCGTATCTTTCATCCGCACTGTTCAAGTTGTTGAGCCCAATCCAGACGGAAGACAGCCCGAAGGCGGACCCTGTTTCATAGACAAAATCATTTTCATCCGCGCTGTGAATTGAGGTGAGGTTGCTGTTGATACTGCGGCAGGAGTCTTGAGCTTCTATCCAGGTTTTCCGTTCCGCGAACAACTTAAAGCATGCATTTCCGTAGCGTAGCCAATCTGGAGTGAAGCATATCGCTGTGGAAAATACGGTATTGATCAACATTAACACCTGCGGGGTGTGGTTGATCTAACCTGTTCCAGGCTCTCAGATAGTAGGGACGAAGGGAATGTTAGAAAGCTGAACGTGAACATAATTCGTGTGGGATCTGGGGAAAAAAGGGGCGCTTTGTCTTTTTGCATGTTTTTTCAATTCGCACTTTCTCCACTATCTCAGCGGCCCGTTTCGCGAAAGTCCCAATAACTTCCTGGCCCCGAAAACTAGTTTAGGTGCACAATATTCTCGAATAGCTATACAATTTTTATTGATTTTGAAAGCTAAATTTTAATCCTTATAATTTCGTGAAGTATATTGCTAAGTTTGCGCCAATAATTGCCATTAGCTGACAAATAATTGAGATTGAAAAAATACTCACCGGGCCCGGAAAGTTATCGGGAGTTTCGAGAAACGGGCCCCTGGAACCGAGGTTATGGTTCATCAAAAATTAACTTAACCCTTTAAGCATGTTAAGCATTGGAATGAAAATGCAAATTCTCCTTACCGTTCTCCATACATTTCTTATGGAACTAGTAAGGGGAATTTGTCTAATATCTATTAATACAGCGCAACATTATTGAATTCAATGTTAAACGCGTTTGGCCGCCCTCTCGAGTGATGTCGATTCAACTTTTTTAGTTCTCAGGTGAAAACATCAATGTTAAAGAAGTTTGGCCAAACTGTACAAAGAACGTTATTTTCAATAAAGTTGAATAGGATTGAAACCCTGTGACTGGACCGTATGAGCGGGAATTGATCAACACCCGTATTCTCAATATAATCACAAAAACAATGTGAGGCAATCTCTTGGGAGAATTATTAGTTTGAACAATGACTTTTACCAGTTTCGCAATATTTTCCTGCGGCATAAGGACCACATTCGCACGTGAAACGTTTCCCGTTGACGTCACAGGACTCGTGACATGTTCCGCCATTGAGACAAGGATTGCTTCCACAGCAGCCGTTCTGGCATTCAAGGAAAGGCGAGTTTGCCTGAGAAAAAATTCGTAAGGAAAAACTCTGTGTTATTTACTGAGACTTCTGTTCTTTAAGGTGGCTGCATTCAAATAAAAGGTCTTTAACAGTATTTTTCAATTTTACAACATTCTTGAAACTTAGTTTGACATTTTTCCCAGTTTTCAAACTGGCGCGCTTTTTCAAATATAATAATCTGTAAATCGGTAATCGATAAAGTGTGATCGTCCAGATGAGTGTAGTCCTGAGAAGGATGACACTGACTTACGTTTCGACAACTGAGCTCGGAGGTCATCATCACAATCAGAGTCAAGTCGGGTGACTTCCACTCATGTTGTCGAAACGTCAGTCAATGTCACCACAAACAGTCCTTTTCAGGACTATACTCACCCGGACGATCGTACTTAACCAACTTATGCTATGACTCCTGGTGTCAAACCATTTACGCGTTAAAATAATTGTGGTTAACACCCATTATCAGATTCAATTTTTTAAACTATTAACAAAGCAAAATGCTTGCACGTGTTCTGGTAGCAGTTCGAAATGACAGGTAGGTAAGACTGCACAGGCTCGTAATCATACCATGGTTCATAACAAAAATCGAACAAAAATCGAATGGCAAACGCCCTACCCTGATTTTGTAGTCAATGACCAGGTCGTAGTATTGCGATCCCTCGACAAATTCGAAAGCGCTGGAGTTCGTGTATTTGCTTTCTTCATTCAGTTGGCAGTTGTCATGGCTCACCCCCTGTTGATAGTTGAACGAGATACACCGACAGTCCAACCGACAAGCTCTGAAGCAATGGACTGGCTCTGTTACTGTGGCGTTGGCGATCACGTGACCGCGAAGGGCGTGGTTCTGTACCATGTTTCTTCCGCGGGCAAAGAAGAATCCGCCAGTTAGACAGCTGCCCTTGACGCTTCTTGTGCCAGCTTGTAGGAAGTAAAGGATGACTTGAACAGCCACTGAGATGATGTACTCCATCAATAGATTCATGTGGGATTGTTCGTCTAGCGGATAATAGAAAATGGATTAAAATCTGTGTTCATGACAAAAGGAAAATCTTGCAAAAATCGGTGTGATTTTTAAATACCTTTCGAGGAGCCAAATTTCAAACGTTTTGACGTTGAGTGAAAGCCGAAGTAATATAAGATGCCTGGTGCTAAGTTTTGAGGCCGAATGAAAGTCGACTAACGTGTGCCATTCAAGTGATAACTACTGAGCAGTACTTTACTGTGGTGCTGTTTTATCATGTTGTGGAAGGTAGTTCTGACTTTTGAGTGTGTGGATGAAATCCTAAAGTTTGTGTTTCCTCGTCAGGGTTTACGAAGTTGAAAATTCAACGCTAGCATAATAGTGGAGGGAAGTCCAAACAAGCGAGCCCCCCCACCCCCCCCCCCGAAAAAATTAATAACCGTCCCACGGACGAGATCTCGTGGTTTTTGCGCAGGTCACCCATGCTCACGAGCAGACCACTTTTGCGTCATCAACCGCATTTTGACAGCCAGTTTTTAGGTTCCGAAACCGTTAACATTCAACAAGCGTGTTTGTGTTACATCAAAATAAAATAACAAATTGTCCCTTTTTGTCTCTTCTTAAATGAACAAATTATTCCATTCGTGTTTCCTATTTTCTCTAGCAAAGAATCTTCGAACACAGAATTGAATTTCCACTTTCAGTCACATCAGCAAAATCAAACATTGCACCATATAAGATTATTATGTCATCAAAACCGGAAAGCGACTGTTCTTATCGACTATGTATGCTCCACAATCAAGTAAAATCACGATATGCTCCTGAGAAGCACCTGTTTCGAGAACATAACGCTGTTCGCTGTGATCTAACGCTATTTCTCTTGGATTTTACCGCAACATATTGAATATTACTGAGCGTGAAATCATTGATAAACGACACAGGGCATTACTCTAATACACCCCAGTTAAGTGATACATCACCGCCTAAAAATGAAGACAAGGTGCGAAGACACTGCGAAGTCACTCTCTTGAAAATACCTAACCTCACACGATCAATACCGAATCTACACGAAAGCTCAAAATATTGCAAAGGAATGCACCAACTCCATTACGATATAAAAATCACTAGCACGCGCATCCCAGAAAATCTTGCCTGCCAACCGGACAGAACATTTTCCTGAAGTTTAGTAGTCTTTACTGAAAGTCTTACAAAATCTTTCATCTGTGCTAAACGGTTACCGGCTGTGCAAATATGTGTACACATTTTTTGGCCTCATGTTGATATTCAATGCTCACATATCTGGCAAATGGAAATAGAATTATAGCTTGGTGCTCAATTCTTGCTTCTTTCATTGGTTTCAGATTTAAGGTTTAAAAACCAATCAAACTGACCTGTATTTAAGCGTTCCGTCAACCATTCCACGCGGATGACTGTTTTATGTAGATTAGAATCTCTTTTGAGTAATCCAAAAAATTATGTATTACAGGTAATTACAGGTAACATCTTCTATCAACTGAGATAGATGCCTCGTATATTTTCAGTCTCTTCTCTTTGCTCATACCAAATGTGCGACTTGTGCGATTTGTAAGCAGCAAAACACAAGCTCTTACACTGTAAATTCAGAAGTTCTGTTTTAACCCCCAAAATGGGGCCGTGGTCGGCACCAAAGGGCCAAATTGGGTCTCACTGTGGGCTGTTTCGGCTTTCACTGGGGTCAGTTCTGTCCCATGAAATAGCCCCACAGTGGGCTGATCAGCTCCAGGGGCCTCAGGGGCTAATTTGGCATTTTGGGGCTGAAACAGATCTTCTGAATTTACAGCGTAGTTTTCTTATTTATACACCACTGTACAGTTCAAATACTTCTGGACGTATACGTCGTATACGTCGCCAGTATTAAGAAGGATACTTAACTTACTACCAGTAGGGCCAACGAGGAAACTCTTTGGCTAGATAATTAATTAATTATTTATCAAGCTAATTTGCACGTACTTGCAATTGCGCGTGCACCCCGGAATGTCGACGTTATTTGTTTAACGAATTTAAGTGAATTTTACACCTGCTTGAGTGTCAAAACAATGAATATTCCTTCCAAGTGTAATTTTTTTCTCCTTCATCTTGAAAAGTTTTCAATTCGGTTCGAAAAATTCAGACTACGGCGTTTCTGGAGAAAAACCTCTCTTTTTCTTTTTCAAGTTTTTAAAGCATGCTTTAAAAAAAAAACTGCGCGTGCACCCCGGAATGTGGACCTTATTTGTTTAACAAATTTAAGTGAATTTTACACCTGCTTAATTCTTAAATAAAGCAACTTCAACGAGTAATGACCTTCACATTAATATGAGCTCTAACAGACTAACCTTTATTTAAAGAGCAAAGCAGACGCAATGAAAGCACAAGCAAACAAAACTGGGCACGTGTTGACGACACTGTATTGCACAACACGTGCCTTGACAAGGTCAAAGGAGAGTTGTTTATAGAAATACAGTTAGTGTTGTACCTCCTTTATAAATCGCTCCGGAAAAGGCATATAATTTTGAGGGCCGGCTTATTATTGCTATTACATTTGCTTAAGACATGCCCTACGTTAACCATAAATGAATGACACTACTGCTAATTAAAAATTCTTTGTGAAAAATACTTTTCAAATAAATTAAGACATGGTCTCTTGTTATTTCGACAAAAAAAGCAGAGGAAAAATGGGAATAATTTGTAGTAGACTGTTTTTTTTAACTAGATGGGTGTTTGACATGTCACAAGGAAGACAGCAAAAATTCATGCTTGGAAATTGTGGCATTTGTCACTAAAAAGGTATTTTGAACTAGTATCCATTCCTCGTTTTTCATACTGTTACTTTAAGGTGTTTCGATACTACAGTTTTTTGGGGACCATACCTAACTTTTTGAATTGGCTCTTAGACAGTCTTCTCCTTGTCAGATCAACGTGAAATTTGCAATACTTGTTGGTTTTGGATTGAACTTTAGCGTGGTTTACATTTTGTTAAAATCGATATTTCCATGACAACGATAAACAAAAATCCTCGAAAACAGTAAAATTGAAATTTTGCACGATCCAGCTTTCGCTTCGGAAAGCAAACACCAGCAACTTAAACTGTGGTGTATGGCAAACAAAATATACAACAACAACAAAATTCTGTATGTTTGTTTTGAAGTAAATCGCAAAAACATTTTCAACCTTAGTTTTGGCCCGAGTAATAGTAAATGCACCGAAAAATAATCAACGCTTTGATGAAATGGCTAGTAAATACTGTTAAAATGTGTCTTTAACTTACTATTTTACGCCTAGAAAGTTTTGTTGAAACTGGTGTTCGCGATCTCGAGAACGACTTGTTTTTCTAAGATCATTCGCATAATAATTTTGTGGTAATTTCTTAATTTGAGCGCTTTTGCGAAAATCTTAAGAACGGCTCGATAGATTTTTTTAAAACATTAAACACGCGTGCTTGACCATGTGACCAATTTTAGTTTTGAGTCTTATTAACATTGATTCACTGGAACACTTTTAGATTTAACGTTAAAGAGGATGTATGAACCGACGGAAAGGCTTGCGTTACATATAAACAGTTGGCAAGTAAATGCTAATATATTCAAAGTAATGCGCAATGCATTCCTCCGTGATTTTTATTTTTCGTTGTAATCTTCAGTGCAACAAAGAACAAAGAAACCGGATGAAAATCACGAAGCAATGAATAAAGCATTACTTTGAATATATTAGCATGCACTTGCCAACGGCGAATTTGTAACGCAACCTTCTCCGTCGGTTCATGCATCCTCTTTAACGTTAAATCTAAGAGTGTTCCAGTGAATCAATGTTAATAAGACTCAAAACTAAAATTGGTCACATCGTCAAGCACGCATGTTTAATGTTTTAAAAAAATCTATCGAGCCGTTCTTAAGATTTTCGCAAAAGCGCTCAAATTAAAAAATTGCCACAAAATTATTACACGAATGATCTTAGAAAAACAAGTCGTTCTCGAGATCGCGAACACCAGTTTCAACAAAACTTTCTAGGGGTAAAATAGTAAATAAAAGACACATTTTAACAGTATTTACTAGCCATTTCATCAAAGCGTTGATTATTTTTCGGTGCATTTACTATTACTAGGCAAAAACTAAGGTTGAAAACGTTTTTGCGATTTACTTCAAAACAAACATACAGAATTTTTTTGTGCTGTATATTTTGTTTGCCATACACCACAGTTTAAAATTCTAGTATTTGCTTTTCGAAGCGAAAGCTGGATCGTGCAAAATTTCAATTTTACTGTTTTCGAGGATTTTTGTTTATCGTTGTCATGGAAATATCGATTTTTACAAAATGTAAACCATGCTAAAGTTCAATCCAAAACCAACAAGTATTGCAAATTTCACGTTGATCTGACAAGGAGAAGACTGTCTAAGAGCCAATTCAAAAAGTTAGGTATGGTCCCAAAAAAACTGTATCGAAACACCTTAAATTATCCTAAAATTGGCAAGTACAAAAATTATTTAACCCATAGCCTTTACACTTTGAAACTTGCGACAGCCTCCAAAACGTAAGAACTGAATTAAAAGTGTTCCCATTTAAAATATTCTTGACTCTTCGCGTCAAATGACAAAATATGGACCCCATTAACTAACATTCATTCTTGCTGTCGCTGTTGCTGTTTCTGTAACGTGTTGCTGTTAGGTAGATGAAAGGTTGTTCCAGTTACTTCGTGTTGTACAAAATGCCAATAAAGCTTGCCAGACCAAACCCCTCTTCTTTACATGATAAATTTAGGCCCAGGTCTTAACTAAGCTGAGGTTTTGTGCACTATTCTGTGACAGATTCTGTTTCAACAAAATGAAAGATTACCAGTAAAACTCTGCATTTTGGGCGTACAGCCACAATATAAGCTAGTAAATTCTTGAGTAAAACAGATTTTGACTGAAAGGCACGATTTGTTTAATATATATCACTTAACAGTTCGAAGAATTCTCCAAAACTGGAAACATGAATAACGTCATGGCCAACACAAAAGGTTGTTTTACCTACCAGCTGAGTGTCAACCAAGAAAAGCTCTCGTTAAATAATTTTTTGTGAATTGCTCTTCGACAAAGCGATTGGCACGCACTTGCACACTGCATATACACTAAAACGTGCAGACTTTCAAGTCTTTGGTATTAGTTGAACGAATTTGAATACAGTTTACACCTGCTAAAATGTCGTAACAATGAATATTAATTTTTGTCCTCCCCAATCTAATTCAAAAGTTTTCAACATTGTTCCAAAAATGCAGATTACAACAACATCTTCCTTGGTAAAGTCTTTCATTTATTCTTCAGTTCAAGTTTTAGGTTGTTAAAAGCGTGCGTTCGTTTTCGTTTCTGTGTTTTTCGTCGAAGTAAAATAAACGGCATGATTGAAAAGAAACAGCATTTAAATAAAACCACTTCAATACCTAATGACGTTCGCTTAGGAATTTCAACAGATTAACATTTCAAAAGAGCAAACCACATACATTTGAGACACACGAGTTAGGATAATGTATTGCATGATACAAGAAGTCCATCATTTTGATTTCTGAGTTGTCTTGAGCCTCTCTATATCAAAGCTAGGCTAGGTGCACATCCTTTCATCAGCCTGAGAAAATTAGTTTTATTTGCATCTGAATGAAAAATCATTTTCATATGAAAGGCTGTGCACCTAGCCTCGCTGTGTTAGGGAGGCTAGAAGTAATTAGGAAATGGCGTATTCTGTATTGACAATGTTTATAACGGTTTGGAAGTGGAAACTGGTGGAAGTGGAAATGGAAACCCAGCCGTTTGGCGGAGGCTTTGCACTAGGCAGCGCTAAACGAGAATTCCAAAACAGCCTCCCGAGGCCTTTTTATACACAACAGGAATTGGGCACATCGCAACGACGACTTCTTTAATTATATATAAGTGGCCATAAAAGTCGACTTCATCAATTTTAGGGTTCATGCCAGTTCTATCTAAAAATGCTAAAGCGGAATTAAAAACTCGCAGCTACTGAAGGGGAACTCCATTGCAACCAAGTCGCATAGCTACAAGTTTCAATATTGTGGTTGATTTGTTGCCGAGCAATTTTTAGACTTTGAATGGTGTAGTGGCCTTGACATGCGTACCACGCCAGACCTGCGTGAAAAAGCGAAGACACAACATGAACAAGCAAACGAAAGGCTGGGAGGCAGTTGGAGCGAAAATGTTTTAAAATTTCAGAAAACGTTCGTCATCCAGGTCCTGTTATTTTTTTATACAAAAAGGAAGGAGGGAGCTGTGCGGCCTTCCAGCCCCCCCCCCCTTGCCCACTCCCTAGGATCTGCCACTCTACTGTACAATTGAACAGCACTCGAAACATTTGTTGATCAGCAAATCTTAAAGTCGACTGTGTGTCATCAGCCTCAGCAGAAACAGAAAACTACTTTGAAAGAAATACTCGGTCATTTCTCTCTTGTTGCGATCGTTTGTTTTGGATGTCAGAATTAAACTTGACAAGCTTGCTTCCAAGAAGTAATAAGTGTGGTGCTATGGTTTAAACTTAAAGTGCACCTAACCCCTAATTTTTTTCGGCTAAATAAATCCTGTTTCATCTGGAACATTTCTTCGCAATTTTTTTTTTATTTCGTTAAATTCTCGATTTTCTGTACCCTGTTAAATTCAACAAAAATTTGGTTCAAGTCCGAGTAAGAGGAACCTGGGGCGAGCCGTAGTTGTGACGTCAGATCAAGAACCAAGAATTCCACGCCGCTTAGTTTTCAGCTGTTTCTCTGACTTTATTTGTTGATCGAAGGCTTCTAACCTTCTAGCTCATTCGAACAAAGTCATAGTGTGACTAAAATTCCAATGTTGTAACCCAAAGCAGATACTGAGACGAGCTACGCGGATTCTGCTGATTTGTAGATGAATTTTAGCTCTGAATAGGAGATAGATGCGGAACACGAAGTCGACAGTACACCCACAAATGATGAAGAAAGTGCCGCCCTGGCCATATCTGACATATCTGCTAATAAACCGATAACCAACGAAGAATGAATCGCTCAATGCAAAAAGGAAATAAAGGCAAACTAAGAACTGGAACAGCAAATAAAGTAACGATTGGCCTTGGAGGACCGCGAAGAAGCCGGAATGATGAGCTTCGCCCGTGAGTGTTTACATTTTATTTCGCACGTTCGGTCTTCACGTTTGGTCTTGGTTTTCCTGCTCTCCGCTTCTCGCATTTGAGATTTATATCCAAGCTGAGGGAATCTCTTATAGAATTGGAGATTTTAATAAAGCATTCCCTTCTTCATTTATTTATTTTACATAGAAGTAAATGTGGAAACTGCGATATTACTTACGTCTTGTCCATTTCTGTAACAACAATTTATAACGCTAGTGAATCAGGAAGGCAATTGACGAGAATTATAAGCCCGAGAGTTTGTTAGTATCGGTAGAGATTATCTTACCAATCGTTTTTCTTGCTTCAACGTGCGAGCAGTTTCCTCAGATCCTACGCGCGAGCGGAAATGTACAAATTATGTAAATCAACCGGCCCTTGCTTCTTAACTCGCGACTCGAGGCTTCGCCGCTCATCGCTCGCAGTTCGATCTTCTTGCGGCCTTTTTTCGCACAAAAAATGGTAATAAAAGCAGAAAGAGACTGCGTTGCAGTCTACTTCAACAGAGGATATGAAAAAGGGATCTCTGCATAGTAATGTTTTGTTAAGCTCGAGTAATTTAAAATGACTCAAGATAAAATTCTTATAGCGAGGCACGTTCATAAACTAGAATATAAAGGAATAATGGCAATGGTTTTGCTATTGTGGAGAAAGCGCGTTCGGTTCCGCTGAAGGAGGACTTTCTATAAATACCGTCTTTAATTTTAAACGCTAGGCTGTTTTGGGCACCGCTTACATGTAATTCTTTAGCGCTTACCGTGTAGCCAACTTGAATAATTCGCAAAGGTAATAATTTTCTGCGTACTGCGTATCGCGTAGAGGGCTTCACACAAAAATAGTTCATGTGGCAGGGTATTCTGTGGTTAATCGGCCGTTGAATCACTGGAAATACACAAAAAGCTATCGTTTGATCGGATACCTTCTTCTGCGACAACAAATCTTTGCTTAAAATGCATCGAGCGTAGTATCGAGTCTGTCGAGTGCTTGGAAGGCTGCCGCTTTGCTCACTATTTCTTCACAAAATCCACTCATTTCGTCTCTTCACCTCCGGTTCGCTCGTCGTCAAAAAATGCTGTATTATGTAGTGATATGTCTTGTGATTCGTTTCTTTGGTTACTACGTCTCGGAGCAATACGAAAGGTCGACAGTTTTCTGTACATCTTCGAGAGCTCAAGAGAAATATAGCTCCGATAAAGATAGCGGGAGACTGCGAGTTCTTAATTTGACGTCACAGGGTGGCTAGTCCCATGCCCTCACTGCTCGACCCTGAACCAAAATGGTGTCATTTTCCCCCGATTTTCCGTACTTCAACCGCGCACAGAAAATCAGGGATTAAACCAAATCAAAAACTTTTTGTGACGAAATGCTCCGAATGATAACAGAATTAATTTGACGGGTAAAAAATTCTTGGGGTTAGGTGCACTTTAAAGGGGTTACATTCAGCTGTACATCATCGGGATTTCGTCGCTTTGGGGTCAAAACTATATTGATATTAAACTAATTAATCTCATACATAAAATACTCCTAGAACGCTAAGAGGGAGATATCAAGTAATTTTCTCCACAGGAGAACAAGCCATACTAGGTCTTGCGTTTTTTCTCAAGACGCTAAGGAAGAACCTTGAAAATTTCGGGCCTTGCAATCCTTTTCCATCCTGGCTATCCGTAACATAAAACATTTTGTATAGATTCAGAAAAACTAACGGGGTAATTTTGAACAAAACTGATGTTTGGGTTTCCTTATTTTGCTTATACTCCTTACACAGGTCATGAGATTAAAGGAAATGATCACCAAAAATTAAATGTCTTAATGTTAAAGCCAATTCTCTCAACCAGTACCAAAGAAAATATATGGAAAACCGTGAGGAGAACATTCATGTTGATCAATTGGGGCTTAACAGTTAAACTCAAAGTGGTCACCCATTTGCGCGACGCGTTGTAATGTCATCAACATAATATCCTAAAATTATACTCGATCTGCATGCTGCATTCAAAAAAACAACAACGAAAACAACAAATCAAAAAAGTATTATGTATACACGTCGAGCTGAAATACGTTTAACCTTTTGTAAGCGTGCAAAACATGAATTTTATTAACTTTAATCTAGGAAATTCTAACAAAATGACCACTATTTCCCTGTGGTGCTGTATAATATACTGTACAAAGTCGGTTGAAATTCTGACGAAAACTAATAATAGTACGGTTACCCTGCAAGCAGAGGTTTCTTGGTCGGCCTATGTTCCGGCGGGCGAATAAGTAACCTCTGCGCAAAACCGTCCGATTTCCTGTCTTGCATGCGCAAAATTCGTCATACGCGTCGTCACTTACCTTTTGCACGCGCGTTCATGCGGTCAGATAAACAAAACTTGTGAACTCCATAAAAAGTTACTTGCACCCGCTTTATTTGAGCGTTACTTTCAACTCCGGATAAATATCAGTAAAGCAAAGGTTTAACAATTGCTGCCTTATCTTTCTGCATATTTTCTGAGCTAGGAGAAATGACAAAAGAATTTTGTAACAAAAAACGCAAATCTGTCGCGTACAACAACCTTGCAAGCGTATCACAGCACGCGCACTTTATGACAGCATTCACAGCATGCGTCAGCCTCAAAACCTGTTGAGAGCCGGTTAGAAACAAGTATTTTTAATTAATTCGTCCAAAATCCTGGACGGCGGCAGATCAAAGAATCAAAAGGTAAGTGACGACGCGTATGACGAATTTTGCGCATGCACGACAGGAAATCGGACGGTTTGCGCAGAGGTTACTTATTCGCCCGCCAGAACATAGGGTGAACAAGAAACCTCTGCTTGCAGGGTATAGTACGGTATGCTTATTTGCCATTTTTGTAGCGTAACAAAACGCTTGTTATGTAATTTTATGTACATCTAGAAATAGAAATAGCGAGACCCTGGAATAGCTTAACAACATAACTCAAGGCCCAAAAACGATATGTTACAGCTGCGGCATCCGGAAGATACTAAAATCAGAATTGCAAACACACTGAACATACCGACAGTCACCGCTCTCAGAGTGTCCTCACTTTGCAACTACAAACAGCTCTTTTTCAAGAGCAAGTTACAATGTAACTTACACAACAATTTCTAAAATGATAACTCTGAAAATATCTCAATTTATTTCGCATTATTGCAGTGCTCTGAACTTAGTTCAGGTTCAATCTCCTGCCACAAACATAAGGTATAAAATGATCAGAAGCGCAGGTCAAATCATTCCAGCTCAAACCATTCCACTGTGCAGCACAGTTTTCAATCCCCCCAGAAGGTTCACCTTTATGCCAGTTGGTGTATGTCAAATCAGAGCCATCCACCCACTCGTGGTTTCCGTCTGCACTGTTTAAGTTGTTCAGCCCAATCCAGACGGAATGCAACCCAAAGGTGTCTGCGATTTGACGGACGAAATCGTTTTCCTCGGCGCTGTGAATTGAGGTGAGGTTGCTGTTGTAACGGCTGCGGCAGGCGTCTTGGGCATCAATCCAGGATTCCTTTTCGTTAACAAGCTTGAAGCATGCATTTCCATAGCGAAGCCAATCTGGAGTAGAGCATATGGCTATGGAAAGTAGTGTCAACGGTCATTATACATAATCAGGTCAAGGTAACCTGCTTTATATATATTATATATAATCCAGGTCATGATAGCTTGCGTGTGATTGGTCAAAACACGTCATGTGACGCGATATGGCCTCAACTAAAACTGGGACATGTTATTTCCCCAGGTATCCCCCAATTAAAAAAAACTTGGGTAAAGGACGTTATTTAAAAACTTTAAGAGAAAAGGTTACTTGTAGGATATCAACAAACTTTCGATCCAACGTTGCCAGAAAACCCAGGGTAGGTACTCAATGCATTTTGGTTGAGGGTGTGCGCGGGGACTCTAAGATCGCTACCCTATACAAGACCTTGTTCAGCTACATTTTGCAAGCCCATTGTAATCTAGGCAACAAAAATAACTAATATATCCTAGACTCGGCGAATGTCAATTCCCACTCTAGACTAAATACTTCATAGCACTGCTCAGTTACACCCTATTCTAGTCGACCAAAACTCTCTGAAAACCATACACTTCACAGCTGCACATACCTGTTGTTTAAATGTGGGAGTACCCCCTCCCCTGGCCAGAAAACACCACAAATTTAAAATGTAAATCTTGCTGACAAGCATTTTTAAAGGATCTCAGCGAAAAAAAATGCTCGGATATTTTTTCTTGGACAGCATTTTCACAGTTTTCATTTGCGCCTTCCTATTTGACTGCACGATAATTACTTGTTAGGAACTATACCCTATTCTTACAACTATCATTAAAAGAAATTAAGAGATAGATCAGTGTGAACGAATAACTTCTTACCCTGAGATTCACAGTATCTCCCTGTATTCGCAGGACCGCATTCGCACCTGAAGCGTTTCCCATTGACGTCACAGGTCTCGTGACATGTTCCACCATTGAGACAAGGATTGTTTCCACAGCAACCGTTTTGGCATTCAAGGAAAGGCGAGTTGGCCTGCATCCTCGGAGACCCAGGGGCAGCTAGTCGGGACGACGGGATTTTCATGGGCGAAAGTTTACAACAAGAGCGGGAGAGCCCCTGGGCACTTACTCTTACCGAACGAGTTCCAGAAGCGTTTGAAATCCCGCCTTCTGATTGGCCAGAAAAATATTTTTCTGGCCAATCAGCGAGGAGGAACAGCCGGGCGACTCTCATGTCTTCTTACACGAGGTTGTTTTCCTCATCGAACGCCGTAGTAGCGTGGCCCGTTCAACGGGAACATTTTTGAGGAGAGCTTCAGAAAAAATAAATAAATAATAAATAAACGAAGTCGAGGAAATCGCAAACTATAACGTGGCCGCAAGAAAACAAACACTCACCGCGATTTTTCACGGCGGACTTATCGAAGGTATCGTAAATTTTTAGAGCTAGCGACTTCCCCTTTCTCAAGTGTTGCGTGAGGCTAATAGCTACTCGAGTAAACGATGTTACTAATTATTTCTCCTTCTTCGTTGAACTACGTCTGAAACTTTCCACGGGAATCTCCGATGCACGGGCCACGCAACTATGTCGCTCGAGCGTGGGAACCACAGTTAACCAAAGCGTAATATGAGTGTTTGTATGGAACTGAAATTCGATCGAAAATAATCGGCGGTTTTCCGCTGAAAATGCATTAAAATGGAAATACAGTTTGAAAAACATTACCTGCTATGCTGTGTTTTTATTGCTTTTCCGAGCTTCTGGAAGCCGATCTGGGCGATTTTCTGCTTAACGGTCGATGCGACGTCACGTCACGTACTAGAGAGAACTAGTTCTCTCTAGTACGTGACATGAGACGCTCGATCAACATAGTTGCGTGGCCCGTGCATCAGAGATGGAAAGTTTCAGACGAAGATCAACGAAGAAGGAGAAATAATTAGTTACATTGGAGAAAGGGGAAGTAGCTAGCTCTAAAAATTTGCGATACCTAAACAAGACCGCCGTGAAAAATCGCGGTGAGTGTTTGTTTTCTTGCGGCCACGTTATAGTTTGCGATTTCCTCGACTTCGTTTATTTATTTATTTTTTTTTCTGAAGCTCTCCTCAAAAATGTTCCCGTTGAACGGGCCACACTACTAAGGCGTTCGATGAGGAAAACAACTTCGTGTAAGAAGACATGAGAGTCGCCCGGCTGTTCCTCCTCGCTGATTGGCCAGAAAAATATTTTTCTGGCCAATCAGAAGGCGGGATTTCAAACGCTTCTGGAACTCGTTCGGTAAGAGTAAGTGCCCAGGGGCTCTCCCGCTCTTGTTGTAAACTTTCGCCCATGAAAATCCCGTCGTCCCGACTAGCTGCCCCTGGGTCTCCGAGGATGGTTGGCCTGAGGAAATGAAAGGTAAAAAAAATTATGTTTGCATCTTGAGAGAACTTGATATGTGGAGGTGCGGTTGTGATGTGTCAGTGCTATGGACATAGGTGGATCGCATCCTTGGCCTCTTCTTTCAAGCTTTGCCTTAAGACTAGACGGGACACTTAAGCTTCACAATACCTCTGATTCGCTTAGCTTGGTCTCCAGGCCTCACCAAGAAAAAGTGGTCTGGCATAATTGGTAACATCAGAGCACCTTTCAAAACTTAGTACAGACCGGGGAACGCCGGCATGTTACAAGACTGTTTATCATCTCAGGAACTGCCATTTTCTACTGGTAACATAACATTTCACCCCAGCGATATTCGCAATAGACTCCGAGAGAATACCGCTAAGTATCCAAAGGCTCGGCAAACTTGGTGACTCTTAGAGCGCCTCAAGTCATATGCCATAAAGTTCGGAGAAGGGGCTAAGGAGAGAACTAAGGGTACAACTACTAACCTCAACGCACAACATATATTAGGAGTAGATGCACCTCAAGTTCTGTCGCAAATACTCGGTAGGGGTTGGCCACTCCCTATGTGCCCTGGTTTAGCACATAACAACAACAGCATCTGTCTCCCCTCGATCCTGGCCTCGATCATATAATTACATGCATTATTTTTGTAACAAAATAGAGAGTATTGTTATCTTTACATGTATACACTTTGTATGCTTTTCTGCCTCTTTCTTTTTTTCGTTTCTTTCGAATTCCTTTTTTAGCGAAAGCCGGTGTGACTTCAACTTCGGGCTTGTAAAGACTGAACTAGTTTTCTGCTACTCATTTCTAATTTCGCTCGGAAAATTGTTGTAAGTTTTAGTCTTCCCAGCGAATCATACCTCGGAAAACAGATATCCAAAAATGGTTGAGGCTCAGACAGGTAACAAGGCGCAGTAACCTGCATGGGTAGTTACTGTACCACTGACTTCTATGAGATAGAAATAGTACGATAAGCCTTGTTATGGCGTTCACGCTGTGTAACAGTCAAATATACACTTTACCATTATTTCGTAGTCAACGACGAGATCGTAGTATTGCCATGCCTCCAGAAATTCTAACGCACTGGAGTTCGTGTATTTACTTTCTTCGTTCAGTTGGCAGTTGTCCTGGCTCACACCCTGTTGGTAGTTGAACGAGATACACCGACAGTCCAGCCGACAAGCTCTGAAGCAATGGATTGGCTCTGTTACTGTGATGTTGGCGATCACGTGACCACGAAGGGTGTGGTGATCTACCATGTTTCTTCCCCGTGCAAAGAAGAATCCGCCAGTTAAACAGCTTCCTCTGACGCTTCTTGGGCCAGCATGTAGCAGGTAAAGGATGACTCGAAAAGCCACCGAGATGATGTTCTCCTTCAGTGATTCGACAAACATGACTTTGACACGATCGTTTGTCTCATGGATTAAAGAAAACAAATTTAAACTTGTGTCAGAGGCGAAATCTTGCCATGGTGTGATTTATAAACTGAATATCGCATTCCCTTTTTATTTCATTCAAATAAACAGTACCTTCTGCGGTGCTCCGCTTTACTGGACATTACCCTTCGATGGTGCTTGATGTACAAGTTAGTTTCAAGCTTTGAGCTTGTGGAAGAGATCTTAAAAAACTTTCAACCAACCATTCGAATGAAAACCGTGATGATGATGGATCAGTTTTTGATTTGCACGTTTGGAACTCTCAGCTAGTAAAAGTTTAATTAGTAATTGGGCCGTACCTAATGTATTGAATTGCAACATTTGTTTACTCTTACATTAGTTGCATATTTTAGTTTTTGTTTCTCTCAAATACAGGGATGATGAAACTGAGCGAGAAAAAATGGGGCCTACTTACAGGCAAGAGAGGATCATGCAGGTTAAGAAAAGTTTAAATGTCACCTGGCTGCAAGTTGTCCAATTATTTTCACTCAGTGAGGATTGTTACTGTTAAATCTATATTTAGAGGTCATCCTTTACTAAGCGAACAGCTGCGAAAGTCTCTATCGGACACGTTAACAAAATCATTTTTCACCGAGTAACTTAATTACTTTCAGGTGTCCTAGCCGAGTACACGCTTTAGTCTTGGTTCAAATATTTTTAGGACAAGCTTATTTCCCTT